>CM050219.1:972500-1360000 GCA_027475355.1 Coilia nasus | reverse complement strand
ATTTTAGATCAAAGCTGAAACAGCATGGATGAGCTAATAGCACCATCTGACCCCGTTACGTAACCCGACAGCTTGTTTGTCTACAGCTACGCTACCACTGACATAACACTGACAACTTCAACTTCCGTTTCATATTAGATGTGATTTCCACCCTTCCCTTAACAGCGGCGTATTGCAGCAAGTAGCCTCGTTGTAAATATTACCCAGTCAAGCGACTGTTTTTTTATAGGCTGTATTCCAAAATACTACTCATTTACTTGACAAACAGAATACATCAACAGAAAATGTAACCAAATAGAGGCCCACCCCTACTGCATGGTTGGCGTCTGCAAGCCTATTTTGCCTACACCCCCACAAACAAACAAAAAAACAGACATTATAAAGCACAACTAGCAATGTCGTGCCGTTAGCCTACTCCCTCCAACACAATTCTTTGATGTCAGTCGTGCCTGTACCATTGGCACCATTTGGATGAAAACAACCCACCATTCCTGCACTAAACATGGCCACAGCACTGGCAGCGTGGTAGGTGAGAGTGTCCTTAGCTTAAGCAGCAATGAACAGCTGAAGAGTCCTCATGACACCCCTTCAGAGTCCACACACACACACACACACCTAAGACGATTTCATTAACCTCCACCCAGCTGAAGTTGGCTACACACTCATCCTCAAATGGTCTCACCTCTAAATTCACCCACCTTGTGATCTCTACCTGGACCATGATTAGACAACCGTAGCCAAAGAGAGAGACCTACAGCACACGAGTCACATAGCCTTGCCAGGCTTGTTGCTGTTAACTGCCCATCAGCTTTAACAAAGGCCATGATATGTTTTTGTTTACTCCATGTGTCCATGCTCACTTCGTCTCCCTGATACAGTTCACACACACACAAAAGATTTTGACTAAAAGAGAGAAGCAGACAGAAGGACAGTAGTTTCTTAAAGGATCCCACACCGTAGTGAGTAGTTTAACCCTGGGTCTATAGCAGATATGTGTGTGTGGAACAGTCAAAGTGTGTGTTACAGGGGCTGCATAAATGAGCGAGTCGATCTGTCACCAGGTTGACAGAATTCATTAGGTGGCGTAATTTCCAAACTGTCACAACGTGAAATGACGTGGGCCTCGCATGATGGATATTACATTCTCCACCAAGCATCTCTGCAGCGACACAGCAAGCTGTGTGTTTGATCAGCAATGCAGGTAGAGAAGTGAAGTGCATGTGTTTTTTTTGTTATTTCACCTCACATTGATTTCCATTTTCTCTGCTCTATGAATAGAACTGTACTGACAATGAACCCTAAAACTTAACTGATGTTGGCAAGCAATATTTTAGATGTGCAGTGTTCTTATAGGGCAATAATGAAACTTATTTCAGCATGACACATCTATCATTACTTCTACTGATAGCTGTGTGTTCTCTAGTGGAAAGACTGATACACAGTGTCATTCTTCTACACAGTATCTTTTTGTTGTTGTTGTGGTGGTTTCCATTTCAGACAATGGTGCCACCAAAACCACAATTTCCAAGACTATATAACCTTAAATTACTTCTTGACAACAACTCTTGCAACCAACTTGGTAAATGGTTTAACCAACTGCTGTTTGCTGCACAAGCTGACCGTTTAATGTAACCCGACATGAATGAACAAGCTGACACTTACCTCACTGTTGTGTCCCCGCAAATTGAAGTTTATTCTCTGAGGCGTTGTCCGGTCTCTTCTGCAGTGGCTTGACGTGAATGTCACTCCAACGACACCCCTTCCGTTCCCCGTGGCGAGCCAGCCTTCCTCGTAGTAGCGCTTCCGACACACCGGCTTCTCCTTCTCGCTCTTCGGCACACGTCCTTTCCAGGACAAGCAGAGGATGTTCGAGTCGCTACAGAGCACGGGCCCATGCTCAACCGCCGCAAACATTCCTGCCGCCGACAGACAACTCGATGTAGTGGATGAGCAAGGTGATCAGAGACTTTAGTGTCAAGACACTTGTAGTGTCTGTACTAAGGGCTAAGAACAAGTGGCAATTGTCTGAGAGCTCATAGCACAAGGTTCACGACTCGCATCGGTGATCCAATAATGCTATCCAGGACAGGCGATGTGACCTTTTGGAATGAACTTTGTGTGGACCACGACAACGAAAATCTGAGGGATGTTGCCGAGGCGATCACCACAAGCGCTCCATCACAACGCATTTGTAAATTAATAACCTTGATATGCGTTAACGAAAAGGCACACTGATCAAGTTAGTCCAATGCATACAGTAAAAAATATGTTTGGGTCTGTTCAAAATGTTTTCGTTTTACTCTTCTCCATTCATGTTCAGTCATTAATGCTTAGTGGCAGTTTTTAAACCATTTATAAACTATCGAGTTTACGGCATAATAGCAAGAAAAAAAACACTTAACTTCGTTCTTATTCTCTGCAGCAAAGAGTAGGCAACGTTAAATATTTAATAACCCCGTTTATAGAGTAACAGGCATCCTCCATTTAGTGGCGCTGAGTTCATGCCCATAATTTCAGATCCTTTCTTCCTCACAACGGCAACATAAACCCAGAAGTCAACTCCTACCATCCATTTGTGGTGTCAAAGACATTTGTAGCTCCTTGTATCATGCAGCGATGTCCAAACAAGCTGTAAGCAAAGTCTGGATGGGAGATCATCAGCTGTCCTTCCGCGGGAGAACGGCTTCTCCCGGCAACGTCATTGCGTCATTGATTTTCGCTCCAATCAGTGCCGGGAATCCCTTCAAAGATGAAAGCCCAGCAGCACAGTGACAGGGGGGGGGGACATTGAGGTTAGGTTGACCACATTACACATAAAACCACTATTTTGGCTCTTCAAATGTCACAAGCTCAACATAAATACACACTGCCCCCTCTTATTACTTTCTTTAAAAGACAGAACAATGAAAACGAAGGGGCTATGTTATTAGGACTGACTGGTGCAGGCAGTAATATCGCCAACCTTCATTTTTGCTTGTCTTTTAGTCTACATCTCTAAGCTGTTTTAGCGCACATAGAGGAGAAAATGGGGCATGCCAACGCGGTTACAATCAAGTAACACATAGAGGGACTAATAGGCCTATACAGAAAATAAATATTTTTAAACGCACTCACAAAACATTTGGATATACTGCCAACGAACAAGGATAGCACAAATAATTACAAAAATAATTATTTTCAAATCCTTTCGCATAAAATGTCAACAACTTACTTCATCATTTAAAAAGCTGGTTTGTACTGAGATACAGGGTAAGGTGAGCCCTACACTCGCGCCATTCGCACCATCCTTTACCGTTTGAACATAAATTACCTATGATTACTCTGACATTTATCCAAGCTTCATCACAACTCACCTAAAATTAGCCAGCTACAAAAAAAAAAAAAACAAACAAGAGAACGACTAATATACAATAACAATCTAGGTCATTCCGGCCTTACTGAAAAAGTTTACTAACTACCAATCTCAGCCATATATATACAGAGAAATTACCATAAGGTTATAGTTGGGTTATTACAATTCTACTAACTGAACCAATGGCCAGAAAAACTTGCCAATTTAAGAAAACACATCGGAGCAACGTCTATTGTGCTACTAATGTAAACAGCTTGAATTGGCCACAATATATAATTTGCGTAAAAATCGTGAATAACAACTCTTATGATGTTGTTATTTTCTGGATATCCCTAAACGGAGATTACTATTTTAATACTAAAGCGACATTTTTTTTATAGAAAATGTGTTATCCCTTTCGCTACCCTTCTTGTTTCATATTAGCCAACATTAGCGAGCTATAGTTGACCATAATATGCAAGCAAAACGGTTGCCGAGTTGCAAAGGGACATAATGCAGAATCCAATCCAAATCATATTGCTAAACTCGCACATTAAGCTTATTCCACTACGCAATAAGGCTCAAATTTATCGAATATGAAATCCCACAAAGTGCTTACCTTTGTCGTCCAATGTTTAATAGCATGAGCCACCTCACTATGCAGGGCCCGAATGCTGGGTCACGTGATGGTCACATGATTCTTGTCTGTGTGGGGTTTCTGTCAGTGGGAACCAGGCACCAGAGGATACACCCAAGGCAGTCCAATTTGTACAATAAGTGGACAAAAGAATAAATGTGCAAAATATTAAACACTCCAGTCAAAGAATAGACGTAGTACTAACTTACTATTTTTTTACTTACCATAATCATTAATAAGTATTTCAAAACACAATTCTTGTCAGGCTGTTGGGCCTGTTTGATAGATGTGATGCCATCAGAAAAAAACACACACACAAAACCTACTCAACTATGCAACATCACATGACTTTAAACAGAACCTTTTATCATCAGTATGCCCTGCAAAATAACCCTGTTGACCCTGTTGACACACATTTACAAAAAACAGATATATATGCATTGTGTGTGTGTGTGTGTGTGTGTGTGTGTGTGTGTGTGTGTGTGTGTGTGTGTGTGTGTGTGTGTGTGTGTGTGTGTGTGTGTGTGTGTGTGTTTATTTTCAGATTCTTATACAGCTCAGGCAAATGTACCAGCCTATTGAATTTCCTTCTTTGCATTATTTATATGATTATATTTTATGTGAATGTAAATACCATCATAGCTGTTTAAGTTAAAAATGAGAAGCCATAGTACATCTGAATGCATAAAACTACCCGGATGCCTTGCTACTTCCACCAGAATTTTGCAATTTTTTAAGCCAACCACACTACGCTGTCCCATAAGTCACTTCGTGGTTTGAAAACACCCACAAAAATGCACAAGACAAAACATCTGTGTCAGAGGACAGGTAAGATGAAAGCGTTGCAGTACATCCAAAATCTCCCTCCTAGCTTGCTTGCTATGTACTACTGTAACAGTCAAGTGGTAGGCACTAAAGCAATGCCAGCTGTGTTTGTTAATCACATACAGGGCTATTTGGCCATATGCAGATTAGGAATTTTATGTTAATATCATTTCGTTGTAACTTTCTGATTGGCTGATGGCACACATTCTGATTGGCTGGCAGGATCCTGATCAACTGTCTTTTTCCTGGAATATGATTGGCCAGCAGAATGATGGATCAGAGACGTTGCACGATCAAAATCCACATGGACTGTCTTTTTAATGGAATATGATTGGCCAGCAGAATGATGGATCAGAGACGTTGCAGTATTTTGACGACTTATAGGCACAAAGTGGGCTTCATTTTGCTTTGGTTTCCAGGATGACAGCATTACTCTTAACAATTTAAAACAATGTTGAAGGATCACTGCTGAAAGGGCAGTGGTGGCCTAGCAGTTAAGGTACTGCAGGTTCGAATCCTGGGTCGCCAGTAGTGCCACTGAGGTACCCTGAGCATGGTACCGTCCCCATGCACTGCTCCCTGGGCGCCGTTGTCATGGCTCCCCCCTGCTCATGTGTGTGATGGGTTAAATGTAGAGGTGAATTTTGTTGTGTGTGCTGTGCTGTGCTGTGGCGTGTGATCACAATGACAAAAATGAGACTTTCACTTTTTCAGGAGGCTGCTGCCCTTCCTTTACTTGACCTAATTTCTGATGGGCTTACAATGACATTGCCAGCACATTTAAGATTTAAGTTAACTATAATAACCTCTTCTTTCATTGTTTTTATTGTTCAGCTCTTCCAGTGTAATTCACGGTGTCTTCCAGTGTTGTGCATTGAGCTTTGCCTTTTGAGTATGTAGGCCTACTTGCATGTACCCAATGCCCATTTGCAGCATGATGGACAACGCTCTCCAGAGGAGGCAATAGAGAGTAGAGAGGTGTGTAAATCAACAAAACCTTACAAAACGAAGAACGACCGATTGGAATGCTGGGATATCCATCATGGCGACTCCTATAGTCATGGTCGGGAGAAATGTTGGGGCTTTTGCGAATACTGTTTTAAGGACCTCTTCGGTAAAGCACAGCGTATTTGAAATCAGTGAATATTGTTATTTAATTCATTTCATTGTCCTACAATTTATGGTTTCGAATGAACACGAAGTCGTAGCTCTGACATGTTATGATTTCGCTGATTTTACATTGACCAAGTGACACGTCTTGGTTCATTTCAGGTACTCCTTAACGTGGACGTTTGTGGGATTAAAGGCAGACATGTTATTTTCAGGTTTGTGTTTACAGTATTTTGGAATTGCTGTCGAAGAAATTGCTTAAACCGCTTAATGCGTGAAGCTAGTAATGTACAGCACCATGTTGATAACGATACCTGTCTCGCCTGTTGACATTGTGCAGATTGGGTTGATAATTTCGATGTGGTGGTATGTTAATCAATCATTCACGTATGCGTTGATATAAACTACTTTTAGTCAAGAATGCCGTTTGCAGAGACCAGCAGCTTTCCACACCGCTTGCGTTCTCAGAACTGCTCCTGCAGTAAGTTCCTTTGCAGCCTGTCACGACGTTCACCAGACCTTTATTACAGTTCACTGGAATGTGTACCCAATTGATATTGTTGTGTTTTTTTATGTAAGATCACGGTGACCGATGAACCAGATATGCTCTATCAAAGGATTGAGGTACAAGTCAAAGGCCATGACAAGACTGTTCTTGACAGCTACGAATTCTTTGCCACCGTGGCTGCTAAAGAGCTGGGCATCGACATTGGCAAAGTGTAAGTGCAGACACCACATTACACTTTCTAGTGCTGAATTGCACTAGCATAATAACTTATGTAAGCTGTGAATGATAAGTTAGGATTTGTATTATGTAACAGCTGCTTAATATTTACTTTTCAGTTAGGGACTCGTTTTGTTAGTCATTCATCATTGATCAAGTTGTTGGGTCATAGGTTTTTAATCTTTTCTGTCATTACTTCGCAGGTATGAGCCACCCAAACACATTGAGAGGTTAACATTGCTGAAATCTGTGCACATCTTTAAAAAACATCGAGTTCAGTATGAAATGAGAACTCATTACAGATGCATTGAGGTAATGGACTAATTGCAATGCATAGGGGTTTGTACATGTGCAGTCATTTATGTAGATTGCATTTGTGTCATTGAGTCCTGTTATATATACGCTTAAAGGTTTTTTTAGTATTAGTTGGTAGTGCTAAAAGATAAAAAGAAAAAAAATCCTCCACAATGATTTAATGCATTTCATTAGTGTTTTACTATTAGAACTGTAATATAAGTACAGTCATCTTCGCTTTTTTTCTCTCTTGTTGATAGCTGTCACGAATAACAGGATCCACAGCTCAGGTGTACTTGGAGTATATTCAGCGGAATCTCCCAGAGGGCGTCGCTATGGAGATCACAAAAGTAAGTACAATGCAGTCCTCAGTTATCTCTCTTAAGTTTGGTGTAACTTCAAAGTATTCATATCTAAAATATTCTGTAGACTTAACCTTTTATATAACCTGCAATGCAAGGTATTTGTGCCTCCTCTGTAATACTGTCATATGTGGTTAGTGCAGTTGTGCATTACTTAAACAGTGCCACAGTTAATTTATACTGACAAGTACTAAGGAGATTTCAGTCTAAATATTATTTGGATGTAAATAAATTACTGTTTAGTTCACTAAGAGGCAAACAGGTGTAGTATACTGGTGACTTGCTCCTTACAATGTTGGATGTCTCCCTGAATGTGTTTAGCAAATCACTTCAGAAGTTCCATCTTGGCATGGCTTTCTCATGTGTATTTTTGAGTAACCTCCAGTACCCTTTCTACAACTTCTGCTATTGCTATGTCTGTTATGTCATGACCCTTATGCATAACTTATATTTTTTAGGATTGTTGTTTTCTTTTAAATTCTAAAGGTTTAAGCCTCTATTTATCTTCTTATTCTATGTATTTACCTTTACCTCTACCTCTATCTTTTATATGCTATGGGCCATCTTGTGCATCTGTAACAAAGATTTAATTGAATTGAATTGTCTATAACTTACAGGCAGCCATAGAGAGGGTTCCAGAGCACATCCAGAATCCCATGTGGGACGGCATCCCAAACAAAGACAAAGCAAGCCAATAAGTGGAGAGTTAAGAACATTAACAATTGCAATATCCAATTCACTTCTTACCCCATTCTAATTTTAAGACAAGAATGAATCAAATTTACTTTAAATAAGCGCTATTTTGTCACATTGATGAAATTCACACACATTGTAAACAGTGTGCCTATAAGTTGTGTGTCACACCTGTTTATTTGTGTAAGTCTATGTTTGTGTAAAGTATGCTTTATTAAATCAGCGAGAATTTTTTTTTGCCTTTTGTCTTTCCATTATAAACAGCTCAGTAGTCATCCTTTGTCAGAGAATATATGCACAGAATACTCCATCTGTATGTGCAGAAGCATGATATATGTGATAACATACGTATATGTCCTATGTGATAACATATTATATGTCCTGTGTGATAACATATTATATGTCCTGTGATGTGCGGGGCTCTGTACTTATGTATAACATAGGACATACTTGTAAACCTTAAACTTGACCCAAGTGAGGTTAAGTTATTGTAATAACTCCTCTCCAAATCTGTTACTCTTGACATGGATACATGAAATACAAATGGGCAAGGTGCCAAAATGCTTATTTGTCACAGTTATGTTGTGTACCACTCAATCAAGCAATAGTGTACAGGCTTCATTTTTCGGCACTTACTAGCTTACTGTTATACCCTTTTATACTATCCGTATTGGAAGAAAATCAATGACTCTGTTTAAAATACAAATAAAACACAATGGCATAGTTGGGAAGAGTATTTTAATACACAAGTTCAATCAAAGCATGCACATCCTGAATAAATATAGTCGGGAACAAGCCTTATTTCGGGAATAAGCCCGAAACATCACACAGTTAATTAATAAAATAAAAAACTTGGAAGCATAAACCTGGTTGAGCGGACTTTTTCTTTTCTACATAAGAGTATTTTAATAACCACAACAAAGAAAATACAAAGCAGTATCAGTAATGTGAAAATATACACATAAAAATATCCATTCCAACCTGAGTAAGCTGACACTATTTATGTTTAAATTCAGATTCAAATGCTTTTATTTGTCACATACAATTTGCATGCAGTGAAATGAAGGAGGTGGGCTTTGTTCTGTGCTGCACGTTCTTAATATAAAAATATCAGATAATAAATACAATAAATAGAAAAAAAAAACAATACTAGTTTAAAACTCAAGAGTACTGGTTAAAAACCTGTTTCAATATGTTGTTCCCAAAAATACATTTTAAGTAAAATATACTGTCTTTTTACTCTGTCTTTTTGGTCTCAACTGGAAAGCCTTTCTGCCAAGGCCATCTGGTGTGATCACACCAACTCATGCATGTATTATGCACAGTGCCATGAATGAGTCATTTTTGATGACTCACAAGGCGCTGAAGCATCCTTTTCCCTCATTGCATTTACTGCACAGATGTAGATGGTGCTTCGTCGTGCACTAACAATGGTTTATCACCGTTTCTTATTGGTTATGAGAGCAGAATAGATAGAATGCAATAATGTGATGATGTCAAAGCTTCACCTTTCATTTCACGTAATTGGCTATTTGTATATACTGATGCCTTGTGTTTAGAAGAAAGCCAATAGACAGGATCTGAGAATGAAACTGGTTAAAGAGCAGAGGTGGAGATTCTTGATGCAGAAAGTAAAAACCTTCCCAAATATATTACAAACATTTTCTATACATGCTTCGCACACAAATTGTCAGACAGGTGGATCATCTAAAATAAGTAAAATTTCCATTCACAGCCTCTGGTTCAAGTGCTGGTCGGTCACAGGACCGTATTAGACAATTAAAGTGAATTGAACACTTTACCACACACTGTGTAAACCTTTTGTTACTTTAAACCAAATTAAAGTCTACACAGTGTGCGATGATAACCTAATGACTGAAATCCCCTGTGTTAAGTCTACAGGCAGGCAGAAGGAATACATGGCAGGGTTTTTTTTTTTACTTTCTGAAGCCGGGATCCAGCTCCACCTCTGTTGAGTATATGTTTTTTTTTTTGGTCTCACCTGGGCTATGTGGATGAGTCATGACAGCACACATCCCCAGGATGGGGGACGTGGTAGAGAAGCGAAAGGCGTAGGTGGGGGTGGGGGAGAGACAGGAAGGCCTGCTTCCGCTTCGCACCACCTCGGTAAGGGTGACTATGCGCCCTTTCGGGAGACAACAACAATCAGTCCATCATCACTATCAGAGGCAGCATCAGCACAGCCAACAGCAGAGAAGCATTCAGTTGCAGAGGAAGAACATTACACTAGAGGATGCTAAAGATCTCAGACAAAAAGGTGCAACACCTGCTGAGAGCGTCTCAAGTAAAAAGTGTTGCTGAGGAAAGGAGCAGTTTTTTGTTTATTTCAGTGCATGTTATTACAGCTAGATTAAACATGAATTTCTGCAATTGCTAGTTCCATTTGAAGTCTGTGCTAACAGCACAATTTATTTGGAATAGACGGTGGCAGTCATTGGATTTGATAAACAGAAACTGAATTAAAATATGAATTATAATATTGTAGTTAAAATAGAATTTCTCTGCCACAGAGTCTGTCCATCTCATAAGGTGTTCAATACAAAAATAACTGTTTTGGAGCATACATCATCATAAAAACACAATATTTAATGTACTTCCATTTAATATTTTAATGTAAAAGATTACTGTTACTACCATTAAAGAGATGGCAACGTTTTTTTAATGGCAGATGCATCTCTGCATCGAAAGAGGACAAATATACTTTCCTCATTTGAGATATTGCATGCACTGGAAAGATTTACGGCCCTTAAAAACATTACAAGGAGAATGGGAGAGAGTTCCTACATCTATATTCAAGGGTAAGAATAAAAGCCTACACCCTAATTGAAAGACCCACCATATAAAGATGTAAAAGTCCAGTGTGTTGTGGCTGCTCTGCTCCAATAGAATACATATCCTCTGTGTGTCCAATTATTGAGAATGGCAATAATCATTTATCAATTATCAATCAATTATTACAGTTGCAAATGTTTCAAATAAACATTGCAGTAGAGATGCTTTGATTAATGCAGGCATGATGTATACATGTATATATTTTATTCTAAGTTACATCACAGCCCTCTTCTCTCAGCCCAGTTTTCTTTCACTTTTACCAAGATGCATATATCTGTGTATTTGGAAGTACAATATTTCATATTCCTAATGGGTTCTTGGTCCTCCAACTTCACTTTCAAATGAGGCTTAATTCTCTATACGCTGTATAATCATAAATCTAGTAAAAGAAAACCTGCGTATTGAGTGTAAGATTCAAAAGACTCCGTTTTGCTTTTTACTGTGTGCAGATGCAATACTTGAAGTGCAAATTGTGCATATATTAACATAGTTTTCAAGTAATTTTCAAATTACTTTACTTAGTTACTTTCCTTTTTTACTCTTCTTGATGTAAGTTACAGGTCCAAAAGGACATGGAATGGACATTCGTATTATGAACAAACAGTAAGAAGAGGAGATCAGTTTATTTTAACTTTATTTTTCTTTCTGCCATAACTAGGTCAAATCTGTTGTGTGTGTACCAAGTGTACATTCACAGATCATAAGACTATAAAGTAGGTAGATGTTATAACATATCACAGCTAAATACACAAATGTACTTTACACTATTTTACAGCAATTTATTATTTTAATTTACCTTAAGAAACAAATGCAAATGCATACTGTTCGAACATTATGTAATATCTAATACTTCTAATATCTAATCTAATATTGATTTATATTCAACTATGTTTCTTATATATTAATTTCATCCACAACATGGATTGCAGAACACAAACATGTTCCATACAGCAATATTTAAATATCTTAAAGGCAGCTGTACATTAATAATGCAATCTAATGCTCACAGGATCAATAACACTGCACATATGATTTCATTTGGTGTATAAAACCTTCTGTTGTGGTAATATCATTAATGTGTTGTCTTGTGAAGTTGAAAAAGGTACATCTCTATACTATCACAACAGAAAAAGGTTAGGGAGGTCCCAGGAATCCAAGAATTTAGATATATCTGCACACATATGGGCTGAGAGTACACTAACAATTTCTTTTTCATTTAATCTCATTTCTTTCATTTTCTGAATACCTCAAACAAAACAACTGTTATGGATGACAATTACATCTTTTTAAGGCTCACAGGATGACCACCAAACACACTAAACAATACTTAAAGGGCTATAGTTCTTAAAGGAGAACTTTGGTGTAAAATGAAAATTGGCATGTTAAAACATCATACCGAGTTGGTATGTGTACAGAGGAGCAAAATTGATTTAGCCTGTTGCATTCAGAGTTTAACTATTTTTTATAGTTTGACCCAGAAGGCTAACAATAGAAGTGGTAGGTGCCCTTAGACGGAGCATGACGACTACGCTATTTTTAAACCATTAAAACAGCTCGAAGAAACTCCACATTCCATTGGTAGTACAACAAAGGTTCTGGCATTCAAAACGAACCACTGAGAATATTGTAAATGTACACAACGTTTATTTAAAAAGCTGTTCTTACATGCAGTCGTTTGCAGTTGTTTCTCGTTGCCGCCATGATGAAAGTCCAAACAAGTTGATTGTACTACCTCTCCTCTTATTCTTCCTGCTGGTTCGTGTTCGTCAATCGACCTGTGCAGACTTTCATCATGGCGGCAACGAGAAACTACAGCAAGGTACTGCTTGTCAAAACTGTTTTATTAATAAATGTTGTGTACACTTACAAAGTTCTCAGTGCCTCGTTTTTAATGTCAGGGCCTTTGTTGTACCACCGATGGAGTGTGGAGTTTCTTCGAGCTGTTTTAATGGTTTAAAAATAGCGTAGCCGTCATGCTTCGTCTAAGGGCACCTACCACTTCCATTGTTAGCCTTCTGGGACAAACGATAAAAAATAGTTAAACTCTGAATGCAACAGGCTAAATCAATTTTGCTCCTCCGTACACATACCAACTCGGTATGATGTTTTAACATGCCAATTTTCATTTTACACCGAAGTTCTCCTTTAAGTCACTGTCTGGTATAAATTATCCTTACACATACAAAAATATGTATTTATACTGTTATTTTTATTCTCTCTCACCAATCCACTGATTCTCAAGGCCTATTCTTGGGAGACAAAAACAAGCATCTCCAGATTTTTTGGGACATTTTGGCAATTTAGCTAGGTAGCTATATCCACTTCTGTGGGCTGTCTTTGTCTAATTCCCATTTGGCTGCCCCAAGCATTAATGGAAACTGCTCTTTGTTTTCAGTGGGAGCCAAAGTTTAAAAACGTCGAGCCCTGGGTGGGCCTGGCCACCGCTGACCCCTGCCGGGCAGCGGGTGAGGTGGAGGAGGGGTGGGTCCACTGTGGTAGCTGTATGAAAGGATAAAAGCACACGTTTGCATTTGGCTGCTCCGCTGCACTGCAGTCAGCGCTTTGAGGGCTGATAAGCTGTGACTCCTCAAATTTAAAGTGTTACCAACGGCACAGCAGTCAGTGTGACAGTTCAACCACAATCAGTTCAGTCATTTAAAACAAAAATTATGCATGCACTTTATTTACACTTTCTATTGTTGATATCTTTAGCTGGTTCTCTTTGTTTTTAACATTTTACTTTCCACATAATGAACTGTACTTGTGTTTTTGATCCAGTCTTAATGCAAGCACTGCAAACTAATGACAGAGCAGAGTATGAGGAGAAGCAAAGCAAATCTGTGTTAGGAGCAGGGAGGGAGGAGAGGAGAGGAAAGAAGAAGGGAGCAGGGAAGGAGGAGAGGAGAGATGCAGCGTTTAGCGTCTTACCCTCTGGGGTGAAAGTGCCGAGGGGGTCCTGGGGGACCACCATGGCCTCGAGGGGGAGGAGGAGGGGGACGGCCACGGAAGCCTGGAGGTCTGAGTGGCAGTGGAGGAGGACCATGCCTGTGTGTGTGTGTGTGTGTGTGTGTGTGTGTGTGTGTGTGTGTGTGTGTGTGTGTGTGCGCGAGTGTGTGTGCGAGAGAGAGAGAGTGCACAAAGAGCAGGAGGATGAACATGCTTGCTAACAGTCTGGTTTGAACCTCCACAGTATTAAAGCCAAAAGTCCCAGCTTGTGAAGCAATAACTGAAAGCCTTCATATTCACTGACCCTGCAAAGCTGCAGTGTTTGGAAATGTACTAATCTGTACTGCAAATGACAACAATCCTCTAATTCTAGCCCTTTGTCTGAGCTTACCGATGTCCTGACGAGGTTCACCTACTGTACCTGTATCTGGGCATGGGAGCATAAGGTCTCAGGTGTAACGGAGGGGGAGGAGGAGGTGGGGGGCCGATGCCCCTGAAGTCCGGGTAAGGCCGCATCCTTCCTATGCCTCTTCTGGGGACACACAAAAACAGCAGGAGTGAGACAGCTAGAGAAGCTGTGGATGTCACTGTGACAAGACAGTGAAGAAAGAATGCACGTTCTCAATGAAGTGCAGGCTAGCAAAAAGCTATAAACTTAAGTAGTTTTTTCAACCTTAAAATAATGTTTCCAAAATCATTTCAGTGGATCATCAACTTGTAACTGGGTGAAAGGCATTTCTAAATTCGCTTTGCCACCCTCCATGGGCTATAACCTTACTAAGTAAGTTTGGAGGAGTCTGTCGTTCAAATGAGAGACAATTCCACTTCCAACCTGTACAGTGACCGAAGACAAAAACTACTTACTGTTGCTTTAAAAGGACTAGCCACACGCTCCATATAGCTTTCTTTACTTTGGTGCCAAGTTTTCAGCCAGATGGCCTTAATCAAGGTTCACTCACTTTAACAAGACAGACAGAACAAGACAGGAAGGTAGTGTACCTCATGGGTCCAAACCCATTCATGGACCCGTTGTGTCCTCGATCCCTGCCCCGTCCAGGAGGGCCAAATCCCTTTATCATGCCACGGCCACCACGACCCATACGCCCCCCTCGGCCCAACCGGCCACCACGCCCACGACCTTTCACCTCATGATCCCTGTGGAGAACCAATTAAAACATTCTGACCCTGTCTGGTGAAAGAAGTCTGAAGTCACAGATCCTAAGGTTTAGTCAGATTGGAGTTAAATGTTGTAGAGAAATTTACATTTAGTGGACTGTCCTATCTTTAAAAATGTAAATAATACTTGTAATTATACAAAGAATACCAAAAATCAGTGCTACTGTTCTGCAAGTCAATTAACTTAACATATGATTTAAGCTAAATATTATTTTAAAGCTTTCCCTTTTTCCACTAATACCAAAATCTTTGATTCAAATGTTTAATTGTGACTTAGTTTGTTAAATCAGGTGACATTTATAAGGTTGACATCCAGAGGAAAAACACACATTTCACATAAAAGAAAGCATACATTTTAAGCATACAATACTTCATTGGAATTGGTCATTGGAATATTTATGTGCTGCAGACATTTCATATAGCCAAACCATATGATGAATTTATGGTAAACGGTGCCATAATGATCTTACATACCTTGAACCTGCAGCTAAATGGCAAGGTTACTTGATTAGAGATGCTCAAGCCATACTAGTTTCTGAACCAAGTTGTCTAGCAGCCAAATACTATATGTAGAATACCACACGATAGTCACTTTCCCCAAACTGGTCAACATTGCCACAACATTGCCACTTGGTTGTGCTGCTGGATCATGCTCTTAAATTAAATTAAAATGTCATCATGATGAAACACCAAGCGTATATGTGACCCATCACACCAAAACAGGTATTAAGTGGCATGTGGCGGTTCTGAGATATGGCCTAATATAGTTGCAGAGGTCATGCTGGGCCAATTTTGAGTTTCACACATTTGTTTACTTAGACTTGTGGACTTTCACCTTCTGATCATAAAATCATCAACAAACTACAAATTGCTACTTTCTCAGCAGTTTCTGTAATGTCATATCAGATGCATCAGACTTTCAAATTTTCTCACAAGTTCTTCTTTCAGACTGTGAATTAGTACTGTACTGACAAGTACTGACAGGATTTCTATTGGTGAAATTCCATGAAGAAAGATTCATTCATTTCCACAAAACAGCCTTTCAGACATTTTTTTTGCACCCCTCCATTCGTGGCAATGTTGACCAGTTTGGGGAAAATGACTATAACTGAGATTACGACCTGTGATCTTCTACATACATGAAAGTCCACAAGTCTAAGTAAACAAAAATGTGTGAAACTCAAAATTGGCCCAGCATGACCTCTGCAACTATATTGGGCCATATCTCAGAACCGCCACATGCCACTTAATACCTGTTTTGGTGTGATGGGTCACATATACGCTTGGTGTTTCATCATGATGACATTTTAATTGTCTTTTTTTTTTCATCAAGAGCATGATCCAGCAGCACAACCAAGTGGCAATGTTGTGGCAATGTTGACCAGTTTGGTGAAAGTGACTATAACTAAGATTACGACATGTGGCATTCTACATTTAGTCATTGGCTGCTAGACAACTTGGTGCAGAAACTAGTATGGCTTAAGCATCTCTAATCAAGTAACCTTTCCATTTAGCTGCAGGTTCAAGGTATTTAAGATCATTATGGCACTGTTTACCATAAATTTGTGTAGCCTACTTGTGAGTGTAAAATGGTACTTGATATTGCACTTTTGCCTGTATTTATTTCTGGAACACCCGGTATATCAAACAGACTTCTTCGAATATCTACCATAGCACTGTTTACAGCAAATTTGTGTAGCCTAAATGTAAATTTAAATGTTACTACTTAACATTGTCTTTTTGCCAGCATTTATTTCTGGACCACCCTGTATATCAAAAAGTCTTCCTTGAATTTCTCCCAAACCATTTGATTCTCCAAACTGAAACTTTGCAGGCATAATTGATACTTCTTTGCCTAACAGATAATAACATTTCGTCAAAATCGATCTATACTCATTGACTGAAAAATTAGGTCAAAGGTCAAGCTCACATCAAATGACCTTGAAAGTGCAATGACCTTGAAAGGTCATCGTTATATATATATCATTTGAAAGGGAATTTTCTCCCCTTTGTAATGATACCAAATTTATGAAAATCGAGTGATGGGTTTTCAAAATGTAGCCAATTTTCTGTTTCATGGTCACTAATCGATGCAAAAATGGTGAAATTTTCAAAACTCTCTAGATTCATGAAAAATGGTCCGAATAAGCTGAAATTTGGTATGTTGCCATTTCTCAAGGACACCCATGAGTATGCCAAATTTCATCAAAATTGGAGGGGGGCAGGAAAAAATTGAGTGGTTTGGCATGGAATGACCCATATATCATGTTGTACACACCATTTCAGATAAAACAAATGCATGTGTATATGCATGTATATATATATATATATATATATATATATATATATATATATATATATATATATATATATATATATATATATATATATATATATTACACATGCATTTGTTTTATTTGTGAAGAGACCTTGGGTGTATAATTATTATTATTATTATTATTGTTAGTATTATTATTATTATTATTATTATTATTATATGAACTTAAAACTTATGGGAATCTGAAATGGTGTGTACAACATGATTCTGGTGACTGCCTGACCTGTTTTTCGTTTCAGGTGCGGTTTCTTCCATACTGGCAGCTGGGATGTCTGTCTGCTCCTGGGCCTGCTCTGTTTCACAGTCCATCTGTAAGCAGACACGTAGACACTCAGCTACCTTAGGCCAGACTAAGTGTACCTTACCAACTACATGTGTTTCCAAAATCAGTAAAACATTACATAATGCTCCATAATGTAATGGGGGCAGTGGCGGCCTGGCAGTTAATGGGCCTGTAACTGGAGAGTCACAGGTTTGACTCCAGTTAAAGTAATGGACTTGTAAACGGAGGGTCCCCGGTTCGAGTCCCCCAGGTAAGGTAACGGACCTATGACTGGAGGGTAGCAGGTTCAAATCCCCAGGATGCCACTGGGGGTACACTGAGCATGCTGATTATTTTAGCTGCATTTTAGGTGCAAGCCATGCATTCTGTTGGAACTGCAAAATGCAAACAAACATAAAGTGTTGGGATGTAGATAAACAATGCATATAATGCTACATGCTGTCAAACAGCAACAACCTGCCTGAATGCATGGATTATTTGTATGCTCTGCTGCTTTGAGGGACAAAAAAGATATTAAAGTGACTGCTATGGCATTGGCACATGTGCATACATGTGCAACGTACATACACACAGTCTCTCTCTCTCTCTCTCTCATCTTCTCTCCTCTTACATACACACACACGCACACACAGATGGGGTGTTCTCAGACCATCAGGTGAAATGCAGATGTTGCATGCTTAAAGGAGGCAGTCAAGCATGAGAGGAGCAAATGCCAGATGGAAGAAAAATCTGTGTATCATCTCACCTACTTCCTTTAATACACACTGTTATTGCATGACCTTTTATATATTAAACTAAAGTGTGCACAGTACTAACAGCAACTGTAGTATCCATTTTAATAGCACCATTTCCTCAGTAAACTGAACTAACAAGTATTTACAGAGATAAACGTCAGAAATTATTTAAGCTATTCCTTATAGATGGCACTGTGTTTAGTCCAGACTCAGCATGGATCTACTCAACAGTTTACTGTACAGTGTTAGAAACAGGCGCCGTAAGATCAGTTAATACTAGCTGTAGTATTGTGTCGCCTCTCGGAATGCGGGGAACAAATAAACATAACAGGGTTGCAGACGCTGGGGTGCATGACACCCAGGTTTAGCAAGTTCTCAAAAGAGCTTATTCAAAGCCGACTTGCATACCGAATGACACCAGTGTAAATGTAGGCTATCCGTGGTCGTGGGCTAGTTGCAGCAACAGGTATATGCAACTGGTCTTGCCAATATGCTACTTCATCGAACAGAGAGGTTCGTGTAATGGAATGAATGAACACGGATGTGCGGGCAACACAAGTCTCGCATTTCCTAAGTTCCAAACCATCTTGCGCTTGCATTTAACTTACAGAGGCATTCATCGTATCTTGCCAAGTCTGAATTCGAGAAAATCTGCAATTGTACAAATACAGCAATGGAAATATCCACTTAGCCTATAACCAAGGCTGGTCGCTTTTAAGCCTGCAGCTTTAGACGTTAGAAGTTTAGGTTATCTCTTTCCCACGTTTCTCCACCACCTCATTCATTCTGATCTTTACGGCTAAAATGATTGAAATAGCCATGGATATGATTTTGTTCGTGCTGTTGCGACAACGGCCCAGGGAATCACTGCCTATTTTGATTGGTAGTGTACAGAAATGCAAATGTTTGCCTGTTGAAACATTCCAATAGAAATATGAATTTTATGTATGAAAATATGAAATTGTATGTATGTATAATATGAAAATCGCGCGTGCACTATAATCTGGAATGGAATGTGTTGGTATTTCAGTCGCCTGTTATTCAAGTATTATATAGTAAACGTGTTGTTTTGACAGCCGTTGCAATTTCTGAGGACACCTGTGGCACGGTTCAGGCTTTATTTATAATTATAGCTCACCTATGTGGTTGACAAAAACTGCAACTGTATCCAGTGTAAATAGCGAAAGAAAATATGAAAGGCTTACCTTGGGGTGCAGGGGGAACTGCGTTTACCAAAGAAAATAAGAAAATGATACTTGCAAATATACTCAATATACCACTCTAAAAATCCGATTCATTATATACAATAAACATCTCCACTCTCTGTGATAATAGCTTTGAAATGGCGGCTTGAGCCGACCAATACATCTAGCTCAGATTTCTTTGTCAAGAATACATTGTGGCAAGGGTCACGCCCACAGGAAGCTATGTCGAGATACGGTTGGCTACGGGCTGCATTCGTAATGTCCACAGTGTGATTGTGGTGTTGTTATTGGTGGCATAAACGCACTGGTTTTGAATCCATGTTATGAATTATTTCAGTCCACACACTGTTTGCACAGGAGTGCGCACAAGGTAAACTGTGGCCTGTTCTCCCAAAATGTAAAATCTCGTACCCATGGAATAAAGACACATGTACATCCGAATTAGTTTTTATATTACACCAAATGGGCGTTTAAAATGGATTTTTTAATTAACATGGCCAACAACAAACTGAAACAATAACAATCTACAGACGACTGACACATCTTCAAGTGCCAAATAAAACAGTATTATTTACACCAAGTAAGGGATGACAGCCAGCGGAAGAAATTTATACAACATTGAATTGGCTCCCCATCCACCACAAATACCCATGCTACAAATCCAGTAAATTAAAATTAGACAAACTGTGGACGTCGTTACAATGCCAAGGCAATCCAAGCATTGCCAGAGCGAGGTAGAGAATGACCATAGCGCACGAAATGCCGCAGGCGGGCGATATCCCAAAGTTCCAGTAATGGCAAAACGAGATGACCTATGAATGGTTGAGAATGTCCGAAAGTTCCTTTATGTACTCAATGGTGTACTTCAGTGTCTGGATTTTAGTAAGTGGTTGACCACTACGGTTGTAGTCAGGTGGGAGAAAGTCACGCAGGTGATGCAAAGCCTCTGCCAGACTTCTCATTCGCATTTTCTCCCTCTCGCTTGCCTTGATGCGCCTTTTTGTGGACATCTTGGATTTGGATGCTTTCTGTGGCGTGCGCTGAGCAGAACTGTGTTCCTCCAGCGGGTAGGGGAAACTGGCGTAAGGCTGGCAGGCGCTGGTATTCCCAGGCATCTCCGGAGATGAGCACATTGAATCCAGCGACGAATCCGGTGAAGATGAGGCACAATGTATGGTCCGCTGTCCATGTGCGAACACGTCGCCGTTCCTCCAGTCCCACTGCGTGAGTAACTTGGAAGTAAGCGCGTCCAGATTCTGTTCCATCATGGCCGGAGTGCTCGGCTGACTCTCCATGTCGCTCTCAATCAAAGGCTAGTCCCATCGGATACGGTGAATCCTATATACCGTCTGAACCCTCGTGCAATTTATGAGTTCACAGTTACGGCAACAGTTCAAAGAAAAGTTAAGTGCCAAACAGCGACCTTTCCTCGGACCGTCGTTCGTTGTCACCAACGTGCGAATGAGAGGCAATAGACTACTAATGTGTAAAAGAAAGAAAAATAATTAGATTCCCTTTTGTGGGAAATCACTCTCTAAGTCAGTCTGGCCACAATTATCAGTTTGATGCGACCTCAAACAAAAGACAGACGCTGCACCTGGTCGTTTAGCATCGCTTTGCGAGAACAAGCCGCATGTGTCAGGACTTGGTCTAGTCCATAACGTTGTAATACACACTGCAAGAAAGTAATAGTTCTTAATGTATAATATTCTCAAACGCCGTTTTAATACGTGCTAACTAGTGAAGGGTTTATTTATTCTCCATCGAAAAAAAAATCTCCTTGCTTTCTGTGTGTGTAAGAGAGAGAGAGAGGAAGAGAGAGAGAGAGAGAGAGAGAGAGAGAGAGAGAGGTGATAGTGCAAGAAGGAAGTCTGCTATAGTTCGTTCTGTCCATATCTACTTCTTAAACACATACTTATCATTCCATATGTGTCTATATATTCCTATTTGTTTATTGAATGTATACTACTACATGTCTATGTTGAATGTATAGAGAGCTACATCTACCAGAGTCAAATTACTTGTATATGGAAGTATACTTGGCCAATAAAACTGATTGATTTTGAATGACCGAACAAATACAATACCTTATATATTTCTTAACAATCATTTAAATAATTAGGCATATCAGGAAAAACACTGTCTTTTTATGAGTTCATCCACTGCTGCATTTATATATAAAGACAGATGTATGTATGCATAGAACCTTTGCACTGACCTAATTTTACACCATTTCCTTTAACAATTAAAGGTTATAGGTTAAACAAGCCCACTGGTCATTTAAGGATGCTGAGTGTTAAAACTTACAAAATTAAAGATGACCTTGAAGCCTGGTGGTGTGAAACAGGTAGTAGTTTCCTCCACACAAGATGCAGCTGTCATGCTTCTGCGTGAACAGACACCCTTTCATGTTGGGAGAAGGTGTGCAACAAGCCACTAATGATCAAGGAGCACCAACACCACACTTGCCATAAACTCACCCATGCAGTGACTGTGATACTACTACCCCCATGCCCAACAAACACACACATGCACATGCACACACCACACTCACCCAAGAGGAAACATTTTAGACGTTCACAATATTATTTTATGTTGCTGGTAGAACTGGTGATTTATGTTTGAAGAAAAAATTATAACCAGACCTAAAGTTCTTCAAACCAGAGCTAAAGTTTTTGACAGCACAGGTGGTCATGTTCTCATCAAGCGAGTTCACGCTTTGTCATCTACGTAAGTCACACAAGTGCGGACAGATAGACTGAGGAAGGTTTTATGCATCAAACAAAAAAATCAAGTCAACCACTGCAAAGCCAACAAAGATTTATTTAAAAAAAACATGATAAAACATTTCATGGTGCAGTGGCTCAAAGACACCCATAAGGGCTGCAACATACGGTGAATATTTTAAGCTCACTTGACAAACTTTAATTTGAGTCTTTCGGCAAGGGGCAGGGGGCTTTCGATGGAGACCACAGAGTCGTCAATTTCACTCTGAGCAGCGGTGCAGAGTGGAGAGGCCGGAGCTGAAAGACACAGATCTATCACCTCCACCTCATCTCTCCTGCTCTGTGGCAGACACTCAGGTAGCAGTGATAAGCCTGGAGCCTCATCTGATCTGGACACAGTCAAGGTCGGCGGTGGCTTTGGCTGAGTACCAGCAGTGAGAATCGTCTTGGCAGCAGGGACGGTCTTCTGACCGCTGTGGCAGATGGGTTTGGACTTGGCTTTGCTGGCCTTGCTCAAACGCTGCCCCCTCTTGGGTTGGTTCTCCACATCGCTGTCATCGCTCGAGTACACTAAGCCCACACACACGCTTGGCTTGGAGGCCTTGCGAGGCTTTGGCTCTGGGCCTTTGGGTTGCTTTCTACTGGGAAGATCCTCAGCCTTGGCCTGCTGCAGAAGAGCAGGGGCGTATGCTTTATTTGTCCTGACAAATTTGTATTGGACGGATGGGTCTGTGCTTTCCACATTAGGTTGTTTTGCTTTCTTTGTGGCAGTGGAAGTTGGGATGGCTTTTGATGAGACTTGAGATGAGATTTCAGACTGGAGGCCATTTACTGGTTTGTGAGATACACTCATGAGAGGTTGGGACTTTTTATGTGGGGGCTTTGACTGTGGTAAAACTGGTCTGCTGCTGACATGTCTTGAATGCCCAGTGTCAGATTTTGACTCTACTATAGAATCAGCTCTCTTCAGAAGAACAGACTTCACCTCTGATCTATCTGTTGTCAGAACAGCAAGCTGTTCGGTACGCTCCTCACACGAGCTTACAGACCTCACAGCATTCCTCATGAGAACTCGGTCCCGTAGTGAACACAGTTCCGTGTCAGGCAAGGGTTCAGTTCTGTTTGATGCGGTACCGACTGGTGATCCGGCGTCCGAGGCCGATCTGAAACCAGCTGATCCAGAGGCCCCCGTGTCCGTTCCACTGCTGCCTGCCGTCTGAGATGGGGAAGCCGTGAAGGACGAGGCGTCCCAGTCGATATCGCTCAGATGCAGCTTGTCCACCACGGTGGACAGGGACAGTGACAAGGTCGGCAGGGAGGCTGGGCCAGGAGACAGTGGAGGCCTCTCTGCCTCAGGCTTCCACTCATGTGGCTGAACTCTGACTGCTGTCTCGGCGCTGTCTTGCTTTCCTGCAGAGTGGGGCACATCTGGGACGATCTCATCCGATTTGCTTGGCACAGCTGCAGTCCCGCTCACTGGCCTCTTAGCTGAGTTGTTTTTCAGTGACATTCGAGACAGAAGATCAGACACGTCATTGCAGACATCTGACGATTTATCCTTCTTATTCTTTGGTTTTTCTGTAAGATAAAGCAAAAACATGACCTTACAAACAACATCCACCTTTCTCCTTTTTTGATATCTACATTACTCATTGAATACAAAAATCATTTATTTACCAAACTATTGTGGAAATTACAAGAATTTAAACCAGCATGTTAAAGCACATTTAAGATTTGAACAACAAAAAAATAAGAAAAAGGTTGTTGTATTTGTGTCTGAGGCCACCAATGTCTGACCAAGTGTGTGTGTTCATGTGTGTGGTGGTAAGAGCTGGGGGGTGTCTCAGAGAGAGCTTAGGGTAGGGGCCAGTGACAGCAGCTCCTGTGTGACACCTCTTATTTATCAAAGCCTTTGGAAGTGAGCGAGAGGAGCGACCAGTGACAAACCCGCTCTTTTGAAGTGTCTGGGGGGGCCACTAACGAAAAACTCCCCAGAGTGTCACACTGCTCACGGGCTCTTTTGATGAAATGGCAAGCGTAACTAGCAGGTTTGCAAATTAGATTAGATTCAGGTGGTCCGAGAATATTTCTCACTAGCAGATTTGCGAATTAGATTAGATTCTAGTAGCCCGAGAGTGTTGTAACAAACGTATAACGTAAATGTGCAGACCCGGTAAAATCGTAAACACCAAAAGATTGCAATGACATTCTATGTTCATCCCAAAGTGCTTCCGCAATGTGTGACATGGTTGGGAATGTTAAATCGGAAATGTTAAATGAGAAACCTGTGGGAACAGCTATGACGCTAATCATCGAAGTCTCTTGAAATGGTCTATACAGAAACGTAACCACAATGAGTGTAGCGGAGAAGAAGAACACATATATACTTTTGTGTTTATTTTCCTCAGCCTCTGCCCTCTCTTTGATGTAAAGGTCAACGATGAGAGGATATGCCAGCCGGAAGAGAGACTCTTCCTCCACCGTTCTCACCACATCCTGGTTCTCAGGCTCATGGTCTTCAGGGAACATGTAGTGCTCTGTTTAGAAAAAAAAAACATGGATTATGTTTAAAGGAGAATTTCGGTGTAAAATGAAAATTGGCATGTTAAAACATCATACCGAGTTGGTATGTGCACTGAGGAGCAAAATTGATTTAGCCTGTTGCATTTTAACTATTGAGTTTAACTATTTTTTATCGTTTGTCCCAGAAGGCTAACAATGGAAGTGGTAGGTGCCCTTAGACGAAGCATGACAACTACGCTATTTTTAAACCATTAAAACAGCTCGAAGAAACTCCACACTCCATCGGTAGTACAACAAAGGCTCTGGCATTCGAAACAAAGCACTGAGAATATTGTAAATGTACACAACGTTTATTTAAAAAACTGTTCATACATGCAGTAGTTTGCAGTTGTTTCTCATCGCCGCCATGATGAAAGTCTAAACAAGTCGATTGTACTACCTCTCCTCCTATTCGTCCTGCTGGTTCGTGTTCATCAATCGACTTGTGCGGACTTTCATCATGGCAGCGACGAGAAACTACAGCAAGGTACTGCCTGTCAAAACTGTTTTATTAATAAATGTTGTGTACACTTACAAAGTTCTCAGTGCCTCGTTTTTAATGTCAGGGCCTTTGTTGTACTACCGATGGAGTGTGGAATTTCTTCGAGCTGCTTTAATGGTTTAAAAATAGCGTAGTCGTCATGCTTCGTCTAAGGGCACCTACCACTTCCATTGTTAGCCTTCTGGGACTAACGATAAAAAATAGTTAAACTCTGAATGCAACAGGCTAAATCAATTTTGCTCCTCAGTACACATACCAACTCGGTATGATGTTTTAACATGCCAGTTTTCATTTTACACCAAAGTTTCTTGTGCTATAACAAGACAGGAGAGGAAAACTGTACTGACGGGAGGAAGTTCTCCTTTAACTACATAATTACCTGATAACAACATACCATTTGTTTAAGTAACAAAACATTTATTTCTGTGCACTAACTAGCTTGCTGTGGACTTTCTATGCTCATAATCATTAAACCTGCACTGTGCAGGCAAGGCATTTAGTTTTTACTGCCACATCAAACAGCCAAATCAGTACACTGAAAACATATATATATAACCATTTATTCAGTCATTATTGTCCATTTACTCCTTTCACAGACTATAGTTCAGACTACTAAACTCAGAGTGCACCATCAGACAGGCTTGGGATGGGGCACTCGTCCTGGTGGGCAGAGGAAGTGACTTTAGCACCTTTGGGCCGATGCGCCTGTTCTGTCACCTTGGCGCGCCGCCTCAGCCTGACCTCACAACAAGACACTAACAGGCTGCCGAGTGACAACCTGCCACTTTTACGAGACCAACTCGGCCAGGCCAACAAACTCTGTGAGGGCCACGACAAGCACTACAACCAAATCAAAGGATTATCAATGCAAAGTAATGGCTTGAAACAACATTAAGACAGTGCTGGCTTTCTTCTTACCTGGCTTCTTCCATATGACTTCAAAGCAGGCGATGCCATTTCTCACTCTCGGCTTGTATATACTACAGGGATAACAGACTTTATGAGACACTGGCCAATGTGTTTGGAGAAGGACCATTTTAAATCTTCATACTAGGGCTGGACAGATTAACACATAAGTATGAAGGGATGCATGCTTGTATAGTAAAAATAAGTGATGGTAGGAGCAAAAACATAGATGAATGTATCTTAGCTTGTGTTTTCCTGCATCCCCCAAATAATGAAAAACATTGCTGATGCTAACGAATAAACCATCTGCTTTTTCCACTAACATGTCAGTCACAACAAACAGCAACATGCATTTAAACTACCAGTTTGTATATAAAGAATATCATAAGGTAGAGAGTGGGGAAATGTAACTGCAGACATTGCTTTAAAATTAAAGCCAAACTCACCGAATAGGCTCTATCTGACTGACGGTGTCCCTGCCATGCCTCCTGTTCACCAGCTCTGTGTAGGTCATCAGGGGCAGGACCTTCTCACTCGTGTAGTGTTTGGGCCACTCCATTTTGTCAAAGGCATAATTCTGAAGAAGAAAATATAATTGTTATTACTATAAAGAGTTATAATCATAATACGACAGTGACTCACTGCAGACAGTGTTCAGGTGAGTACTGACAGTCTTGTAATGTTTGTTGTTTTCATAAACATACCTGCATAGACAAAAGATTAGGTTTTCTTCTTCGAAGAGGTTGAATAGGTTTATCCTTGCTCACCAGAAATTCATCAATAATCTGAAATATCGAAACAAGCCCATTTATGTTTCTTTCTGTCTGTTCTTTTTTATTTCACAATATTATTATGTACTGCGTAGCATTACAAACATTCTCACCTCAGTAAAAGGGAAGTTTTCACAAGCCAAAGTTTTCCTTTGGGAGCAAAATTAACAGGTTTATTAGAAAAAAGTATATCTTACCAACAACTTTGGAAAAGTTATTTATTATATGAAAATAAAGCATTTCTCTGAATAATGTTTGATATAATATTATGTTTGTTATGTTTGATATTATGTTTGCATAATAATAATAATAATAATAATAATAATAATAATAATAATAATAATAATAATAATAATAATAATAATAATAATGATAAATACATTTTATTAATTAGCACCTTTTAGAACTCTCAAAGTAACAACAGACAACACAATCAAAAAGTCTTGTACATACTTCCTGACTGTGGTCTCTGTGGCAGTGGCCTGGCGCAGTCGTTCGGAGCGATGCCAGTCACAGGGGCACTGCAGGGCGTAGTCCTGGGGCTGGCAAAAGAGTGTGCTGTCACACAGCGTGCAGCCACCGCGTTCGTGAGCCTTTTCTGAGCCTGAGAAAACAAGGGAAGTAAGTAAAAGTCACACAAAAGCATGACAAAGGACAAAGAAAGACTTTCCACCAAAATAAGAAAAGGAGATCTGGGATTTGAGACCAAAAAATTTAATTAAATTAAATGCCAATTTCTGGGAAGTGCAGCATTCACCAAAGCCAATTTAATTTGTCCGTAGGGATCTCACTATTCTGAGTAAAAAACACAATTTCGAGGACATTTTGTATTAATTCTGCTTAATTAAAATTGCCATGCTTGTGCCCAATATTAATTATTGAAATTAATACAAGGAGAATAAGGTAAGTTTTTTGTGTGTAAAAAATGCTCTAGTCTGCTTTTTCATACAAGGCTTTTAAAGGTTAGTAAACATGCTGGGCTATCATGCTCCGATAACACCCATTATCAGGCCAGAGAAGTGTGTCCAGGGGCCCGGCTTCAAGCCTGCGTGTCAATTCAGGGCTTGCTGATAAGAAAAGTCACCTAAGCTCCATGGCAACAACATGGACGCCCACGTCTAGCGCGTAGGTGGCGATGTCAGACCCTCCTGTGAAATGGGCTTAATCAAGTGTGTGGTGCTTAAAGCCCCTGATCCGTGAAAATGCCACCCCAGCCTGTAACTTGACACTTCAGCCAGACTCTCACCTGGATGGCGACAAACATTGCAGTGGGGGACTTTTTTAACGGCCTTCTCCTGCTCTGGCACACCGGCAACTTTCCACTGCCTGAACCTGAGTGAGGGAGGGAGGACTCAGGGTCAGACTTTTAATATTGCTTTTTAAATAGCTGCTGGTCACCTCAACTTAAAATGACTTTTTAAACATATATCAACCTTTCAAGTGTTTCACTTTTAACTGAAAACACTGAGGCTCTTACTTCTGCAAAAGAGTTTGTCCTTTAAGGCTATGTATCAGCTTCAGTGCCATCTCTTTTCCAACCCCAGGCACACCCTTTCAAAAACAAACGAACAAACAAACAAAAAACATAACAATAAGTCATTCTGCAAACTCTGTATGACCTGTGTCCATGACATGCTCTCAGCATTAACCCCCCTGACCAGGCAAGTTACCTTGGGGATGTAGTCACAACCCAGGAACACTGCAATCCCCACCAGAGTTTCTCGGGAGAGATGAAGATCCTCTTGCACTTTTGACATTTTGTAGCATTCCACCTGGGGATCCTAAAGTAGAACAAATGGTGACCAGAAAGACTCAGACAATGCTGAAGCTGGGTTTTCAAAAGAACAATAGTCTGTCTTGTTTTTTTAACCCATTGGTATTTAGAATGTGTAATCACGTTATTTAAAACATATCTGCTCATCGAAAAGATATAAGGATAGCATAAATCTTGACAAGTGCTAGTCTAGAAGAGTGCCAATAGATTCAATTAAGCTGCAAGTTAAATGGCTGTTGCATTATTATATTAAAGCATGGGGTTAAACAAGGTTTTGTACCTTTTGGTAGCTCCAATGCAATAATTCTAACCTTTGTGTTCATGTTGAAGTTCCTATAAACAGTCTGAGCGCCATACAGAAAGGCATCTCCGTCGTTGGTTATGCAGCCGTCCACAAAGCCGTGGAGGTCCAGGAAGGCACACATGGCTTCAGCCTCACCCGCAGCGGTCACCCACGGCACACCCAGGCTGTCTAGCATCTCAGCGCACTAGACGGAAAACCCAGAGAAAATGAGAAAAGTAAACTATGTTGGCAATAAAATTGTTGAGTAATTAAAAACAGGAAAGCAGCAGTGTATTCTGTTTTTACCAGAATGGCAGTGAATGAGACAAATAAGCTGGAGAGATTCAGGCATGTCTTTAGACCAAAAAAATTAGCAGCAGGTTTAAAAAACTGCAAAAAGAAACTTTTTTTCATTATTTTGTGTAAAAGCTACTTGGGTCTTCCAGCTATAAGTTGGCAACTTATGTACTTGGTTTTCACCATATAGCCTATTTTTTAGAAAAATAAGTGTTATGAGTGATGAAATATGTCAAAACAAGACGGCCAACATTAGTGAGACAACCTGAATTGCAATGCCAAACAGACCTCTCGGAGAACGGCGTTGAAGCGCCCCCTACTGGTGCTTTTGGCAGGTTTGGCTTTGGGTGCTTTCTTTTGAAACCCTCCAAACCTCATCTCACTTCTTTTACTCATAGTCTCTGCCTTGAGTTTAGGAGCTTCTCCTTCCATGACAAAAACTAGCTTCACACCCATCAGTATGAGGGATGAAACGCGGAAAAACAAATTCCTGAGTAGAGAGAGATGCCCACACTGTTACTGGCGTTTTCTTACAACAGACGATTGCATGATTGCAATGATAACTTACATTTCTATAGATAGCACAGTAATCTAAACGTATTCCTGCTATAATGAAACCTAAAATAACAGTTGAGAAACTGCCATTCTGGCTTAGACTACAAACGGGACTTACCGAAGATGTGGTTTGTGGACTTTACCCATCATGCCTTGGACATTCTGTGCTTCGCAAACCCACAAACTGAGGTCCACGGCGAGTGTCTTTCCAGCGAGACTGTACAGTGGTACAGATTCTCGGACTGGTTCCAGGATGGACCATAATTCATTCACACCCATTTCTTAATGCCAGAGGGAGAGACAACAAGCCTAAACGAAAAGGGAAAAGAAACACAACTTTATTGCTATTTCCAAGACTTGATCAGACAAAGCCGACAGGTAAATAAGCGTAATTTGTTAGTTGTAAGAAAGTATCACAGCCCCTTTATATCCGTCGTCCTTAAGTCTCTAAGCAGACTCGTGTCCATAGCGTATTTTTCACAATTTTTGTGTTACCAGGTAGGGACTTTGTGTTACCCGATAGAGCTAACGTGATGGTCTGAGGACAGTTTAGCTAATCCCAAATAACCCCATGGTCGAAGGAAAAGTCCGTTCATTTCACATCTAGAAACACATGCACCATAGCTGTATCTGTTTTGATTTTATAGGCTGAGATATAAGACAAAACAAAGCTATAGAAAAGCATGCCTTAATTTTGCAAAGTACCTTCATTTCAAATCCACCGCCGACTACGAATAAACAATAACGTCATGTGATCCTTGAGGATGTCTTGAGGACTAGCGCCTCCTGTGGTGTGGAGGAGTATACATGCTCCAAACTGGGCTGCGTTTCCCGATAGCGATGCGTGCAGCACGGTGAACATGACGGAGCTATCCAAACCATAGACATACTATATATATATAGTATGTCTATGATCCAAACGGCCGTGTCGCATTCCCGACAAGCTTTGCGGGAGCAAAAGTATAGTATGTCTATGGTACAAACCATAGAGCTGAATAGAATACTAGAGTAGACACAGGCGCACTCATAGACATACGCACTGCTCATGGCAATCGTGGCCGCCATCTTGCGACTGCCGGCCGGGAATCCTAGCCCTCGCAGTGCTGAGTAAGGGACACAAATATCGATTTGTATAATAAATTGATATTTTATATTAGCTAGTATATTCATTGTTGATCCGTACGTGTCATTTTATACTAATACTGAGGTCATATTGTGTCTGAGCCTGTGAGGTGGTGTCTGAGCCTGTGCCAGTAATTTCAGTGTGCATATCCCTTGTTTGCATCCAGGGCTCATCATACAAAGCTGAAAAATATTCCTCATCCTCATTTTAATGTATTTATTCATGTCATTTTTAAAATCAATAAACATGTTTTCAGTCTTTGAATCTCTTCAAATCTGAATACACGACTTAATCTTTTCTATACTAAGAACATGAGGAATTACCTACTGATGAAAATATTACATTTACATTACATTTACATATATACGTGCAGCTAATATAAATAACAAATCACCAATTTAATTAATGATGTGTTATATTAAAAAAAAAAAAAAAAGTCTGCAATAGCTTTTTCAAAAATAAAATGTCCACTGATACCAAAGACTGCAATGGTTATACAGGGTCGAACGCAAACTGTAGTGCTCAGCGAAGTACGTTAAAATCCACTTTATTCGTCATTAACGTTGTAATTATCGTTTTCTTTGATACGATTTACGTACATATAGAGTCAGGCATTTCAAATATCATCATTGTATAGTGTGTCAGTGGATATTTTCACAGAATAAAGCCGTTTTTGACAGAGGTGAGTCCATTCTACGCTTATTTACATTGAGTGCCTAGCACATGATTACCCTCGCAAGATGGCGGCCGCGTCGGACGTTTTCCCGTGTGGTCAGCCAATGCCGTGTCCACTGTAGTATTCTATTCAGCTCTATGGTACAAACAATAGGCGCATTTTACTTGACCTAGACGTTTGCATCCGTTTGCATCCATTTGCATCCATTTGCAGCCTGACGCTGAAAATGTTGCATTGTGGTTAGAAATTGTGTCCGACATGCCTGAAATGTGTGAGGTTGTCACGAGTTGTCACAACAATGCGACCATGACACATGACCCGAAAACTCGCAGGAGCATGACGCTTACAGACAAATCGTACAGACCTTTGCAGTTGCCTCCACACAACTGCAAGCGGCTAGCTAACGCCTCCTCGGTGACGCTACTTTGCCGTGGTTGGTTAAAAGTTCACTGACGTCTGTGCAAGTGCATTGTCCGGTGTTCCCCCACTCAACTTGTCATTCAAATATGTACGTTATTTTACTCAAATTTGAAGACAAATCTCTTTCTATTTTTACCTTGTTCTGATTGTTTTGATGCGTTTATCTGACGCTGACAAGCCTGGCCTTATTTAATTATTAACCTCATTTCTATTTCATTGTCCGTGTTATATACCTACTTATGGTCTTTGTTTTATGGTTTTGCTTTCTTAGTTTTCATGTGTGTGTTGTGGAGCACTTTGGGGCAACTTGTTTTGTTCCAATGTTAATCTAAACAATAAGAAAGACTCAACTTGAATTGAACTCTCAGTGCACCCCACTACAACCATAGACTGTAGAGGACTACAACCCCCGCCCTCCCTCTCCACACATGACTTGTGTGTCATCTGCTACGGAGATCGAGGAGGCGCGAGCCCAGTCTCGTGTAGGATTTGTGTTTGACTTTATTTTCCGCATTTAATGCCCACCCCTGCTGTGACCAGCAATTCTCGTTGATGTATGCAGCCAGGTGCAGACGGGCGGACTGGAATCTAAAACGCGCCTATAGACATCCTATACCATAGACATCCTATCCAATAGGCGCTGACGAAACGCGGGGGCCGCCACCTTGGAGCGGTGATATGCTCCATTCAGCTTAATCCGTTTGACAGGACAAATGAACTGTTAGCGCATTTTATTAACAGTACCTCGCTAAACACCACTAATTTTAAACTGGCTGTATCGCTACTAGGTTATAGTAGGCTATAACAAAGGCTTCTTGAAGGCTTTCATTATTCTTAATTAATTAAAGAGCAACTGTCGCTGCTTCCAAATCCCCTCAGTAACAACACACATTGATAAAATAAACATATGACATATGACAACTGCGAATAATTGAGCAGTTGTCTCAAGTTTATTTGCAGCCCCTTCTATTTTTTTCATTTTCTGCTCCATATGGCTTGGTGGGTCAATTTAAAGACATGACATCTCACAACAGCGTCAAACTTTTACAAACAGGTTGTTGTGGGATAAATCGTCTGCAGTGTAGGCATGGTGCAACTGTTTCTACCTTCTGAAATTAAACTAAAGACTGTTTTTTGTATATATCGCTAGTTCAGCCCAAGACTTTTCGTATGTCATGCTTATTAAATAAATGTGTCACTGCATCCGACCCACCTAAACTACAACACAGCCTATTGCTAAAATCAACATACACCTGTTTAATGTAGCCTAAATCAGTGATTCTGGTCGCCAAATTATTTTTAGCATGTTATTTCGCCAGGTGAAACTAAGAACAAAATAAAATTCAAATCTGTTTTTTTTTTTCGTATTCATAGGCGCTGTTAGTGTTCAGCTTATAGCTTATAGCTTATTATTTGAAAAGTTGAGACGGTGAGCTTAGGTGCGCTGGCTGCCAAACGACTCGTTTTATGTACAGTCTGCTTTCGACTCTCGCATAGTCACAATGGAGAAAACAACCATGAAAAAAATGTTCTGGGCCACATTCATGGTATTAAAAAAAAGACAAGAGGGAAAGAGAAAGTGGCACATAGAATTTGGAAGAAGTTGTGCGCTTGGAAACACTGCAGGTAGGATGCATAACTTCTCTGACAGGTTGAGGGCAGCATTGGTTAACTAACGATGCTTTTCCAGGTTACAATTGAGTTGCTAAACTACTTTACGTTGCGTTTTAGTTTGCTAACTAACACTGGCTGAAGTGTTTTGTAGATATTGTTGCAATAGTTCTTGTTCAAATGTTTGACGTCGTTCGTGTTGTCTTTCTGCATTCAACATCCATCCACCTGCTATAATTATAGCTTCATATTTTAGCACAACAAGCAAAACTGCTATTGTGCTGTTGTTCAGTATGTAGCATGTCATCCTAGTTCTCGTTTGAAACTTGTTTTAATAAATGTTCATTGTTAACATTACATTCGGTGTGGTCTCCCTTACGTTATCTCCGCTCTGAGCCTGGCATAACCATACATTAGATATCTATATGTAAACACCTGAGCGCTTTTATATCAGCTGAAACCACCAATCTCTTTCAATGCATACAGAGTAAAAACTAATTCTATCTTACCCAACAACATTAATATTTGAATATTGTAACTTGAATGACTTATTCATGATCACAAATAGGCTTCGCTGTATTGCTTAGACAGTCTGATCCCCGCTCCAAGATGGCGGCCGTATTTCTCGTTACCCAGCAACCAATGCTCCGTCTATGTATAGAATAGCCTTGTTCATCTTGGCCGACGCTGACTTTCTTCTGCGCAAATCGATGCAGCGCACATGCACTTTGCGTGACCGTAACGCATGCCGGTTAGAAATTTGTCCATGATGGTGTAGGTGGGAGTGTTCTCTGCTCTGCATTCCATGTCACATGGCCTGAAGACATCGCGGGAGCAAGATTTTTGCTGCGCAGCAGCGCATTTGCTCTCCGCTCGCTGCTCAGTTGTGGAACCGCCTCTGGCGGCACTTTGCCCTGATTGGCTTTTGTCTACGCTGACGTGTATGGCGTTTGTTTTGATGAACTTCCATAGGCGCGTTTCCACTACAGTGAGTTCCGGGTAATTTTTCGGCCTTCTCACGGTTGGCGCGTGTCTCCACTATCGGGCAGTTCCGAAATGGGCGATCTCCCGGAACTTTTACAGGGACCAACGGAGTACCTAAAGGGGTTAGGTACTCCGTTCGGCCCTGAAAAAGTTCAGCTTTTAGCCTGTGGTAAACTCGATGCTGATAGGCTGTTTTTAAACACTACCAGCCATAGGTAATCTAAAAATCACTATGCCATACGAAAATATTTTTTCTAAACAGACAAAATGAATTTCTGACAACAGAGTTCATTACAAATACAGTTGCCCATGTAACTATATTTTATCTAATCTTAGAGGTTAGTTTGAAGACAGACTCATATTATCTTTAGATTAGCAAACTAATTCAGCATGCTAGCAGACTAATACGCTTCCTATGGAGTATTTTCATATGCCTGTTAGAGGAAAACGTACAGTTGTAGGAGAGCTTGTTTTGGCCGTTTCCACGATAAAGCATTTAACTAATTGCTATGTGGTGCACAACGATTTCCTCAGGCAATTAATTACCTTCTTAAAACATGTTTACTTGGCTAACTTTAGCCTGCTAATCTTGTCATAGAGTCATTCCGTGTCAAATCGAACAATGGCTGACAGTCACCCTCTCCAAAAAATCTGAAAAAAATCACAGCTGTTTGTACATCCAACCTATGTATAAATCTTAAATATTAAGTCTGTATCACTAATAGCTCCAAAACTACAGCCCTTTGAAATTTCATTCTCAATTTTCAAGATCTCATATTTTTAAAAGATTTAAATTTAAGATATGCATAATATTTTGTGATCATGAGTGTGAATGTCTGTGTCTTGCGTTTCATTACTTTAAAAAATATGAGATCTTAGTTTTCACATTCTTGATGTTTGCATAGCATATTGTTACTGTTTATGATCTTTAAATTGATAGCATTCCTGTTTAGGGTCCTTTTGTGTTTGTATTATAATGCCATTTTTTCAGTTTTGCCTTGCTTTTTGTGTGCTGTACAATAAAACCCTGCTCAAAAATGACCTTGACAGTGCAATTGGTTTAATTGTAACACACAAGTTTGTTTGGCAGCTTTTCCTGTAAATGACATGCTACCCTATCATTGACTTCCATTGTATTACAGTTTTTCTCTATCGCTTTGGTACATTTTTCGAATCTTTCTTTCAATTTGCATAAGATCAAGTGCATTTCTCAAAACAGTTTGGACAAATAGCAAAACACCGTGGATCACCTGCAAAAGCCCGTCTCTTGCTCAAAATCCTTAGTTCATCCCCCAAAAGCAAGTTTTTGTGTCAATATACGTGTCAGTGCCATCAGAATGTTTAGTCATTGTGTCAGTGTGTACGGATAAGACTGTCAAATTCATTAGTCATGTTGGCAATTGAATAGTGCACTTCGAAGGGACATTTTGATGTAAAATGTGGTTTAGGTGTGATAACAAGTGTTATATATTTGACCTCATATGATGTATATGTATGAGATTGATTGCAAAAGACAAGATTCACATTTACAGAATGATGGCAGACATTGACATTGCAGTGCGTAAAGAAAAAAAAGACAGCACTGCACAGAACAAAGGTAAAATACAGTAAGAAAGCATAGGTCAAAAACATAAACATAAGTCATACAGTAAGTAAACAAAAAATATGAACATCTCCCCAAATTCTAAATCCTAATCCTGATCTTCAGCTTCTTCACGTTCCTGTCTGTCAGGCCACAAATTTTCATCCACATCACACTGTTGTCCAATTTCTTGTCCTTCCATTGTCAGACATTGTAACTTTGTATTGTGCTCTGGTTATACAATTTCCAGTAGATTGTTCATGAGATGCTCCCTTGAGCTCATTCAGAAAACTCTTGATCATTGGTTGATCAACTCTCTTCATTACAGAAAGTCTAGATTTAAGCAATTTAGCAATTTAGATCATATTTACAACTGTCTTATGGAAATGTATAGAAATGTGCTTGACATGTTATCACAGCTTGGTAAATCATTTTGCATGTGAGGACTTATATGATGAACTATAGCCTAAATGTTTTGGGGAGTGAGACTATTTGATAGATTCCCATAACAAAGCATTTTGACTGGCATGACAAAAGCAATTGATAATGTAAGAAAAAACTGAGAACTGTACACAATCATTTGCATGGATGGACAAAAGCATTTGCAATTTGTTTAATGCAATGAGAAACTGCCTTTTTCATCTGCACAAATGGCATGATGATGTGACAATTGAACAAGAACTTTTGAGAATTTCAATTCTGATGTGAGAAATGTACCAAACCAATTGAGAAAAACTGTAAAAGAGCACAACATGTGGTGGAAAGAGGTACTGCCGATCAATCCAACTCCATGGAATTACTGACATTTTTTTCCCAAATATCATATCTCAATAAAGAGACTCAGCAACAAATCCAAATTTTGGACACATGATCCTCACATACAGGATGATTATGGAAAAATGTTTAAAAAATCCTGTGAACTGTCCACATGGTGAAATGACAAGATGAAAACAGCCTTTTTGAAAATCAAGCCTAACTTCAAGAAAATACACTGACCATATGAAAACAATATCAACAAAGGTTAATGCATAGGCATGACATTATAATCCGTATATGACTGGGAAAAATAATCTGATAAATTTGTGTGCCATACTTTTTGAACGAGAAGCCCTCAAAAGTGGTGTCATTTCACATATTGAATCTATAGCCATTTTCACAGCTTTGGAGAGGAAGAATTACACCAGGTACATCTGATCTGATTTGATTATTGAATTCTACAGGAAAATGCATTTCTTTTCACATAATTACACTAATGTGTGTGGAATACTAAAAGAGCCAGCAATGTCGGAAGTTGACCAAAAGGCTTGTTCACCAGAATTCCCAAAATGACCTGAAATTTCAAAGGGCTGTAGTTTTGGAGCTATTAGTGATACAGACTTAATATTTAAGATTTATACATAGGTTGGATGTACAAACAGCTGTAATTTTTTTCAGATTTTTTGGAGAGGGTGACTGTCGGCCATTGTTCGATTTGACACGGAATGACCCCATAACGTCACTCGGAACATCTAATCTTATGAAACATAGTAGACATAAATGGACTGGAAACTCACAATAAATAGGAACACTAACCACAAACTTTTAGGATTTATGCGGTTTAATCCATAAATCAACATAGAATGCAAGCCTGCAGTCAGTCATGTTCGCTGCTCTGAGACACCGAAGTTTCCCTTTGTTTACTAGAGGTCCGATAAAACGTTGTTGTAGTGGAGACACGCGAGGTGAGAGGACCAACCAAACAACAGTCCCTGAAAATTTCCCTCTTCCTGAATTACCATCGGAACCTCCCCTAATGGAAACGCGGCTCATGTCCGTAGGCGCATGTCCGTGTTTGCCGCTCAAATGTCACATAAGTCGCATCTGTATGGTCACACGTGAACACGAATAAACCTATACATTGCTTAATGTAATGCAACAACCCTAAAGCGTGCTGTAAATAAATTGGTCAGTTCTCTCATTCAACTTGCATTCAGCAGTGATAATAACGAAGTGAAGACGTGATAGGTATTATCTGCCTCCTTCACCTCTCTGAAGGTGAGAATGGGGGTGCAGTGGTAGCTCTCTAGTTTTCCATGTGGAAGACCCGGGTTCAAGGCCCAGTTAGGCTGTTTTTCATATGCCACTGGCGATAGTCTGATATTATTACTACTGACACAGTGTTCCTAAATACAAGTTAAAACGAAGTGGAAGTGATGATAGGTCGTTTGTTTTGTCGTGTCAAAAATGCCACAAAAAGGTGAGACAGCGGTGATCCACTTGCTCCGTCACGTTCACTGTGCTGCACACATTCAATTATTTTTCAATTTCGGCACGTCCTTACGGCTGCTCCCGCAAAGCTTGTTGGGAATGCGACACGGCCGTTTGGATAGATGTATCCGGCGAACGCGTCTGCGTTATCCAATAAAAGTAGAGCAGACGGGGATATCCCATGACACCCGCGGTTCTCGTGAAGGTGTATTTATCTCATTACAGTTATTGTCTGGTGGGTTTTTATGTGTGTGTGCATGTAATAAAACACATGTGCAAAGTTTGGTCAGGGCAGAGTCGTCAGTTATTATGGTTTGCTAGCTTGCTATATTGATAGATACAGGTAGACAGATAGCCTCGTAGATTCCAAAGACACGCCCATGCCCAACATTTTGAAAATGTACATGCAGTCCCTATCTGGCAACACAAGGGGAGGTAGTACGTTTTCATGACGGACCAGATGGAGCTCAACTTTATGCAAATGTATCTGGCGAACGTGTCTGTGTTATCCAATAAAAGTACAGCACAGGGGAATATCCAAGGACACCCGCGGTTCTTGTGAAGTTGTATTTATCTCATTACAGTTATTGTCTGGTGGGTTTTATGTGTGTGTGCATGTAACAAAACACATGTGCAAAGTTTGGTAAGGGCACAAAAATGAAGAAAGCACCCAAACCAAATAAGCTAATTTTCGGTATGTCGGAGAAATTCTACTCGATGATTTGCGTTAACCCATTAGTTACAAAACTAGAAAAGAAAACTTAAAGTTCTGAAAATTTACATTTTGACATGGCTGAATAATGTTTGCTCCTCGGTACACATACCAACTCGGGATGATGTTTTAACAGGCAAATTTTCATTTTACACCGAAGTTGTCCTTTAACATCACTCGTAGTGCTTTCAGGAAATGCACCTCTGGTTGATAGTTTGACCAAAATCCACGACATTCCCCTGTGCTGTGTATCACTCTTCCGTTGTTACTCTGTGCAGTGCTATATATTTATCCCGCAATATGGTGACAGATTTCAATGTCAGCCAATACTCCAAATACAATATATTAATAGAATTTCAGCCTTTAACTGCACATATGTTTCTTTATGTTTAGCCCATTATTTCCCCTGAAATTTTGGAAACATCAAAGTAAAAGGCCTACAGTTTGCAACAACTATCAAGTACAAGTATAAGACATCAAGTACACCTTTTTGTATTTTTCATTTGTAACCACAGGATGGCCCCCTTTACTCAGGTCCTGTGTAGCACTTCTCTAGATTGTGGCACTCCTGACACATTTTGTCTATTTTAATTCTTTCACTTCTACAGGCCCTCTTCCTGTTTTTATATCCTTTTATACCCACACTCTTATTTCAGGTGCTTTAATTCTTGCTGAAGTCTTCCTTTTTAACAGCCTAACTGAATGTCCTAACTACTTACACCCTGTATTGCACTTAACAAGACTATTGCCCTTTTGACAGTTTTTGTCTTTTGCTATTTTCTCACTTAGAGGCCCCCTTTTGCTATTTTCTCACGTAGAGGCCCCCTTCCTCCTCTCATACCCACCTCCATAACTTTTAGCTACTGTAGTTCTTGACAAAGTCCTCCTTTTCAAATCTTCACTGTATACTGTCATACCTGATGATGTGTCCCAGCATGCACTTGTGATAAGTACCAAACATAGAAACTTAACACCAGCAGGTTAGATAAAGAAGACTGGATGGTACAACAAACTTTCAGTATGCCTTGGATATGGTCAGTTGAGCTGATTCCCAAATAGAAAGCAACGTTACAATACAGTCAAATTATATTAAAACACCATAAAAACAATTGTGCTACTATAATAATGGCATGAGGTTGCTCTTGCTGATATTTTTTCCATGTGCAGCTTCTCATAGGCTTAATAAAGCATGGCCTTTTCTACGTACAGTCTCTCATAGGCTTGATGAAATATGGCCTTTTCTATGTACCGTCTCTCATAGGCTTGATGAAGCACAGCTTTTTCCATGTGCAGACTTGCATGGGCTTATATAGAGTTTATACTGTCCTGAAATGCATTTCAGTGGCATAATCATGTATGATATACAGTCTCTCATAGGTTCACAAATCAAAAACAGTGTAGAGAAACACAAAGTTAAAATGTTGCATATTTAATACCACAGAGGCAATTTTTTTACCATAATAATGGCACAAGGATGCTTTTATGCTGACCTTTTTGCCATGCATGGCCTTTCCTAGGCTTAGTAAAGCATGGCCTTTAAAGAAAACTTAACACCGACCCAAAATGACCCATCACAAATGACAGCCTCTTGTGGGCTTGATGAAGCATGGCCTTTTCTACCCACATGGGCAGCCGAAGAGTTTACACACTGGCCTATAATGCCTTTCGGTGGCATTACACAGCGCTAATGTTTTCTGTTGTTATGACTGATACTAAATAGTTGAGATGCCAATGATCCTGCCCCCGGTCCAGACGCTGTTGGTAACTCTTCTCCAGCTGCAGAGCGCTCATGTGTCATCCACAGATGATGTATTGCAGCTTAAACTGAGCAGGCAGTATAAATAGCATCTTTATTGTGATTGTTGTGAATGTCACCCTAAAAATAGCCTGGGGTGCATGTGGTTGTGGGTCCAAACATGTTCTGGCGTGGAGTGTTCGGATTACATCTAAAAGCGGAGAGATTTTTTGACAGCTATGCAAGGACAGCTTTTGAGAGTTTTGACTTATGACGGAAACATTCTACCTTTGACACACAAGCTGACACCAAACAAAATCATAACCTCTGCATAGTGTCCATTTCACTACAGAGCCTGATCAAATGCAGACAGGCAAGAGTTTACTATAACTGGTGATACAAGAAACATTAACAAACACAAGAAAAGCACTTATAATGATGGTAAAATGCTATGCATGTATTTGCATGTATTTTTGTTTTGTTTTTTGTTATGAAATGGTGTTCTGAAAATATTAAAGGAGACCCACACCAAAAGTGCAAAAACATGACCTTGTATTCAATTTATTTATAGCAGTAATTTAAGAAGACCTTTCAATGGACTGTAGGACAGTCTTCACTGGCTCCTACAAAATTAGGTTAAATAAATTTCTGCATGTTGCCATGGATATTGCTAATTGCGACCAGGCAGTGCATTTGTGGAGGCTGATATTCTGACCAGCACGGTAAGGTTGCACGGAGCGGCTTGTTAAACCCTGCAGCTGTTGTTTATGTAGGTGTCCGTGGAAACTAATGTAATTATTAGACTTATTGGATTACAGTGTATGGGGGTCAACGCTTCAGCTGAATTTGGATAAGAATAGAATTATTAACCCCAGTTATGTTTAATTTTCAAATTCTCTCTCTCTTACTCTTTCTCTCTCTCTGTGTGGTGTGCGGGTTCATGTGTAAGAGAGACAAAAAAGAGAGAAAAATAATTGTTACAGTACAAGTCGTGATAGTGTAAGAAGAACCAGTGTGATATAGTTTGCTGAACATATTATCCTATGAGTAACATATACCTCATAGACTTCTGATTAGCGATCAGGCAAAACACAGTGTTTACCAGTGGCGTTGAAGGGGGATTTCCCTGTGGTGAAATCTGATTTTATAAGTGTCTGTGAGGAGTAGTTAGGTGTTAAGTGACAGGAATATGGCACCTGAGCCAGTCTTCCTCGGTCACTCGCTTACAGTATCAGCAAGGTTCCAATGCACTCCTTGACATTCTCAAAGGTATCGTTTACAAACTGGTAACGTTCGCCCATGACGGGCCTGTATATAACATACACACATGTACACACATTCTTCTGGGCGAGTCTGACCCCCATTCCCCAACACCCCACCCCCCTCACCACACATCCGCTGATTTTTAACGTCATGACTGCAGTGACACTGGCTGTGAAATTATGGACACTCTGCCTTCCAACACGTCTGATGTGAGATTTTAGAGTCTCACAGACACAGACATATACAACTTCTGGTCTCTATTTGATAGTGGCATTTCCTAGTAGTGGTTCATATAACTTAATAGATGGTGAACTACAGAAGCAATTAGCTCTTTTTGTTTATATTCAGTATATCTGCTACTGGCAGTTATTTCTAGCTCATTTTTTATGCTCCATTTCTCTGTCCTCAAATTCTTTTCACAACAGAGTCAGATTCATTTGTATCACTGTGTTGCCATGGCAAATGATTGTATCTAATGTATGCTGTCCATGGATCTGCTTGAACTGTGATTTTTATAGGGCAAAATCTCCTCCTTCAAATAGGACAGAGCTAGACAGAGCATACACATAAACATATTTCTTTAGAGTAAGGATGTTTTTTGTATATTATTGTTTCTGCTGCTTTCACCAGGGAAGGGCCAAGTGGGGATCCCATGGTGAAATTTCACAGACGTGGAAGTGGAAGATTCAAAGTGTGCACTCATCACGTCCGTCCATTTGTCCATCCGACCATCCATCAAACCCCCCGTGCTGACAGGATGAATTGCATGCGCCCAGGGTCAATAACAATAGCTGTGTCACACACACATGGGCCTGTGGCCTGCTCTTGTCAGATCTTATGAAGTAGACATTGCTGAGGCAGAAGCAAAGAGGGAAGCGGGAGGGTTCGAGAGAGAGAGAGAGAGAGAGAAATCAAGGTTCAAATAAGCAGACAGAGAGAGTAGTGAAGACAGTAAGAAAGACAGTAAAAGAGATGAAAGGACTGGCTTATATGGCTTAATGCCAAACTTGTGTAAGCAAACTCCGAGTAAGCAGTAAATCTTCTAACAGAAGAGTCCTTCAGCTTTATTCTCTGAGGAAAGTCAAGTAATTGGACTTTTCTATTTGGAGGTTTACTTCTCCTTTTAAGTTAACCGAACCAAGTTTGAACTATGTCATTAATACACTCATTGAGAGAGGGAGAGAGAGGGAGACAAAGAGAGAAAAGTTAGCACATATATTTCTACCTATACATGGAAGAGAGAGTCATGTGTCATCATCTGTGTTGCTTACTTTCTCATACAGATTTACACAAAACCCTGACCATGTCCACTTTGCCATAAACAATGGAAATAACAATCACAGCGACCTAACCAAAATGCAACACTGAGGCATGTTCACTAAGAGAAAGAGAGAGGGGTGGGGGGGGGCACATTCTGCCAGTATAGTGCCAGCACTTGCTTGCTCGAAAGCCTCGTCTGCCAGCCCAGGTCAGACCTGCTGGGATGGTGTGAGAGTGCGGCTGTTCAGAGCTGCCAGGGTGGCGTGAGAGTGGGCAGTTTGCAGCTTGGCAGGGAATAGAGAGGGGTGCAGGATGGTGTGCAGTGTCTAAGCGCAGACATTTTGCTCTGGATTTTTTCAGCCAGACACTCAGCCCGCATATTGGTGTGTGTGTGTGTGTGTGTGTGTGACAGAGAGAATGCTTTCTGTGTTGTTACTATGACAATACATGAGGCTTGTTTGTGTGAGTGTGTGTGTGTGGAAGTGAAAGTTGTACGTGTAGTCCTTAAGAATATATGAGGTGTGTGTGTGTGTTATACTTCTCCTTCTGTATACAGTAACTGGATCTGGTAGTCATAGTGAGTATTACACAGTGTGTGTGTGTCTGTCTGTATGTGTAAAATAGAGAGAGAGAGAGAGACGAAGAGAGTGTGTGTGTGTGTGTGTGTGTGTGTGTGTAAGTGTAAGAGAGACAGTGTGTGTGTGTGAGAGAGTGTCCTAGCATGGGTGTTTATGTGTGTGTCTGTGTGCGTGCTCTGGAAATCCCGGCCCTCCTCCCTAGCCCTGTTGTGAGAGGCTGCTTCTTCCTAATACGTCCATGGAGCGCGGCCGGTGCCCTGGCGCGTGCAGCAGTGGGGGGCTAAAATCAGGGCTATTCTGGAGCCACTGGGCCGGCCGGCGCTGATAGTGTTGGATTAATGAGCCGGGACGCTCATCACTCCTAATTAGAAACAACGCTAAAACAAACTATTTTTGGGAGGGCTGTTCCTAAGGAGGGACAGGAGTTAACCCCCATGTCCACTAAAGCTTCTCACCAACCAAGCCCCCACCACCATGCAGAGCTTTCTCCCTCTTCCTCGATGTCTTTCGCTGTCTCTCTCTCTTTCTCTCTCTCTCTCTCTCTCTCCCTCTCTCCTTCTCTCTCTTTCTCACACTCTTTCTTGCGCTCTCTGACACCACCGCCTCACAGTGTGTGTGTGTGTGTGTGTGTTTAGATGTGTGGATGCCTACAGGGACAGTGTAAATATAGACTCATATGCCCACTGGCGACGTGATACAATTTTTTGTGTGTGTGTGTGTGTGTGTGTAAAAGAGAGGGAGGGGCTATGTATGTGTAAGTTTGTATGTGTAAGGAAATATCAGCGCTGAGTCAAAGTTAATAATGTCCTAAATATTCCCTTCATAATCACGAGCATCCCGACCATTACTTACAGAACAGAACATGTAATAGCGCTTCAGTAAATCTCTTAACACAGTCTCTGGAAATAGAACTTCATAAGCCATTTTGCCGTTTATTTAAAACCTCACAAGGAAGGTTTAACAAGGTAACAAAATTACATTGCTTAAACTTCCGACAGTCGAAGTAAGTGGGTAGGATACACAGGTATAGGGAGATATTGAGCAGATCATGCAGAAAGGTATGACAGAAGGCCTCCAATGATATAGCACCTTTGTGGAAAAATAAATCCAGCTGTTGTCCTTTAGGTCAGTGCAAAAATAGTCAATGGATTTATGCATAGAAAGAAAGTGACAAACAAAATAACAGTGTAGGTATCAAACCGCTGACAATATAGGCATGCCACCACACAGTGTAGTCACTGCATGGGGACAACCATTATTTCACAGTAGGAGTGTAAAGACCAATTTATAGGACAGACGACTAGTGTCGCTCAATAAAAACAAAAATTCTCAACAGATGTCGCTGAGCTAAAGTCTTTCACAGTTCCATGCTAGGAACGAAAATCTGTTATGAAATAGAACACTTTTTCAAACCCATTTAAACAGAGGACACATGTTGGCCATGATCAAAGCAATGTTCCAGAACACAAACTTTGAGTTGCTATCCAATCAAAGTAGGTGACAACATTTTTTTTTAAATGATGTACATGCCTAGCTCTGTGACACATTACTACACAGAATTGTGTCTCTTTTTTGTCATATTCTGTCGAGCTACACTAATCGCCTGGACTATAAAATGGCCTTAAGGGTATGCCAGGTGACAAACAGCTGCAAATAAAAACCTCTTGTATTGAAGCAGTTTGACACATAGGAAAAAAACAGATTAACAGTGTACAACCAAGGTCTTACATATAGAACACATGTACTCCAAAAAAATATACACACACAAGGCATCCCAGAGAACTTTCTTATACACTTTGGAACACAAAAAATATAGATGTATATTCTCAAGGACCTCAAAAATAACAGAGCATCTCAATGTGATCATAAAAATAACACATACACACACACATACTGAATCCATCTGTGCACATTCACATTCTCACACTAACAGGCATGCACGCATGCATGCATGCATGCACGCTTACACACACACACATACATACACTCACACATACACAGACAGACACGCACAAACACACACACTTTCATATTAAACTTCCCTTGTGCTCACAGGATGGAAGTAAGATGGGTTAAGGAGGGTAGCGGTGAATGGAGTTGCAGCCTGTTAATATGGTGAACAGTGACACAAAATGGCCAGTGTACTGATGCATTTTTGCAGATGGGTTATCTGTTATATTCTTGAGTTAAACAGATGTGTTTGAAGCCCATAATACCACGCTCAACTGAGTAATCTGTACTCAGTATACATTTCACTGTATGAAAAAATAGGCATACCTGCAGCAACTGCATTAGGATTGCTGTTTCTGTAAGGGGTACTCTGGACACAGTGTCTTTGACATGGGAACATTCAGTGGGAGCTCTGGTGCACAGGCCTGCAAAAATGGATGCCACTGAAGCCTGGGTACTGCCGTCAGAAACATTACATAACATTACTTGTCATAACAATCACGACTTCCAGCAATAACAGCACTCACTGGGTAGGATGTAAAACAAGAAAAAATTCTGCGCCTTGTTCAAACATTTTCACTTTTTTATGCATCAAAACAGTTGATCATAATTGACTGAAGTAATGCTACGCTTTTGACAGCATTCAAAAACTGCTGTCAAAAGTTGTTGTCAAGAAATGTTTCAATTGTTGTTATTGTCAAAAAGCCCTCATAACACTTGCTATACATAGTGTGGTGCAAATTTATTTATGAAATAAATGCTCAACACTAAATCCAAACATTTATAGTAAGATATGTTTTAAGGTATGTTTGAATTTATGAATAGTAAGTTATATACAGATGACAGGCAAACCTTTTGCAACACACGTGTAGGATTTATTCCTGTGTTGGATAAAAGTGTCCAGTAAAATACAATATTTTTGATAAATACTGTGCCTTGAAAACTGACAAATATAGTTTGTAGTATTATTTCAAGAAGTACTTCTGGGTTGATTATTTCTGTAAAACTGAATGATATTTTGTTTTGCTACCTCAAATTATAATCTGAGTTCTGAGAAGTTCTTATCTAGCTGTTTTACGATGAAATAGTCCCTTTCATAATGATAGTATTTCTAAGTCAAGAAAAAGTAGCGTAGTCCATGTCTTTTCATGAGTCTATATCCTCTATTGTGACAATTTGAATATTTATATACATGATATTTGGAGAACGATAAGAAGCAGGGCAAACATAGAAAAACATCACCACAACCAAAAGTCACAGGGTTGTGTGTGTCAAAAAGCATTATTGAGCAACAACCACAGTAACTCAGAGTAGTATTTAAAACAGTAGTGTGTCAATCAGTTGACAAAGGTTGTAGCACCTCCGAGAAGTGCAATCCTCCTTGTAACTTCAATAGACACAATTTCAGTGTAACTAGTGTGATCTGTGGCAGGCCTTACTGGATTTGTGCTGACCAAATGTAGCCTTTACTTACACTTCCATCTTAAAATCTATGTCGTTTTCCTCTTTAAAAGAAGGCCTATCTACCAAACAGCAATTTACGTGTCTTTGTGACACACACCTCACTTGCTCGGTGTGAGCAAATACTCGTGACTTTAAGGCATTGGTTGAGGCACTAGCACTGTGTCAGCTGACGACCGCTACTAACCAAGCACTGAGGGGCATATGTTTAACAAAATGGGCGTTCCTTCAATTTGATCTAAGCTAGAACATAATATGCCCTCAGAGCAAGACCATTTAATGTCTGGATCAACGCCAGCAACACAGTTAGCAGTTATGTTGGAGCCCTCTTATTTGTTTCAAATCAGCTTGTGACAGTTAATCACCTGAAAGTCAAGGAGGAAACATGTGCACAGCCATCACACGTCAGAGTTGGACGCATGAACACTCACACCAACGCAGCGAAGAGAGTGCAGCATCACAAGCACGGGACACTGATAGAACGGAAAGATGAGTCATTCTGAAAAGCTGATGTTGATGAAGATGATGATAATGATGATGTTCATAATGCATCTCATGCCACAATGCAGGATGCTACTAATGTTAATACTTAAGTCTTCCTTTTGGGTTGACATGCACTGCAAAGATCAGTTGTAAAGGTTTGATTTGATCTAATAATGCGCAATTTAATCTTGCTTCAGCAACATATATTAAGCTAAGCCCCTTCAGAGACAATAACTCTAGGAGGAGTCTGTTTCTTTCAAAGAAGAGGCCAGTATTCTATGTAGTATTGACAACAGTTTCTCAATAGAAACTGGCATCCTGTGCTATACAAGCATCTATTTTCTGGTGTGGTATGGTGTCCCTACAGGAACAAATTAAGAGATGAATTGATGGTGATGAAACATTATGGTTGATATGAAAAATGCAAACAATTACTGAAATACACAGACAAAACTCAAGAGGTTTCATGTTTTTTATATAGTCAGCAAAATAAAAGTGTACATGGACAGCAGTGACACACAAAAAAAGCAAATACTTTTAGAAAAGAATCTGTGATTATTATCCCTCAATACACCTGTACCAGTCTCTCTGGAGCAGGCATATATTGTATGTTTCCAAAAGGCATATCGAATATTACAATAATAACAAAAAATGTATGTTTTCATATCTTTATATATTTTTGTCATCCGCTGGCGAGATGGAAAATGTTAAATCAACTCCCATATATACAGATTAGCGCCAGGTCCTGATGGCATTCCACTCTGAAATTATTGCACCGAGAGCCTTAGCAAGCTCATCATGGTCATCCCAGTAAACTTTTGTATAAAAATAGAATGAGAGCACTAACACACCAAACAAGTCTTCATCTTTTCTGACAGGCAAACGCCATGGCCACCCCCCTCCTTGGGCCTGAGCCCGCACCGGCAGCTCTGAGAAACAGAATGGTTATCCACACCCTGCAGTCTCTCTCGCTGCATAAGGAAGGAAGGGAAGAAAGGTGGTGGTCACGATGGTGGTGGGGGCCGAGTGAATAATCTGTTTGCTTTTTGGTTATCATCATTTGTTTTTTTGTTTTTTTTGTTGTTGTTGTTTTTTTTTTTCAGAAATTAAACATTTGTTCGTTATCTTTTCTTTTCATTGGTTTTCCCTCTTTGCTCCCTTTTCCTTCCCTCCATCTGTGGTCACACACAAAGAGACTCATCTTCCTCCGATCCAGCAGCCCTGTCTCTCCCGCCCCGTGTTCCTGGTCAGCAGCCAGGTCTAAACAGCGGGCCGTTTGGGCGTGTACTCAACTCTTCTACTGTCCTCCATTTTCACACTCTCGCGTTTAGACAAAAACAACATAAACGTGGAGAGGAGCTCTTTGAAGCTCCTCTTTGTTTCTCCTTCTCTCTCTCTGTCTCTCACTTTCTCTACCTTTCTCTTTGCTTCAGGAGGCCTGAGACAGCACCCAAAGCTTTCCAGCACTCTGTTAAAAAACAGAGGCTTTTCTTTTCTTTAAAAAACAGGAGAGGAAGAAGAGGACACGCTGCGGAACACCTGCAGGAGCAGGATCAAAAAAAGGGCAATAAAACATGAAACATGGCCGCCGTGCAGCCTTGTTTCTGCGCCGTCATTTACACCATGGTCTCCACGCCGACCAGCTTGGGCGTGAGGATGCGAGGGGTCACGCCGTTATTCAGGTCCTCCTCAAACTCCAGCAGCTGGCCCATGAAGTTGAGGTTGGGCGAGATGATGGGCCGGCGGGACTTGACGAACTTGTAGGCGTCCGTCATGGTCATCCAGGAGTGCTTCATCAGGTAGGCGATGACGATGGTGGCGGAACGGGACACGCCGGCTTGGCAGTGGATGAGGACGCCCTGTCCAGCCTGGTGAGCTTCCTCTGCAAATTGACAAGACAATCAATCAAACAAATAAACAAACCACAGACCATTTCTTTTTTGTTGTCTGATTTTTTTAACTGATAATACACTTTCACCTGCAGTCAGTGTATGAAAGGTGGCAAAGGTATAATAATGATTCGGATTATTATCATTATGATTCAGATTATTATTAATAATAATGGTGTTATTATTATTATTATTATTATTATTATTATTATTATTATTATTATTATTATTATTATTATTATTATTATTATTAATAATAATAATAATAATAATAATAATAATAATAATAATAATAATAATAATAATCATAATTCTTAGGCAACAGGATGCTATTGTGAAATTGTGCAAATTTCTTGGTAGCCCCACATGACGAGTGGCTAAAAATTGTGGCCTCTCTTCATTAAACCGTGCCAACTAAGTAATTTGTAAGCCCCTTACACCGTGAGCTGCCCTACCCTTTGTTACTGTGGGGGGTAGTGCACTTGCAATGCAGACCCACGTCCTATTAATTTAGGCTGACTGTGCCGGGTCAAAATGCAGTGGGGAGAGAGAGGGAGAGAGAGAAAAAGAGAGAGAGAAAGAGAGACAGGGAGACAGAGAGGGAGAAAGTGAGAAAGCGTGAGAGAGGGACACAGAGAGAGAGAGAGAGAGAGAGAGGCAGGGACAGCAGCATACCAATGAACTCGAAGGCCTCCTCGAAGTACTGGCGCAGGTTCTGCTTGTTGCTGTCGGTGGCGGGGAGGCGTTTGTAGCTGAAGAGGCCGAGGTCGTAGTGGTAGAGCGGGAGGTGGGTGGTAACGTTGAGGATGAAGCCCACGTTAAGCCGCTGCATGAGCTCCAGGTCCTGGGCATCGTGCTCGTTGCCCAGGTAGAGGAAAGGCAGGATGGGCGTGAGCTCGGCGTTCTCGATGTCGGGGGTGGAAGGCAGGGAGTGAGGTAGCGCCCCCGACAGGCTCACAGCGCCGCCCTCCACGACCTCCTGGTGCAGGTGCAGAGAGTGCTCACACAGGCTCTCGTGCTGCTGCCTAAAGGCGCTCAGGCCCCCTGCAGAGACACAACACACACACACACACACATTTTACTTCTTTATTTGTGTCCACAATTCTTGACAGTTACCAAAGTCGATCAGACACCATTCAGTTATATGACGATAACATTAATCGAAGTAGTACACACACACACACTTCAATTTGATATTTGAATATTAAAAAAACAATGATATATCAGCTGATATTTCTTTTAACACAAGACACAGACAATACAGTTTTCCCCCAAAATTTAACACAGTGGCTACAGGTCATACAGAACATAGGGTATATAACACTGTTGGTATATCTGGTAGTCTAAGAGAATACACTGTATAAGCACAGGTAATGAGTTGTTGTTGGATTGTTATAATCTCAGATTTAATCTCTCACAATGCCAATTTTAGGTTTTTGTTGGATTGTTATAATGTCTTTAATCTAGCACAATGGCTATTTCAATCTAGTCTAGTCAACACAATTTACAAACAAACCTACTCTATTAAATTCAAAACTGCTGTTGAAACAAGCAAAAAAAGAAATGGTGAAAGACAACATACCCAGGAGGATTGTACATACTGTAATACTTTTGTTCTAATGTACAATTTCACCTTCTTTGGGGTAAAAACTCCCCAGAAATCTCAAAGCAAATTGTTTTTGGACCCCATAAATGAGCTGTGCTCTTCAGCACAGCCTGTGGTCCTCATGTACATGCATCTTGCATCTGGGGGCAGTGATGCAGGGGGGCTACACGGCGGCACTGCAATGATCCATCTTGGCACTGGGCCTTTGCTTTTGAATAATGAAAGCCCTCTGTGGCCTGACATAATATATATCACACAGGGAAAAGAGCTGAACTTGTGCTGTAGCCGTTTATCCTGGTATCTTTGGGGAGGTGTTTTACTAAATACAAGACTTTTTTCCTGAAATATATATATATATATATATTTTTTTTTATTTATATATTTTATATATATTCTTTCCTATATATATATAGTACAGCTGTGCCTTATGTGGGTTGTTTTTGTCCTGTTCTCTGCCTACATAAAAGAAGTTTGTGAAGTTAACTGCTAAGTTGATGGTCACATGAACAACAGAAAAAAGGTTGGACAGAACGAGTTTGCGTTAAGATCAAACTGACGGTGTGGCCTTTCTCAGCAAATGGCACCACAGATGGGTCACAAGTGAGAGAGATTTGCTTTTTATTTGAATTTGGCAGTTAAAGAAATATTATCCCCCCTCTTACATTTTGCATGCACAAAGTCATGTGAGAGTTGTTTATACTAAACACAGCTCCCTGGAGCTGGTCATACTCCTCAAATGGCCCTGTGCCATTTTCTCTCTCTCTAATAGGTAAATATGATCTCTGATTTCAAGTTAAATATGACACTCAAAAAAAGAAAAAACAACTCTGATATGTCTCTCAAAAAGCACCTTTCTATGAGCACCAGGTACAAATATTGTATATAAATATGTAATATTATTTCCTCTTATTGTCTTGGATCTATAAAAAGCAAACAAACAATGAAGCCTGGATCAAACAATCATTCGAGGCAAAGATGGAACATTGAAGAGAAGGATGTATTGACTAGTTAAATTTCTCTTTCTCATCTTTTATCAGAGTGAAGTGTCACACCATTAGGAACTAAAACATTAACTACCATGAAGGCAGGTCAACTGGAAGACATAATTTACCATAGAAAAAGCCTACTTAAACGCTATACTTGTGCTTTTATACAAGTCATGGAGCACAAAGTGTCAACTTTTTCTGGTAAGTAAAAGTTCATACTCAACAGCACACACACACACACACACACCATAAGTTTGCTGTTTGAGAAGGTATTGCACATCTGCTGTTAATTGCCATAATCCTTCAGTCCTTCCCCTTTTTGGCACCATGCCCAGATTGCACCAGTTGTAATATATGGACCTCATTAAAGACGCTGTTTCTTGACTGCAATGACAATGAAGGCACTGCCATCTCACAGCCGGGCTGAAGATACAGAAAATCTGGGTGGCAACGATGGGAGATGTGAGCTCACTAATGAAAAGGAACTACAGGCTGGATTTCAGTTTCATAATCAAGAACACTTCTCTTTATACACAATTACCTCACTGCCAATCTCATACTGATATCTCCGGTACTTTCCATGCCGACAGACCTTGTGCTGCTACTTAAGGCTGCCAGTGAAATACTATGAAAATATCCCCATGTGTTATTACTGTAACGTCAATAAACACAGTTTGCATAACAGTTGACTTGAAAGGTCGACCCACAGACACTGCTGTGGCAGATTTATGGCGTTTAGTGTGTGATATGTGGGTGGGTGTATGTGTAAGTGCAAGGGATTTGCGTGCCACTTCCTCTTTTTGGGCCATCATTATGACCAAATAGGTTTAAGTTTCCCATCAGTACAGTTTTACTCTCCTGTCTTGTTGTTATAGCACAAGAAAGGGTGTCTTGAGTTTGATATTAAAGGAGAGCTTTGGTGTAAAATGAAAATTGGCATGTTTCATCATCAAAACATCATACCGAGTTGGTATGTGTACTGAGGAGCAAAATTGATTTAGCCTGTTGCATTCAGAGTTTAACTATTTTTTATCGTTTGTCCCAGAAGGCTAACAATGGAAGTGGTAGGTGCCCTTAGTGCCCTTAGTTGTACTACCAATGGAGTGTGGAGTTTCTTCGAGCTGTATTAATGGTTTAAAAATAGTGTAGTCGTCATGCTTTGTCTAAGGGCACCTACCACTTCCATTGTTAGCCTTCTGGAACAAACGATAAAAAATAGTTAAACTCTGAATGCAACAGGCTAAATCAATTTTGCTCCTCAATACACATCCCAACTCGGTATGATGTTTTAACATGCCAATTTTCATTTTACACCGAAGTTCTCCTTTAAGAGAGACAGGAGAGCACATTTTAATCTCACACCAATCTGGCACAATGGCTATTTCAACCTAGTCAGTCAACACAATCTACAAACAAACCTACTCTATTAAATTCGAACCTGCTGTTGAAACAAGCAAAAAATGAAATGGTGAAGGACAACATACCCAGGAGGATTGTAATGTACAGCTTCAGGATTGAGCAAGTCAGGATTTGACACATAGCCATGCATAAGGGCTCATTTCTGTCTGGCCTACAATGTAACATTGAAACCAGCTACATTTGTAGGTCACATGGTCACACACACACACATGATGGAGACAACCTTGTGTGATTCCTCACTGGCTTGTTAGCAGCACCAGAGGCACTGAGGGGCAGATCCAAAGGCTTCCCAGTTACATGTAGGGTATTTCTGAGACGACAGCACAGCAGTGTGCCAAATGTTGCCGTGGCCAAATCGAATTGTGGGTGGCCATCGTCGACTCACATGACAAAAGGCCTGTAGAGCACAGTTACAGAATGTGCCTACATGTCTTTATTTCTATTTCTCTGCCCCTTATACAACAACGTATCCTCCCCAAAGTAAATATAAGGGAAACCGGTCAACATTTTTTAAATTTTGACATTTTTACCATAAAAGCTGAGGTGAAATGCTAACAAAGCAGGTGGGAAAAAAAGATTACATCTTTCTTCTTTTGAATCTGCACCATCTGCAGTGCATTGTCTTACATTTCCACCAACGTAAAACAATCCATTGTGAGGAGTAATCATGGGCCATATTACAGTATTAACCAATGTTCATGATGTCAGCAATACAATAATACTCAACAGAACAGTATTGATTCAGCTATATATTCAATAACAATATATTTAACCTCTGGGATTGACTGAAAGTCATTAAAAGGTAAATAACTGAAGACCATTTGATGAAACAATTATATGCCCAAACACAAGCCCCTTACAGTTTTTCTCAATTGGTTTGGTACATTTCTCACATCAGAATTGAAATTCTCAAAAATTCTTGTTCAATTGTCACATCATCATGCCATTTGTGCAGATGAAAAAGGCAGTTTCTCATTGCATTAAACAAATTGCAAATGCTTTTGTCCATCCATGCAAATGATTGTGTACAGTTCTCAGTTTTTTCTTACATTATCAATTGCTTTTGTCATGCCAGTCAAAATGCTTTATGGGAATCTATCAAATAGTCTCACTCCCCAAAACATTTAGGCTATAGTTCATCATATAAGTCCTCACATGCAAAATGATTTACCAAGCTGTCATAACATGTCAAGCACATTTCTATAAGGCATAAGGCAGTTGTAAATATGATCTAAATTAATTGCTTGAATCTAGACTTTCTGTAATGAAGAGAGTTCATCAACCAATGATCAACAGTTTTCTGAATGAGCTCAAGGGAGCATCTCATGAACAATCTACTGGAAATTGTATAACCAGAGCACAATACAAAGTTACAATGTCTGACAATGGAAGGACAAGAAATTGGACAACAGTGTGATGTGGATGAAAATTTGTGGCCTGACAGACAGGAACGTGAAGAAGCTGAAGATCAGCATTAGGATTTAGAAGTTGGGGAGATGTTCATATTTTTTGTTTACTTACTGTATGACTTATGTTTATGTTTTTGACCTATGTTTACTTACTGTATTTTACCTTTGTTCTGTGCAGTGCTGTCTTTTTTTTTCTTTACGCACTGCAATGTCAATGTCTGCCATCATTCTGTAAATGTGAATCTTGTCTTTTGCAATCAATCTCATACATATACATCATATGAGGTCAAATGTATAACACTTGTTATCACACCTAAACCACATTTTACATCAAAATGTCCCTTCGAAGTGCACTATTCAATTGCCAACATGACTAATGAATTTGACTGTCTTATCCGTACACACTGACACAATGACTAAACATTCTGATGGCACTGACACGTATATTGACACAAAAACTTGCTTTTGAATGATGAACTAAGGATTTTGAGCAAGAGGCGGGCTTTTGCAGGTGATCCACGGTGTTTTGCTATTTGTCCAAACTGTTTTGAGAAATGCACTTGATCTTATGCAAATTGCAAGAAAGATTCGAAAAATGTACCAAAGAGAAAAACTGTAAAAGACCAGAAAGAGCAAAGTAAGAAAGAGAGATAAGAAGAGAAGAGGGGGGAAGGGAAGAGAAGAGAAGAGAAGAGAAGAGAAGAGAAGAGAAGAGAAGAGAAGAGAAGAGAAGAGAAGAGAAGAGAAGAGAAGAGAAGAGAAGAGAAGAGAAGAGAAGAGAAGAGAAAAGAAGAGAAGAGAAGAGAAGAGAAGATAGCAGTGGCGTGTTATGGTGAGAGTGTTATTTCTCCAGCTGGATCAAGTCTAACTGACAGAAAAGGCACCTCTCGACCTCCCCCTCCTGCCTCCTGCCTGCTGCCCCACACCAAAGATGGAGAGAATGGCAGTAGACCAGGAGGCCACTGCTATAAGAATAGAGCTCACTATTTAACAACAGCTGCTGTCCTGCACAGGGTCTCCAGAGTGTCACTGCATATCACCTCACAGTGAGAGTGAGAGTCAGGCTAAAATAAAGTGTGTGTGTGTGTGTGTGTGTGTGTGTGTGTGTGTGTGTGTGTGTGTGTGTGTGTGTGTGTGTGTGTGTGTGTGTGTGTGTGTGTGTGTGTGTGTCTGTGTGTGTCTGTGTGTGTCTGTGTGTGTCTGTGTGTGTGTCTGTGTGTGTGTCTGTGTTTGTGTGTGAATGAAAGAGAGAGAGAGAGAGAGAGAGGGTGAAACAGGAAGGAAAGAAAAGTAAGATAATATGACAGAGAGACTGTGAGAACTGTGTGTGTGTGTGTGTGTGTGTGTGTGTGTGTGTGTGTGTGTGTGTGTGTGTGTGTGTGTGTATGTATATGTATGTTTGTTTGTCTGTGTGCATGTGTGTGTGCATGTGTGTTTCAGAGCACGGGTCCTCTTAAGAAGAGGACATTTCTCTCCTTCTTTTTATATTTGAGCGGTGTACTACATACTCCAATGCAGACACAACAACCTGGCCTTTCATCAGAGATATCTTTAGCAGGTCTATCTGCAGCTTGTAGCTGTAGCTATGCAAATGAGTGTTTGTTTTGACAACTGAAATGGCTTTTCTCTTTTGCAGGCAGCAGAAAAAAAGGGCCTGTAGTGAGTAGCACACAGAAAAGAGGAACGGAGAACGGAGAGGAGAGGAGAAGAGGAGGAGAAGGAAGAGGAGGAGGAGGAGGAGGAGGAGGAGGAGGAGGCAGGAGCTGCCTGTTAAACAGTATGGCAGAAAACGCATCACTGTAATTTCCTCCACTGACTCCAAGGCTTTGTAATAGTGTCTGGCACAGAGAGTATGACAGACAGACATGAGCTCTGAGGATAGAGACTGGAGGATTTGGGAGTAGATGCTGTGCCAGTGTGAAGAACACCAGCATAAAGCCATCACAGTGTGTGGCATCTAAGGCATACAGATAGATAGATAGATAGATAGATAGATAGATAGATAGATAGATAGATAGATAGATAGATAGATAGATAGATAGATAGATAGATAGATAGATAGATAGATAGATAGACAGACAGACAGACAGACAGACAGACAGACAGACAGACAGACAGACAGACAGACAGACAGACAGACAGACACACACACACACACACAGAGGCAGATACAGGTAGAATTTCCCTTTCAGACAATAAAGTATTTATATCATATCGTATGATTAATCGTAACAGAAAGCACAAGATCTGTAGTGCATTACAGTACCTGTAATCTCATCCAAGATGAAGCTTTTGTGGAATTCATCTCCAGTCAGGCACAGGCAGGGACAGCTTACCTTTCAGGACAATGGGGTCCTTCCCTTCCCTTCTTAGGGACTCTAGCACGACGTGCAGGGGCTGGGAGGCGCTGAGGCGCGCCGGCTCGGCCGTGGCCTCATCATAGACCACGATCTCTTTGGAAAAGATCCCCTTGAAGGAGTCCTTGCCCTCGCGGCAGGAGATGAGGTCCAGCACGGTGATCTTGCCCTGCTGCAGGCGCCGACGGCTGATCTTGTCCGAGCAGTTGATGTGCACGGCGCCCTGGATGTGGCTCTTGTTGTACTCCATGAAGGGCCGGCAGTCGATGATGACGGGAACCGGCCCTACCGCGTGGCCCATGGGACAGCGGCTCAGCTTCTTGGCCAACTCACTGGGGTGTATCACCCGGTAGGCGGACCTGGGCGGTAGCGGTGGGGGCAGGGGACCGGAGGTGAGGCTGGGGGCACTCAGGGCCTCGCTGTGCCCCATGATGGAGGAGGAAGGGCTGGGGAGGTGGCCGACACCAACCCCGACACCGCCGCCTCCGTTGGGGCCACCATAGCCGGCGGCGTGGGAGCTGAGGTCGGGGCTGCTGGCACTGACCTGCTGGCTCGAGTGTGGGGGCTGCGGCCGGCTGCCGTCCTTCTCGTAGGTGGTCACCGTGCAACAGCTGGCACTGCTGCATCCACACGTCAGGGAACGCGTGGAGCCGCTGGACGAGGGCATATACGTGAGGTTGGTCGCCCGGATCTTCACCACGGTGGTGCTGATCACCGTCGTTTTGCTGTGTGCGGTGGAGGAGGCAGCAGCCGCAACGGCGACTGCGTCCAGGTAGCTGGTGGTATCCAGGCAGAGTCGGAGTTCCTGAGGTCGGATAGGCCTTGGCAGCGCCACCACAATTCTGTCGTCGAGGGGAGACGGAGGCATGGGGAGGCTGAGGGACAGGCGGAACTATGGAGAACTCAGGGACACCAGCCTGCACGGGGAGGGGAGGGCAGGAGGGGGGAGGTAGGGGGAGGACAGGAACAGGGACAGAGCCAGCAGCAATTATCAGTACAGCCATTGTGGTTATAAGTGCATTTCCGTGCATGTGTGTATATGAATGTGTCTCTGCACATGTATCTCTGTGTGTGTATGTGCGCTTAAGTGTGTGTGAGAACTATATGTGTATGCTTGTGTGTGTGTGTGTGTGTGTGTGAGAGAGAGAGAGAGAGAGAGAGAGAGAGAGAGAGAGAGAGAGAGAGAGAGAGAGAGAGAGAGAGAGAGAGAGAGAGAGAGAGAGCGAGCGCATAGATGGATCCAGAAGTAAGGGTGAGGATTTGAGAATTGAGCAATAAATTAGGGTGAGATTTCACAGCTTTGGCCAGCTGCCGCATGCCTGGGTACAGTGTACTGTAGTTTGCCACTCAATCAGTGCTACACCAAAAAATGAAAAATCACTCCTTGTGCTCACGAAATGAAAATGGATGGCACACCAATGAGGCACTGGCCACATGCACACTACAAAGCAGCTTCGTATGAAATTGGGAGTAAATAGCCATGGAGACAACAACACAGTGCCAACACAGAAGTCTACATGAAATTGATTACACATCATTAAATCCATGACATGTCCTAATGCACAGGCGGGTCAAACCAGGACTGATCCCAGGCACGGTCTGGTGATTGTATGCTGCGTTTCAATTAGTCTTTCATCTCAGGGAAGATAAAACACTGCAGCATAACTCGCCGCATTTTGTGCGCCTTTTCGTCAAGCGGTGCCTCCGACAGGCTCTGTTAGCGCCAATTCATGGCTCTTTATACGCTTGTTATCTAACCAGTAATTTCTTCACGCCCCATCGTTAACTAATTCGCGTCTATGTCTGTCGCCCGACCCCTTCAAGCTCCAAGTCCATGTCATAACTGCATAGCCAGCCAGACCAAGAGAGGGGAAACTGAGGGAGCCGGCATGTGGACGTGCTGTGAATACAGTGGAGACGCTCCACTCCGTCATCCAGCCTGACACAAACAAGCGTGTTTATTATTTGCGACCAAAGATAATATACCCTGTGTGAAATCGTAAATAGCATTGCCAATAAATTGCAATGTCATTGATCCTATTTTGTTGTTGAAAGATACAACTGTCAGCTACATGCTTAACCGCATGGAGACAGGTAATCACTGGAACCTGTCATCTGTTTTGAACCCTGGCAGTAGCCTAAAACATGTTCTAAGCAATGTACAATAACATGTATCCTATTCCAAAACTGACCGGTAAATAGAATTAGGCTAGGATAATTACAAGATAGACTTGCAAATAATTTTAAACGCAGAAGGCAGATGGAACACTGCGCCGTGCCACTATCTAACAAAAAATAACTTCAAATTAAAACTTAGCGCACATTTTAAAATGTGGATGTACTTACCTTTACAAATAAATATAACCTCGGCTGGTTGAGGGGCGAATGTCGGTTATTAGTATACAATCAACAACGCTGACTCAACTCAGCCCGTCCCGAAGCCGTGGATCCGCAACATTTTTACTTTTTGCTACGCTCCAAGCATTATAATATACAAGAGGGTCAACCAGCCTACGGGAGTAGGTAGTAGGCTATTATCCGATTGACACGAGCACGAACCAATGAAGGACGTTTAAATATTAAAGTCACACTGTATAAAAGTGAAAAACCAACCCCGCGGTGGGAGGGAGTTTACCCAGTGTAAAGTCAGCTTTCTCGGAGCCGTCGAGTGAACGGAACAATGCTCAGACTTCAGTGTGCGAGAGCAGGGGTGATGTCATTGGCAACCAATCAAAACCCTCTTAGGCCGGATCAAGACACCGAACAGCTCCCGAGCTCTTCGAATAGGCCAACAGAATGAAGCGCAACAGCAGTCAAATATAGGCGAAAGAGGCCCGCCCCCCGTGACGTAGCCCTAAGCCTGTCTTGTCCATGTGTCTTTTTATCCAAATTGTTAGCCATTCATACAAAATCCGTTCATTCAGCTCTGCAAGGTCGATGAATGATTGGAAAGGTTATGGTATAATTTAAAACAATACCAATCAGTACTTACTGTAAATAGTAATTAATAATTACCACCAACATTGTGTGGCAATGAAGCATCTATATTATCTTAAAAATAAAACATGACTGGCACTTTCAACACATAATTATCACACTAATATCTACACTCATATTTACATGAATTAGGCCTACAGGCTCAGGTAGTGCTGATATTATTTTACCGATATTTTCTGCACCTATACATACATAAATGTTTTATTTACATTCTTTTCTCACCACTGTTACCTCGGTGGTAAATAGAGATGTTTGGCAAGGTGCCTCCAATAACGCGGCCAAGTTGGCAGGCGGGCCCTCCCACCTCCCATGACAGGATACATGCCATAGCTAAAGGGCCTCGCTACTATCAAAAGCCCAAATTACAAGTGCGCTCCTCTAAATTTAACCTAGCAGCAGCTCTGAACAATGCGGGACATTTATTAGTGTTTCTATTCATAGCGGAGGTGCCACGGCCGGCTATTTATGCATGTGCCAAACTACAGCTGATCAAGGTGCCTGCAGACTGGAGAGGGAGGTGGGGGTGCACACTTGAGCTTTGCAAGAATGGTGGCATGACCGGTGGATAAAGTTGGTATACAGCTGAGAGAAAACCCCTTTTTGGTCTAGTGTGTTACGGCTGTAAAGAAAACACAATGTGAATCATCAGCGTAATTAGAAGAATGATTAGCTGGTACTGCTATGTTCTGTGTGGTTTGCTGACGCACACTTTATGTTTTTTTGGATGATGTCATATCCCCATGACTTGGGGGGGCAGCTGTCCCTTTCACTGAACTTCCTTTTGCATGAAGAGAGTTTAATTGTGTAGCATTTCATTAGAGGGAGAGTTTCGCACAGCATTGTTAACTTTAACTAGTTACGATGATTCCAAAATAATAAGAAAACACACATGTGTATCACAGACTTCTTTGGGGTAACAGACGTCTTTGGGGTAACTCCTTTTTGGTTTGACCACAGTCTGACTGGTGTCTAGGTGAGAGCTTTGGCTTGGCCAAGGATGAATCTACCTCCCCACCTGCGAATCAGAATAGAGCCAGGCAAAACCAGTTCTGTTGGTATGGTGACATCATGCACATTCCCACAGTTTGCATAAGGTCAAGTTTTTTCAAAGCTGTCAAACCTGCTATGCAGGGGTATGTATCACAGTGCATAATGAACGCCTTTCTTGGACACATCTGTAGCTCAGCCTTTTCCAGGTTGGCACCATGGCTCTCTGCTTCTTTTGTCTTTTGTTTGTTTTGCTACTTTTTTGTTGTTGTCATTGGTTTTTGTTTGCTATGTATGTGTCTGCTCAATTTGAGAGCGATATCCATCAGTACGTAAACCTTGCATCGGAAACTACACATCATTTACAAAATGCTGACACTCATTAGTCAATAATTCAAAACTGCTCAAAAATGTTGGTGTCCCTAAGGAAGATATATAGTAAGCTACTATAGAAATAATTTTCTACATTCCTGAACAATCAACTGAAACACCCACATCACCATGTAGTATATTGTTAATGTATGTAATCTGTGATATCAGTAATCAGTCAACTGATATAATCACAGATTATCAGTTCAGTAAGAATAAAGACTCAAGCATTTGTCATCCATATAGGAACAATGAAAGGAAGAGGCATTTTTACTTTTATTTTTAAAAATGGTTGAGGACGTTGAAAAGAATCAACATTGATAATTTTTTAAAATATGGCTGTTTAACGATCGAAGCTCATTTTTGCTCTGGGTGGTCTGGGTATACAGCATATGCAGGTAGAGCAGCAAGAAAGTGCAGAAAGAAAAGCATTTTCTACACAGTACACTGTGGGTTGAATTTATGAACTTTGTCTTGTATGTCATTATGACGTCATACTTTCTGTTGTTGGGTCGGTCATTTTTCCTCCTGACTACAAAACTCCACTTGTCCCACAGTCAGCACTCAGAAACATAATTCCAACCAATCCAGCTTAAATCGACCTTTGAAAACACAGTATAAAAAATGTATTTGACTTACCCAGAATTTCATTCTTATGACAATTCTTCTTTAAAATGAAGTGTTTTCATTGTTTCGTAATAACGTACAGTAGAGTGCTTACGTGTTTTACATTCCACAAAATTTGCTGGAAATATTACTTTTATTGAAAGATTTATATGTCAAACATACTTAATGTTTGGAAGAGTACTCTATGGTCCAAAAACACAAATTTGCTTTGACTTACTGTAGCTCAGTAATTTCACTTTTAGAAGCATATAGGTTAATACAGTAGCGGGGGAGGAACGAGTGGGGCAGCCACCCTGGGCGCCATTTTGTGAAGGGCTAATAATAATAATAATTCCTGCACATTTTTAATTTTGTGAAAGGGTTAATAAAAATGGGCAATAAAAAACGATTATGCGGTCACCAAGGTGAATTAGTTTAGTAACTCCTGGTCGGCAGTGACAGTGTTTGGGGATGGGAAATACAGTATTCCTATGTTGACTGTCGACTGACAATCAGAAGGAGATGGACAGAAAAAGGTCAAAGCCATTACAAGAAGAGAAACGAGCAAAAGATGAAGGTATGCAACTGTTCTCTCTGCATGATTACGTTATCTATGCCATGAATGAAAGGCTAATGTTAACCATGGTATAACTCTTACGTTTGTTAGCTTTCTAGCTATGATGCTACGATTGCTATACTCAAAAATAATTTGATCTTAGCTCAACAAACACAAGATCTAATTTCACCATAAGATTTGGCTTTGCAACAAAACTGTTACAAATTCAGTTATTATTGATTTCCATAATTTGGGTTAACGTTGAGCCCTGTAATTAGCCAACAGAATGTTATTATGGTAGTTTAAACATTTGCAATTTGCTGCAAGTCATAGTTTGCATAGTTTAACCAAAGATCTTATAGAACCCAAGAAAAGATAGATTAATAGCCTATAGGCGCTTGGAGGGGGTCTCACTCAGGGAGTAATTCTGGGTGGCGGCTCTACATTGTCAATGATGTTTTTTTTTTAACAGCCATACTTTGGCTAGCTATGTCACACAGGGATGAAGGGACATTTTTGAGGCCAGTGAGGCTAATGAGTCAGATGAGCAGTAGACATGACAGCTGCTTAGAAAGTGTGTGACCAGAAACCCCTGTGTGTGTGTGTGTGTGTGTGCATGGGTGCACGCGTGTGTGTGTGTTATCACACACCCCGCTTTAACCTGAACTATGTCCTTCTCAATACCCTGATAAACACTGGTTTCCTCAACAGACCACAAGCAAAAGCATTGTTGACTGAAAACATGCTGAACATTTTTGCTAAGACTTTTATACTTTGATTTAGTTATAGTTCGTAGACATTGAAAAGCACTAAAGATATCAAGGGTATCAAATAGACAGAGACTAAGATCTGCTGCAAAAAATGATCTATGTTTGTAATAAACAACTTATTAGAGACATGACATGACATAAAATAAATTAAAAACAGCCCAATCCAATTACCCTTTAATAAACATGGCAAAAACAGTTAACTTACCTTTGCCTGTGATATTACAAGTGTGTTGTTATAGCAATGAAATAGCATTATATATTAGCATTTCAACAGAGCATGGCGTTCTCACATGTTGTAGGCATGAATAAAAATTTTATCATAGACACAGTTGTTTCCAATTGATAGAGAGCATTTTACCAGTGCATGATTTGTCAAATGCTAAGGCCAAAGGTGTCTGGATGTAGAAAGTAATACTAATACTACCCGTGAAATATATTCTAACATGGTGTGTGCTTTACACTTCAATACATATATCGTAGTACTTTCTGGGAGAACATGAGATACTGGGTGTGTGTGTGTGTGTGTGTGTCCTGACTGTTTATCTTTAAGATGCACCACTGTTCCTTTTTCTTTGTGGTAAATCATTCAGTTCATTTCAAGAGTTGCTAATCTTTAGTAACTGCATTTATGGATAGTACATTTGTCAATATAGCATCTCTTTTACATGTCCAAGTCATTTGTAAACTCCTCATATGTTATGTAACTCATATAAGATTGGGACCCATTACCCAACATACTTGATTTCTGTACAGCCCTTATGAGTTGCCCTGCTAATCAGAAAGGGGAATTATACAATCTGGAGCAAGATTAAGTAGTTACTGTAAAATGATTTATATTGTTGAAAGTGATTAAATAACCATTATACAAATGAATGGATAGCCTTCTAGTGCTTCATTTGTTACAGTAACAACTTATTTGGTGCTGTGAAATGACAAAAGGGAGTTTTTTTGGCTTCCCTATTGCCAAGGAAAATACACGCTTATAAGGAAGCAAGTCTTTTCTAGTTGACAGTAGGTAAAGTTATGCGATGTTACTGCATTAAAGGTTTCTTAAAGCAACAGACTGAAAGCGTGGTTGTTCTTGTTTCAGGTGTGTGGGAGAGTGTGTGTTTGTGTAAATGTGTGTGTATGAAGGTCAATGTCTTTGTGTGTGTGTGTGAGTGTGTGCGTGCCTATGTGTTTGCGTGTGAATGTCACTTTATGTGTGTGTGTTTGTGTGTGTGTGTATGTGTGTGTGTGTTTGTGTGTAAATGGAAAATGTGACGCTGCAGTGTGTGGTAGTCATACCCCTGAACTACAGGAAGACACAAAAACCACTTCCTGATCTGTCCCCAAAAGCAGGATAAGCACTGCAAACTATCTGATTAAAAACAGAATGACATCTCGTGTATCAGTACATTCGCATGACACCCACAGCTGTCTACACCTACCACATCTACATATTGGTATTCACAGCTGTAACACACACAGGACTACATTTGTGTATCAGTATTTACCATGCAGTAAATACTGTATTTACATGCAGACCAACATGGCCGAAGTGCTCAGCGTGAAACGTTTCTTGTCTGATGTTTTGGTGTGGAGCTTGAGCCTGTTTCAGATACGAGTGATGGTGACTGGAACAAACAGATGGGAACACTTCAGACCAAACAGCTTGACAAACAACATGTCCATGGATGGCGTTTCTCATTGCCAGAGAGAGACGGACAGAGAGACAGAGAGCAAGAGAGAGAGAAAGGCAGACAGACAGACAAAGAGAGACAGAGAGAGAGAGAGAGAGAGAGAGAACTGTCAACCTGTGATCTCCCATTTCTATGCTTGTATTGCCTCAATGGCTTAATTATCATTAAGAGAGAGTTTAAGTAGATACTTGATGTAAAGGCGGTCGGTGAAAAAGGTCAAATAAGTAAAAACAAAGAAAGTAATCAGAATTTATGGGCCCTTACCAAAAGCTCCTCCATATGGTAAAAAGCAGCTAACAGATAATGAGAGCAAACTGTTGTAATAACAACAGTACTGTAGGAAGAGGAGTTAGCATTTATCATAAACCAAACATAAAATGAGACTACGTTTCTAAAGTATACTTTCTGTAATGACTACAGTTACAACAAATTTATTTCACCACACTTCATGTCCTGTTCAAGGTCTTGGCACACAGACACATTTTTGAGCTACGCTACGTTTTGGTTGTTTGAGATTTATTCAGGACTCTTACTTAGGAGTACACTGAGGGAGTGCATGTGTGTCTATGGCAGGCAGACAGACAGAGCCCATCTTTGGGCCTTGGCATTACCCGCCTCCCTCCTGCTCTGATGGAGTCTATTCAACATTATCCTCCATCTTTCTTTGACCAGAAAGCTCCTGATTTACACCACCACACCACACCGTCACTTAGCAACGGCCAAAGATTGTTATTGTTGTTCGGCCAGTGGGAGAACACACATGAACAGAAGCGGAGGTAGTGGTGGTGGTGGTGGTGGTGGTGGTGGTGCAGTCACCACCTTTTGGTGATGGGATATTGCCAGGGTGGAGTGTTTCCACCCGAGCTGTGTGGCTAACGCTGGCACAGAGACACTGGCACAGAGACTTTGGCACTCGGACTCATACGAAGTGCCAAACCAGATGCCCCCCACAAGCCTTTTTTTCAAAACTATGCCTTACAGAGAGAAAACCAGGGAACAGAAGGGTTCAACTCACTTACAGCACACACAGCGAAAAAAAAAAAAAACATTTTACCATGGCTGAGGTCGCTGTTGCTGCTGTGATACCTAGAACTGCTTCTGGGTCAGCAGGTTGTTGATGACGCAAGGAAACTTCACAAAAATGTTCTATTAATATTGTTTTTTTAATTATTTATTTAAAACATTATTTTTTTCTGTGAAGAGGTGGAAATAGGATAATGCATTAGATTTGTTTTAGGTCAGTCTTGGTGAATCTTTCATACTCTGATGTCTGTGTGAAGTCAACATCCCACAAACCCATTTTAGATTGAAGGTTTCAGTTTGACCTCATGCATCTGAAAGCAACTGTTAGTGTTAGGGTTAATAATATGAATATATGAATGAATGTAACTGTTAGTGTTAGGATTAATAATATGAATATATGAAGGAATGCAAGTGTAAGTGTTTGGGTCATTCAGTGACCAGCTGGTCATGTGTGTTAAGTTTGCACAATGTGGGGAAAACGTTCTAATTATTACTTCATATAAGCATAAAGATCAGAAATGGCAAGTGTTTCACATTTGGCAAATGGCAAGTGTTTCACCTTAAGTGTCTGTGTGTGTGTGTGTGTTTAGTTGTACATCATTTTGTACTAGAATGTGCTATGTTCAGTGTTCATATCTAACCTTGACAAACTCATTAATTTTCTCAACTCATCTAAAATTCTCAGTAATTTTACAACTTTAATTATGATTGAATTTCTCTCTTAGTATATTTACATGATTAAGTAGATGAGCTGTGGTTACTGTGGATTTTGTCTGTCTTTCCATTCACCTTTAACTTTTGCTTCCTTTTTCAAAACCACTGTTCAGTTACTTTGTTTTTTTTATAATGTGACCGCAATGGTCTGTAAATACCCTGTATTGTGTAGTCAACTGAGTCAGAGCGAAGCTTTTGGTAGCAGATAAGAGGCAGCCAGTGAGACGCAAACCTCATGACAGAGCCTGTTGTTCTGTCTGGGCCCAGAACATGACATAACCTGACTTCAGCTTGGGTAATTACCAGCTCAATTGTCAATATTCTAAAAAGGTAAAATAACAAGGGAAACTTAGTATATATAACAAAAAATGTGACTTTGACTTTGTCGATGACATGATGTTTTCAGTTAAAGAACATGGTTTAACTTGGGTGGAGGTGGAGGGGGAGGTTGAGGTTCAGCGGGGTGAACGTTTTTGTCTGCTGCCCTTGGCGTTTGGATGACATCGCTGGTGGTGGTGGTGGCCTTGGCAGCCTGAGTCACCCAGTGACATCAGCCCCCCTGGCAAACCGTCGGTCAGGTTGCAAAAAAGGGCTTAGTCTTACGCTCCTATTGTCTGCCGCTTAATGCTGTTTTTTCAAACAAATGACCATGGCAACGATTTTGTTAATCTAACCAAACGCACACTTTGGAAGATAACCAGCAACACAAAAACATGTTTTGAGCAAGATCGGCACTGAATATGCCACAGAAGTCATGGAGAGAGAAATAGAGTCCGAGGCAGGGTGTTAGTGGCCATTTACAAAACTCAAAGGTCATTTCTGCTCGTTTGTTTTAAGTTGTAAAGCAAAAGACTAGAAAATTCTCAGCAAATTATACAGCAGAGGTCTGTTGGGATCTCAGTTAAAATCACAGTTAGCAAACATTTGTAGATAGTAGAATAGTAAACAAAACTCTTGTGTATTACACATATTATACATAGTACAAAGCAACAGGTCAGTTATGGTCTTAGTTGAATACCATGTCAATAATTAACAAGACTCTTATGATAACCAAACTTATAAACAAATTATTTACTCTTGTTCAGTTTACCATTGTTAAGCTATAAGGGCATGCTCTGGCATTGACCCAAATGTTTACTGCTATCTACCCTCTAAAGAGCTCCAAATGTGACTTCATTTCACCTGCGTTCTCAGTAAAGTGATCCAAATATATGTTTACAGTTGATGTTATGTCTTTAGCTCATCTGCAGACCCAAAGGAAACTTACCATTCTGGACAGCTTAAAAACTGGGGCCAGCATGTGCCAGCCTCTGAGTAATATGTCAAAATGAATCACATGAAAAACCATTCTGGCTTAATCAGACAACATGCAAATACATGCTAAATGCACAAAGACGTAGATTGTGGTATGAACACACACACACACACACACACACACACACACACACACATGTCTCTGTGAGTGTATGTGTGTGTGTAACGAGGGCTCTGCATGTCAGATTTTCCACTGGTTGTCCTCGCCACCTCCTGTGGGTGAAGGTTTTACATCTTCTAGATATGAGCTGGGCCCTCAAATGCACCACCATGAGTCACATCTCATTTGTCTGTCGTGGGAACAGGTCAGCAAGGTAAATGAAAGTGACTCAATCGGTCCCCTCGGCTGGCTATGACTCACCTGCGCAATAGATAGGGTTGCTACCGGCAGGGGGTTTGCTCAGAGAGATTCAGCCAGCGCTGGTCTACTTTGATGGTTCAAAGGTCCTCAAATGATGTTAAAATCAAGCAGTGCTGTCTTATATTGAAACCAAAACAGTTAAGTGTGCATATGTCGGTTTCAGCTGCGTGGGAGCCAGGTTGTTAAGTGAGTGGGAGGTGCTGTAAAAGTGCTGCTTGTTAGAGTTATTTATTTAGCTATTTGTAATGTCAAAAAGTCATCGACCTATCATTCTGCATGCCATGTGGAAAGGGCAGATGATGATATGGGGAATTATGGTCAAGGTGTGATTGGGTGGTGTCTCACTACAGTGTTGTCTTAACATAACCTCAGCACTCCCAGTCAGAGTCTGAGACTGACAAAAAGAAAGCTGACAGGGAGCAAGGACCAGGGACACTGTGTGGCAGGAAAAGACTGTTCCAGGAGATCCTCATATAACAAAATAGAAAACATAATTATTAATTAAGAGGAAAGAATATTACATTCTTTCACAGGCCCCAGAATGTTTAGCAGAGCTCCCCAGACTATTATAAGTTCTACTGCAGCAGATACACTGTATTTCAGCAGTTCTGTATTTTATGAATGCTCAGTGAAAAAGTAACAGAACACTGACATGAGAAAAAAGGACCCTTTAAAATGACTTTCAAGTCCCTTGGTTAAGCAGAAGTAAACTAATCCTTTGACTAACAGAGCCTGAATAAAGTTGATTGACACTGGCACCCTCTGCAGTTTGGCTGGGGGACTTTATCCCACACCCTCCTTACTAACTGGCGGACAGAGTAACTTCCCTCAAAAGTAACTTCTTGTGGAGAAGGTTTCAGACAGACATTTGTCCTTTAAGTGATTTCAAGGAGTCAGTAGAATGTTCCATCACAAACTTCTTGGCCTACTAAGCAGAATGAAGAAATTAAAGCATGTGTCATCGAATCTCTAGGGTGTATCATTAAAATTCATCCACTGCTGTTAGCCTTAAGCAAGCACTGTATTTTTCCATTGTTGTTCCACTTTGAACATTACGAAAGGTCACATTCAGTTCTGTAATGTCCACTGAACGTGTAGCTGGTTCCACTTCAAAATAAACAAAACATTTAAACACATACTTACATCAATGATTGGCAACTACATATCTTCCTGAGTTCTTCTGATGGGACCTCAACTGCAAGTCCTTTTAATACCTGCAATATAACTGAGGTGTAACTGAAGTGGTTATTGCACCGCTTCGCCATTCTTCTCTTCTTAAAACCCACGTTTTACTTTTTAAGGGTGACAATGACTCCCAGCTTATTAACGTCTTGCTTTATAACTTGTAGGTTCATATCTTGCTGCGATGGTGTGTCAGCTGTCAGCTGTGAATGCCTATGTGGAGACCCATGAAATCTCTTAAGACTCAAGACCAAAATGGGAAGATGAGCCTGCCTGTGGCAATACAGCCAAAGTCCTTCTAGACAAGACCCTGCACTTGGTGGCCATGTTGGCAATGCCTTCAGGCATGTATTTTGGGCCAGGCCCTACCTAAATAAATGGCAAGACACAAGTATATGCACTCTCTGATGACTGAGGGACATAACAAATACAGGACAGCAAAAACTTGATTATAACGGCAGGAAATGTTTGCTGGTTTGTATCAAAATAAAGATTTAAATGTCCTTTTTTCACAGGCTATTTTGAACTGCACATGTGCAGTGCTTTACTCCATGATAAGTGTGGCACAGTGGAGCATGATACTGCAACTTGATTGGAACACCATTTGCAGTTTGGCAGATAATTGGCTCTTGGCAGCGGAACCGGCAGGATATTTTCAGATACTAGCCATATTGGCATTATGAAGTGTGCCCATGGATTTTTATGGATGATTTCTGCAGTGCTCTGTCTCCTCCTATAAGAAAGTCTCTGATACAGCCAGCCGGAGCTGAGCTCCCTCTGCTACAGTATTTATAGTAATAGAATAGAGAGATATTGACCACTGGCTCCTCCTCCTTACAAAGGCCAATTTAAGCACTGCTGGTAAGTACCATAAACACATACAGAGCTGGTGGAGAACAAAGTGTTTTGGCACAGTGAAGCAGTCTAGTGTGGTGGGAGAGGGGAGCAGGAGGCCTGCTAGCATTTGCTTTTAACTGCCTGTACTGCCTCCGAGAACCAGCTCTGGCAGTCATGAAAATTTTACATACTTGCACAGCAGAATACTTTCTCTCTCTCTCTCTCTCTCTCTCTCTCTCTCTCTCTCTCTCTCTCTCTCTCTCTCTCTCTCTCTCTCCCCTACTATCACCCTCTCTTCCTGTCTCTCTCACTGTTTCAGCTCTCTCACTTTTTCTCTCTTTCCTTATCAAACATGCAAAAGACACTTGCTCCTACATACATTTCCTCTCTCTCTCTCTGTCGCTCACTCGCTCTCTCTGTCTCCCTCTTTCCCTCTCTTTCCCCCCACACATTCTGCTCTCCCCTGTGAATTCATTGAACCTAAAAGCTCTTGAAACAGCCCGCTGCCTCCCTCCCCGCTTACTTGCCTGCCAGCCCGCTTGCCCGCCTGCCCGTGCTCCCTGCATGTAAGTCTGAACTTTTAGCTTGGCTCTGTAAATCCTTAGAGCCATGCAGACCCTCTCAAGCGGGACCCTAAGTCACTCCCTGGGTTTTTTATCAGGGTTGGTGTGAAGACAGAGGGAGAGGAGAAGAGACACAGGGGGAGAGAGAAGAAGAGAGGAGAGGAAGAGAGGTGAACAGAGTGAAAACTCTTAACCGAAGTTGGGAATACAAGGTGGAAGTCTTAATGTGATGTCATATGCAAAATTGTGACATTCGGTCACATCTCTCTTGATCACCCATTCTGTGTGGCACTTCTGTCTGTGTACCACGCAGGGTAATTAAAAAGTGATAAGGTTCCTTAGGGGCAGTCAGACATTAAAGCATACAGTTATGGGCCCTGTTATTACAGTTTTTCTCAAATGCTAAAACACAATTTCCGAAACCATGCACGATTTTCTCCAAACTGTAAACACAAACTCCAGTTGTCCAAAACCATTTCCCAAAACTTCGGATTCTTGTTGCAAAAGCAAACTATTGCCTCAAAACAGTTTTATGTGTGCTCAAAACCAAACTCCATTCTCAAATCAGAAACAACACAGTCAAATGAAATCACAAATGAAGCAGTTAGTAAACACTACACAAAAAAATGGAAAGCACAACTCTCAGATGTATACATGTCATTTTTACGGCACTAAACATGCACTTTCAACTGAAAAAAGCAAAACTACTGATGTATATGTATTCTACATAGACTAAAATACATAAAGTGGAAGAATTACATGTTACAGCTTTTCTCAGTTGTTTACACACAAATCATTGTGCTTGGGACACAATGACCACAACATGGAACTCATGCACTAGCCCCCTGATCCAATTCTGCTGAACTACAAGCGCAATTACTGCTTTACACTGAAATTGCAGTTCTAAAACACTATTTTTTTTCAAAACACTACTTACAATTCTCTGCATTTGGTGCAATTTTCATGAAGAAAATCTCTTGTTTTCACAAGGAACACACTGTCATTCAAAATTCTAAAGTCAATTGCACTCCTATGTACACTGACTCATATCATGAATCATATGGGCAAACACCTGTCTCACAGTTTTACAATAATCAATCTATGGAATCTATGGAAGACGCATGTGTAGCAACTGATGCTTTTCTTCAATGGATTTGCCATGCTATACACTATTTCACCCACTACTTGCCAGAAAACATTGGATGCGATGTTGTGGCCAGACCAAAACAAATGAGAGGTTCTTTTGGTTCTTATAAATATCTATTCATATAATGGTTTGTGTGTGTAATTTGACAACAAAATAGCATTTTGAGAATAAACAACATTGTTATTGAAGGACTTTGCCTATTGTGTGTGTGTGTTGTTGTATTTTGTGTATAGAGTTCTGAGAGTATGAGGCATGCTCTCAGAAAATGTGTGTAAACAATTGAGAAAAACTGTAAATTATAGCGATACAGCACAAATGAAAACTACATGTGCTGTATACAGTGCTGCAAACAAGAGATCACTGGTCTGCATTTGGGCTGGGTAACGCTGCAGCACCTCATCCACATCACAAGCAATGATATCCCTTGCCAGGCAATGGGGAAAGAACCCCCTAGTGTGTCATATCCATCCATGACACTGTTCCTCACCACATGGATATTCCATGGCCTCCAAAAAATTACAGATTCAATTCTGATTCCTTTGTCATCAACCCATGGACAAGAACATGATCTATAATGCTGGCTCTAATTTGGTTAGAAATTACCACTCTTTCCTTTCCTTTACCTCCTCTTCCTCTTCTTTACCACCCCCTCACATTTGGACTCTCTGTCCTCCTTGGGTCTGATTGGCATCCACTTGCAAGCTGCAACCCTCAAAAACCTGGTTGCTCTTCCAATTGGCTTGTATTGGTGGTGTCAGCTCATTTGACATGAAGTAAAGTAAATTTTGACCCATTGTGCTTAGTGTATGGCATTTGTGCTTTATTTGTGATGAAAAGGTGAGATGTATGTTCACCATTTTGCATTGCATGTATCTAAGAATGCAACATGTGTTTTAACAATGAGATTGTGCTTAGAGTTTTGCAAAGACGCATCAGTGAGTTTTGCAAATTGTGTTCTACTATATGAAAATTGTTCAAGGTATTGACAAAAGGGTGAAGAGTTTTGAGAAATAATTCAAGCAATTGGGAAAGTTGTTCAACCAGTAGGTGTTTGTGTTTTAGCAATTGAGAAAAACTGTATTATTATTATTATTGTTGTTGTTGTTGTTGTTATTGTATTATCATAATCATAATCATATACATAATCTTTCATTGTATACCACAATTCATTTAAAGTGCTTTAACAGTTTGGCAAGAAAAACACAGGACAACATTTCTTGCAGTCCAGTGTCACCGGAACGAAAAAGTCCATTGAGGCGCTGTCAAGTTGCTAGTGTCCTCAGGGAGCAACAGGGGAGGTCCCTGTTTGTTTGATTTGTGTAAATTTTAGGATGAAACCTTAGGCAGGACCACGGCCCTCAGGGGTGCCCATCTGCCGGGGCTGGTAAAGGGGAAGTCACTGACTATGTGAAGGGACTTTGTTTAGAGCAGTTTAGTGTCACTTTAATAATATTACCAGTGTCATTAAAGGGCCCCCTGCCAATGCTGGACCCTTAGAATCACCCTGTCACACAAGCTATGCCCACCAGCCATTCTTCTTAACTACCAGATAAAGGGCTGTTCACACCTGGAACGATAACTATAAAGATAATTATAACTATAACTTTGTAAACATTGTTTTACTTTAGTGAATGGTACCATTCACATAATCAACTATAACGACAATGACAGACTGAACGATATCATTGGGATCATTTTCAGAACGATTTTACAGAGCCAATCACAATTCATAAGAATTCACAGGACGTCATGTTCTACTAGATGTTAAAATCACGACTAGAATGTTGCTGTTAAAATGTCATTCTTCAGTGTGGATGCCCATATTGTTGCAGGTATAGTTGCCGTTATCGATATAGTTTTTGGTGTAAATGGACCTTTACACTCAGAGAACTGGTTTGAGAGTCTATCAGACCTTAGTGGCCCCTTGTGTTCACAGTAGAGGCTAAGGGCTCTATTCTAACAGCTGAGTTATTGTAAAATGTTGCCATATTGATTTATGTTGAATGCATAGGGTGCTTACAGTTTTTCTCTATTGCTTTGGTACATTTTTCGAATCTTTCTTGCAATTTGCAGAAGATCGAGTGCATTTCTCAAAACAGTTTGGACAAATAGCAAAACACAGTGGATCACCTGCAAAAGCCAGTCTCTTGCTCAAAATGCTTAGTTCATCCCTCAAAAGCAAGTTTTTGTGTCAATATACGTGTCAGTGCCATCAGAATGTTTAGTCATTGTGTCACTGTGTACGGATAAGACAGTCAAATTCATTAGTCATGTTGGCAATTGAATAGTGCATTTCGAAGGGACATTTTGATGTAAAATGTGGTTTAGGTGTGATGAAAGTGTTGTACATTTGGCCTCATATAATGTATATGTCAGAGATTGATTGCAGAAGACAAGATTCACATTTACAGAATAACTTCTTTATTGGCAGACATTGACATTGCAGTGCGTAAGAAAAAAAAGACAGCACTGCACAGAACAAAGGTAAAATACAGTAAGTAAACATAGATCAAAAATGTAAACATAGGTCATACAGTAAGTAAACAAAAAATATGAACATCTCCCCAAATTCTAAATCCTAATCCTGATCTTCAGCTTCTCCACGTTCCCGTCTGTCAGGCCACAAATTTTCATCCACATCACGCTGTTGTCCAATTTCTTGTCCTTCCATTGTCAGACATTGTAACTTTGTATTGTGCTCTGGTTATATACTTTACATTAGATTGTTCATGAGATGGTCCCTTGAGCTCATTCAGAAAACTGTTGATCATTGGTTGATCAATTCTCTTCATTAGAGAAAGTCTAGATTCAAGAAATTTACCAATTTAGATCATACTTACAAATGTCTTATGGGAATATATAGAAATGTGCTTGACATGTTATGATAGCTTGGTAAATCATTTTGCATGTGAAGACTTATATGATGAACTATAGCCTAAATGTTTTGGGGAGTGAGACTATTTGATAGACTCCCATAACAAAGCATTTTGATTAGCATGACAAAAGCAATTGATAATGTATGAAAAAACTGAGAATATTACACAATCATTTGCATGGATGGACAAAAGCATTTGCAATTTGTTTAATGCAATGAGAAACTGCCTTTTTCATCTGCCCAAATGGCATGATGATGTGACAATTGAACAAGAACTTTTGAGAATTTCAATTCTGATGTGAGAAATGTACCAAACCAATTGAGAAAAACTGTAATCTCATATAAATGAGGTTTTAAATGCATACTGAATGCAAACGCACCACTGAGTGATTGGCTGTTTATCTGAAAATCCACCTACAGTCAACATTTCTAAGTATCTCATTCCATGCACACAAACTCAAAATTAAGTACTCCTTAGCCCTATCACATAAAGTATTACAAGTTTTGGTGAAGAGGCTGAAGACTATTTTGCTATATTAGACAGCAGAGATAGACCTTGATGTCCCAGGTGAAGCGTATTAAAGCTTCAGGGAAAAAAGCCACAACCCTTCAAGATTCGCTCAGATACAACAATCAGCACAAACAAGCATGCCGAGAAAAGCAAAAAAGCAATTTCATGGTTCTGTGCTCCCAAGAACTAACAGAACGGACTGAGACATGACCTCAGAGGAGCTCGACAAAAAAAGAAAAATGTAAAGAAATAGCAGAAAAATTCAGTGCTCTCAGAACCATACTGTGTCAAACACACCCTTTCAATACCCTTGAGACCAACGCAGTGTCTGAGGCTTGATGTAATGCCCTGGCCCTGATGTAATGCATTTATGGTCCTAATGTGGCCCTGATGTGGCCCTGTTGTGGCCCTGATGTGTGAGGGATTGGTGGTAGATGCTGCTTCCCACTGGGAGAGCCAGAAGGCATGATAAATGCAGGGGAGTGGGTGGAAATCTGTGTTTTGTTGATACATGGTGGTGAGACGGATGTTGGGTTGTTTCACAGTATCACAGTAGCGCAGAGAACAAAACAGACTAATGGGGGAATGAGGTCAGAAAGGAGACTCATAGACACATGACACACACACACACACACACACACACACACACACACATACAAATACAACGAAGCACACACGTAATGAAATTTCCCGACATAAACACAAGTACACACAATCACGCAATCTCCCACACAACCTGCCCCCTCTTTTTCTAACACAACCTGCCCCCTCTTTCACACACACACACACACACACACACACACACACACACACACACACACACACACACACACACACACACACACAACACACACACACACACACACACACACTCCCAGGGTATTGTGCTCCACTGACTTGCTTATGCTGACACACATTTGGCCTTTTGCTCGCTCAGCAAGCATTATGAAAAAACATCACATTCTGTTACCACACTCCTTGGCAGAGTTCACCATGACTGTTTTCCATGAATTCAGATCCACTGGTTTTTACTGTTTGGTAAAAGCTTGCTTTAGCAACTGGTTTTACTTGGTATATGTTGTTTTTGAGATTCCAAAAGACTTTAAAACACTTAATTTTTATATTTAAATTGCATTTAAAGTATTTGTTTAATCGATATTCCATATAATACTAAAATATGCACATTGGTCACATGTATAAATAACAAATACAGAAACCCTCTACAACCTACCCTATATGAAATATTTCTGCCAAAGAGTTTAATGTATGCTTCAAAACTGTTATCACTGTCCACTTAAGTATTATACAGTGGTATGAGAAAGTTTGGGCACCCCCTCTGAGGTTGTATAATAATGGACTCTGACTTCACACAAAATTATCTTGGTGGCATGTCCTTCATTTGCCCATAAGAGCCAAGTGTTAGCTTGATTTCCAAACACAGATTTTAAGTTAATTGACAGGTGCATCCAATAATGACAAAAGTTATTTAAGGTGGCCAAATGCCAGTTCTCGTTCTGTTTGACTCTCCTCTGAAGAGCTGCAACATGGGAGCCTCAAAACAACTTTCTGATGACCTCAAAACCAAGAAGGTTACAAAAAGCTGTCCAAAAGATTTCAGCTGTCAGTTTCCACTGTCAGGAACATTGTGAGGAAATGGAAGGCCACGGGCACAGTTCTTGTTAAGCCCAGAAGTGGTAGGCCAAGTAAAATTCCAGAGAGGCAAAGACGAAGGATGGTCAGAATGGTTAAAAACAACCCACAGACCACCTCTAAAGACTTGCAAGGATATCTTGCTGCAGACGGTGTCGCTGTGCATCGGTCAACAATACAGCACAATTTGCACAAGGAAAGGCTGTACGGCGGAAGAAGCCTTTTCTTCACAGTCGCCACAAACTGTGTCACTTGAGGTATGCGAAAAAACATTTGGACAAGCCAATATAATTTTGGAATAAGATACTCTGGACTGATGAAACAAAAATTGAATTGTTTGGTCACAACAAGAGGTGATATGCATGGCGGCAAAAGAACACAGAATTTGAAGAAACACACCTGCTTCCCACAGTAAAATTTGGTGGAGGTTCCGTCATGCTGTGGGGCTGTGTGGCCAGTGCTGGTACTGGGAATCTTGTTAAAATTGAGGGTCGCGTGGATTCCACTCAGTATCAGCAGATTCTTGAGAATAATGTTCAAGTGTCTGTCACAAAGTTGAAGTTGCGCCGGGGATGGGTGTTTCAACCAGGGGCCAGACTTTTTTACATGGGGTGGCCAAAGGGTGGCCAGTGTTATTGAAGGGGTGGCCATGTTGTGACCAATGTAGTTAGGTTGTCTGGGGGGTCCTCCCCTGGAAAATGTTTAATTAGCTAGATTTGATTTCCTGTATTCTGGTGTATTTGGTGTCATATCTGGTGCCATATATTTTTTATGGAGCAAAAGGCGCAGATGATTAGAAAACTATTTAAAAAACTGTGTCAAATTCCATGTATTTTTGCACTTGTTAAAGTTAAAATTGGTTAAAAGCATTTGTGATATTGATGGTGATGCTGTCAGGCTAAACAAATAATTTACGACAAAGCTGATATCACATATTTGGCTGATAAAAACAGTTCAATGGCATGGTATCATACACAACTCAACTGTAGAAATAAAATGGTTTCCAATGTGCTTCTGTCATAGTTATACCTTAACATGCACCTACTGCTTAATAAGGTGTTTTGCTGTGATATTTCTTGTGAATGGAAATATCAGGTCGTTTAAAAATTTGGAAAAAATAATTTCAGAAATAAGACGTAGGCTATGTTTAGCAACTTCTAAATGAAGAAGTAGACCGACGCCAGTAGATACATGTCTAGAGATGAACTTAGCCTTGGTATCTTGCTGAGTCAATTGCCTGATTAGGCCTATAACGTGAACCAAAACGTTGGGGAGTTAACCTGAAAAGTTTAGCATATTACTTACATTAGCAGCAGTACAGGGGAAGCCTACTGTTACTATACAATTTGTCATCGAGATGAACTCAGACTCCACAGATAACTGGCATGTTTCTATCAGGGTTTTTTGTTTTTAATTCCCCACGTATCAATACACAAATAACCTCTTTCCCAGTAGCGAATTTTGTCCTTCTAGGCTTGCCGTAGTTAGGTAGTTGCCAGACTATGGGAGACTGGAAAGAGTTTCATTACAGTTTTTCTCTATCGCTTTGGTACATTTTTCGAATCTTTCTTGTAATTTGCAGAAGATCGAGTGCATTTCTCAAAACAGTTTGGACAAATAGCAAAACACCGTGGATCACCTGCAAAAGCCAGTCTCTTGCTCAAAATGCAGCACTGGACAGAACAAAGGTAAAATACAGTAAGTAAACATAGGTCAAAAATATAAACATAGATCATACAGTAAGTAACCAAAAAATATGAACATCTCCCTAGATTCTAAATCCTTATCCTGATATTCAGCTTCTTCACATTCTCGTCTGTCAGGCAACAAATTTTCCCCCACGTGACACCGGCAACGTGAATAGCATCTTCTGGACAGTCTTCCAAATCCTCCACCATGCAGCCTCACCCCTCTTCCTCTCATTCTCCCTGTTGTTGTCCATTTTCTTGTCCTTCCATTGTCAGACATTGTAACTTTGTATTGTGCTCTGGTTACTGTATATACTTTCCAGTAGATTGTTCATGAGATGCTCCCTTGAGCTCATTCAGAAAACTGTTGATCATTGGTTCATCTCTCTTCATTAGAAAAAGTCTAGATTCAAGCAATTTACCAATTTAGATCATATTTACAAATGTCTTATGGAAATGTATAGAAATGTGCTTGACATGTTATGATAGCTTGGTAAATCATTTTGCATGTTAAGACTTATATGATGAACTAGGGGAGACCGGGGCTGGTAGGATCACTTTTCACACTCCGTTATATTTCTCCGTCTTACAGTGCGTTATAGCTGTCAAAGTGTGATTGACTGAAAGCTCAATATCTCATCTATAAAACAGGTATATACAATGTCAACAAAATATTTCTTGTTTCGAGTAATGTATGATATAACTGGCTTTGAGAAATTGTGCCAACCTGCCCCAGCACGGGGTTGGTTGGCTCAGGTAGGCGGGGTTGGTTGGTTCACATATAAGCTAATGTAAAATAAATACAGTTCACTCAATAAATGACTGAAAACGTGTAGCCTAATCATATGGTTACCTGAAAAGTCAACTCTAGAACCTGTGATTATATATTTTTTGGATGTACGTGCCTCTTTTCTTCTTTTATACTGACAAACATCCAACAGAGAAGCAGACAGAATATAAATATGTTTATAACTGATTTATGGATGACAAATAATGTGAAAATAATGGTTAAAAATGATGAACAAAGGGTTAATTAAGTGTTTGCAAATACTGTACATTATACATGATTTATAGGGAGTAGTTATTATAAAGTGTTACCAAATAGGGTTGTATTTGAATTATAATTGAACATTTATAATAATAATTACAATTATGCCTAATCCACTTTTTTAATATTCTCATTTCAAATTATGACATTTTTTTAAACACCCTGTATAAAATGCTCATTTTTATGAGTACCAATGGGCCTTTCTCATGTAAACTCTTGAGCCAACCAGCCCCAAAATTAGTGTGCCAACCAACCCCGCCCACAATGAGGTACAGATTTTTCCACAAACACTGTTAGCCTGCTACCATTAGTCATCTCAGGATCTCAAACTTTATTTTACATTATAGCTGAGTCCCTTGACAATCGTTTAAAACAAGTTTTTTTTTAAATCCCTAACTGTTACCCTTCTGGGAGTTGTTAAGTGGAAGGTATAAAATCCAGGAATTGACCCCCCAAAACTAAAAAGTTTTACTCACCTAAAGGGTTAATGACCTTGAGACTTCTTACATAACTTGACTTACTCTGGTCCTAATGGGCATCATTTTAGTGTTGGAATTGTGTCTCAGCACCCTATAGTGGCTTGGAAATTAACACTGATTCAACCTGCCCCTGATCCAACCAGCCCCGGTCTCCCCTATAGCCTAAATGTTTTGGGGAGTGAGACTATTTGATAGATTCCCATAACAAAGCATTTTGATTAGCATGACAAAAGCAATTGATAATGTACAAAAAAACTGAGAATTGTACACAATCATTTGCATGGATGGACAAAAGCATTTGCAATTTGTTTAATGCAATGAGAAACTGACTTTTTCATCTGCACAAATGGCATGATGATGTGACAATTGAACAAGAACTTTTGAGAATTTCAATTCTGATGTGAGAAATGTACAAAACCAATTGAGAAAAACTGTAAATCAGTTTCTTTTTTTAAGACACAGAGAATTCATATCTGTAAGTTACAGTACTGGCGGATTTTAAACTTAATATCATTTTTTAAATTCCTACTGAGTATTTTATAAAAACACGATTATAACGTATTTAAAGTAAATATAGCAATGCTAATCGCGGTTAGCCTGCCTATGGACTTTCTAATGTTAAGCTAGCCTTATGCTAACCGTTGAATGACAGATGCTCATTTGTATTTCGTGTTTTATTGTGCTTCGGTTTCACTAAAAAGTAAAGACCAAATGAGGAAACTTGACTTCTTATTGTTGGCTGACTTTGTTTAACTGTCTGTCGAGCTAGTAAGCTTTCATTGTCATTGCAAAATATTAAGTTCAAGTAGGCAAAGGGTGGGTCCGTAGGGGGGTACAGCGGGGTGGCCATCCTCTGATCAGTGGTGGCCATGCCCCCCCCTGACCCCCACGTGGCCACGCCCCTGGTTTTAACAAGACATTGACCCCAAACATTGCTCAAAATCTACCCGAGCATTCATGCAGAGGAACAAGTACAATGTTTTGAAATTGGCCATCCCAGTCCCCAGATTTTAATGTCATCGAGAATCTGTGGGATGACTTCAAGCAGGCTGTCCATGCTCGGAATCCTTCAAACATCACTGAATTGCAGAGGTTTTGCCAGGAGGAATGGGCCAAAATACCATCATCCAGGATCCAGACACTCATTGGTGGCTACAGAAAGCGTCTACAGGCTGTTATTTTTGCAAAAGGAGGCTCTACTAAATACTAATATGATTTTTCTATTAAGGTGCCCAAATTTATGCACGGGCCTTTTTTTGTTTTGGAGCATATTGCACATTTTCTGTTAACCCAATAAACCTCATTTCACTGCTGAAATATGATTGTGTTCATCAGTTATTTGATATATCAAAATTAAGTTGTGAATTAAAAACACCCAATGTATGTATATGTATATATGTATATACATGATATAAACTGCCATTTTAAATAGTTATATTTTTCAGGTACATTCAGTTATTCTGTCATGTTGTCTATCAACAGTAAGGCACATTGTCAGTTCTGCATCCTAAGTCTTGGGGCAGAAGGGAACTGTCACTGACACTCAGGGCCCTGAACAATGTTTCCTGAAGAAAGCTTCACTGCCTCACTGCCAAAGCACCCCCTCCCCAAAACACACACACACAGATACACGCACACACATGTAGACACACACACACAGACACACACACACACAACCTCCTTCATTTCCTTTACCCTCTGTGTGACTCATTGTCAGTGCTTTCCTCGCTTGGACAGGTGTGTGAGAGCGTCGGGGTGGGGAGAGGTGGGGAGGGGGTGGGTGGTTGGGGGGTGGGGGCAGAGTGCGAAGCGGATCTCTGGAGGGGTGGGTGTGGGGGCAGGGGGTGCAGCGCCAGCTTGAGAAAGGTCAGTGTGGAGATGGACAGACGGATATGCCCAGCCCAGACGGGCCGGTGCGCTCATCGTCTGAGAGGCACCCTGGGGCTGGCGTCGGCGTCGGTCGGTGGGGGAAAAGTCATCTTCATTTACTAATGCCACTCCCACTTAGCTTACTTAGTACCCCCCCCCCCCCCAACTTCCCAAAACATTACTTAGGCTTCTTAAATGCCCTCAAGTCATATCCATAGCTCCACTACAGTTCAATTGTAACACTGAAGACTCTGCACAGATTGTTATAAACAACTTCCAGGATCAGTCTCCCATAGATGGATTAAGCCTAGTGCTAGAATCTATTCTACTCTTTTAATCTAAGACAGTGGTATACTGGAGGGTAACTCTTTTTATGTGCCTTTCCTTTTATGTGCCTTTTTTCAGTACAAAACATCTTTTACTTCACTTTTTATGAGTGCTAATGTTAAAGATATGCATAGTTTACCCACTACTTTTAGCGCTGTATCTTTCTCTTTACCACTGCAGTACAGGTCTTGGACTAGGCCTAATTTGGCCTAAGAGTTTCTTAAAGTTATTATCATTAGTTAATTATCATTGCCATACAGAGTAATAAGCTTTGTGTACGTGTATAATAAAAATGTTAAAGGAATAGTGTTGGTTTATAGTTCTTGTTTGTTAAATGCTTTGTAATGGATATAAGTGGAGCACTTGTGGTTTTTAAAAAATAACATAACCACCCATAATTAGTCACATCTGATTGCTATCTCCACATGAGTGACTGAATCAGCACAGCTAAGGTCTCAGGACACAAAATGAAAACATGATATAATTACCTGACAACTGAAGCAGACGAAACAGAAGCAAAACACATGCGTAACGACTGAAGGAATAATTGGCCCGGGATTGTATTTCCCCCACTTACACAACCTTCTCCTTGAACCATGACTTGAGCGATGCAAGCGTCAGTGCCAGTACATGCTTACCTCTAGACGTTTGAGAGAATACAGACATGCTGAATGTACATGACGCTTAGATTCATTTTACGATAGCATCAGAAGACAGAGAGTGGTAACAGCATGATCATAAATAACCTAAGAACTGTCAGTTTGGACTAAAATATTGGAGCAAATGGAACAAGCAGACTCTGAGCCCCTGTGCCAGAATTTATAAAATTTTAAAAGTGTGAAACTGCAATTATTTTGACAGGGGCAACCTGACCAACCTTGAACTGCTAGATGTTCTTTACATTAACTGGAATTGTTTTAGAATAACATTTGGAACAATGTTGGATTAAAAGTGAAATTCAAGGGGGGAAACTTTCAGCAAATTTTGCTTTAAGTGCTCCACTCTGAACTGCATATTTTATTAGACAAATAATAACACCATGACCTGTTCATATCATAAATGCTTTCATGTCCTATGCACCATGCTCCCTACTCATTACAAGAAATACATTTATGTGTACTTTAGTTGATTGAGGTAATAAGCATTTTTTATACTGTCATGTGCTAACTCTACCACTACCAAGTTGTGTACATTTAGTGGTCTTCAAACCACATACAACAACTAATCTTCCAGCACTGCCCACTCTCCTGCCAAATCTATTTTTTCTGTGTGTGTGTCTTGTGTGTCTGTACTGTGTGTGTGTGTGTGTGTGTGTGTGTGTGTGTGTGTGTGTGTGTGTGTGTGTGTGTGTGTGTGTGTGTGTATGTATTGCGTGTAAAGCGTCTCTGAGTGTCAAGAAGAGGGCTATATAAAACATATGTATTATTATTATCATTATTACATATAGGAAATAGATTTCTGAATATTTCTTGTCCCTCAGTAGGTGTAGTATTTTTTTTAAATCAGTAGGCCTATGCTATATGTGTCAAAAATCAGTCACTCATGCACATGCATCTCAGTCCTCACAGAGAAATCAGCCAAACGGAACACAGCAACCAGATGCTGAGACAGGAAAAAAACTGCAATATCAGACTCCACAAACACTGATGGAAAGCCATGTACCATGGCACATTAACTACTGTAGCCTATATATTCTGACCTGACCTCAGACCACAGTCAGTGCACAGCCCCTGCTGTTCACTCTCTTGACCTGGATTCTCTGAATATGAGTTGGGTGCTTTTGAATGGTACTGCAAACCATGCTTTTGGATCAAACTGTCTTTTCGTTTAGACATGGTGAAATAAAAACAGTTTTTTTTTCACGTTTGGAGTCGGTTGAGAACTGTTTCTATTGAGATGTCCTGCGACGTGGTTGCTATGCACTTGAATTAGCCAAATGGGAACCATGGCAACTACCCCAGCTAGGGTGCTGACCCCGCTGGAGGTAGGCCGTGGTCTTTTCCGGAAAGCCCGCTGTGAGAACAAATTCCCAGACGATGTGTTTCTTCTATGATGCATCATCTCTTCGTTTTTCGCTCCCCCTCTTCTACACCCTTGTCCGCAACAGCTGCTTTTGTGGCCTGGGCAGAGCTTCAGGGTTTGGTTATATAAGGACTGCACAATCATGACCCCTAAAAACACACATACACACACACATGCACACACACACACACACCCACAAATTTACACAAACACACAGCTCTGGTGCACCACAAAATGGCAAGGCTAGGGAAAAACAAACAGATAAACAGCCTTATTAGCACTTTAATCTTAGTGTGCAAGAGTGTAAAGGCTGGGTGGTTAAAAATGTAATCGTCTCAAAGTGCGCTGCAGTTATTTGTGATGCAGAAAACAGCACGAAATGAAGTGTTGTGTGTGTGTGTTGTGGAGCGTGGAGGGGGGGTGTAAGACATCCACTCATGTCATGTTTCCGGGGCAACAGGAAATGAGTCCAATTGTAGTTTATTGAACCAAACTTTAATTAAAGCAATTACATCAAATCAACCGAATCAAGCAGTGTGAAACTGACTCACTATGCACATTCGCTTGCACTTCATTTTTTTTTCTTCTTTTTCTTAAAGTGAACCGCTCATGTGAACGATTCACACAGAGGAGGATGGACACATCTGCTCTTGAGCGTACAAGAGTCACACATGCGTGGACGAATTCAAGATTCAAGATTCAAGATTCAAGATCTTTATTGTCATTGGACAGTCCCCCCTATCACGAAATTAGACAGCAAGGCAATGTGGGGTTAGATACCTTGCTCAAGGGCATTTCAGCCATGGATGAGGGTGCAGAACAGGACTGGTTTATTACTCCCCTACCCCTATTCATCTTGCTGGAGCAGGATTCAAACCTGCAACCTTCTGAGCTCAAGACCAACTCTCTAACCACTAGGCCACAGCTGCCCAACTTAGGTAGAACTAGGAGACTGCATCATTCACTAGACTCAGATTTAATGACAATGAATTGTTAATGAACAACAATTGATTTACACGGGTTTTGCTAATTCCACACCATACAAACATCCTTGATATTGAATGGTAGAAAAGTAGAAATAAAAAAAAAACACAAAAAAACGCACATAGTGCTTAGTGCAGTTAAACATATCCCAGAGCAAAACCATTCTCAGTACCTCACCAGCACCTTATCAGACCCCAACCATGGTCACCCTTTGAGTCACTCACTCCTCTGCTGTCTTTGATGCTTACCGTGTGCCATCCTGCAGTCTCTGTTCAAGAGAGACAAAGGAGCCACAGTGCATAACCACAAGGGAATGAACAAGAGCAGTCAGAAAATGTGTCCTTGAAAAGGTATTGTGATTGTTATTTATTTATTTGTTTATTTTTAAAAAAGGATCATGTTTTTTTCCTTGAAGCCTTGAAGTAAGAAACTGCAGCTCAAGCTGTTAGGTCAGGGAGGCAACTAGCAGCACCATACAATCACAACTGTAAAGCATTTTTTTTATTTTTAAAGTTTTATTTAATTGTATTTCAGTTAGCTGCAGTCTCCAGTAAGCAAAACGTGCCATTATAAATCTGGTAGAGGCCACTGATTGGATGAGACCAGTTCACAAGTGACACGGAATTAGAATCTTCCTGGTAGAACTTCTCTGCTGAAGCTTCCATTTCTGCAGTCCCAGCAGCAGCAGCAGCAGCATCCATTAGCAGGACAATCCACAGTTATGATTCACTGATGTCATTCCCATACATCCCAGTGCTCCTCTGCACACCACTGGCAAGTCCTCTGCAAAAGACGTTAAAGAACATCACAGTAACTTTGTCTCACAATCCTTGCCAAAAAGAGATGTTTGTTTTTGGCAGCCATCCTATACCTTCACCAGGACAAGAAAAGCCCTCTATTACCACCGTCCCCCCACCCCAGCCCCCTTCCTGGCCAACAGCAGACAGTCCCAGCAGGAGGCACAGGTGGTGCCAGATGCACCGAGGTTGCCGTGAAGCCCCTGAATGACTTATGCAGAAGGACAGTGACACTGGCCCGAGCCTGAACTGTGTGCTGCATGAAGGCACACTCACAACGATTATAGTGGAGCACAACAAACACAAAAGTTTGTCCTTGAAATATACTCACAAGACTCACTTGCAAAGCGGCCTAAAGTTTTAGACACCTGCTTCCAGGTCATCAAGCCTCGGAGGCACTCATCTGATCAGCTGAGGGACTTTTGCTGTGGTGCTGTTAAAAAAAACCCTGTTTGCTGGATCTGTGTACAGATCTTACATCATATAGTGTGTCTCTTTGCCTGGCCCAATATTGCAACCTGTAGTAAAGGGAGAGAACAATTACCCAACCCCAGTCTACAGGGTACCAAACATGCACCTCCCTCACCACAATGCCACAGAGCCAGTCAGAGCACATCCTCAACAATGCTGCCCTTTAAAGCCAAAAGGCAGTAACTGCATATTTTGTCAAATTGAGTTTAGACTGGAAATTGACTTTATAACATCTCCTTTCTCTTGTGATTAAATCTCTTGCTTCTGCCTATTAAAAAAGTACACAACAGCATCGCCACTCTTACACTAACATGTTTATTGGGCAGTATGACAACTTTCAATGCATTTTTCTCAGTTTCAGTGCTCACGAAGTTACTGCACATTGCCTTTGTAGGGCAGAATGACAGAACTCTAACCTGTATTGTGAATCTGTTGTGTATTATTTTGAAAAGAGTGTTTCTTCTAAATCTGTTGGCAGCTTGTCAACCTCTTAAGATCTTTCCTAAGGCCTGGCTTTTCATTTATATTCCCTGCAAAACAAACTGAAGGTACTTCTTTTCCAGTGACTGTGAGAACTCAGCAGCCTCTCCTGACTGTTGTGAGGTAATCAGGAGGCTCAGCGATATGTGAAACTGTGATGTGAGCGCAGGTGTAAAGTATCTGAGGCGCCGTCAAAACAGATGCTGGTCTACTTCCTCCCTCTCATTTCTTCGGCCTTTTGTATGAGAGGACACACCAGGGGGTGTCCAAACTTTTCACCATCAGTAAAAGGTTTGCAGTGCCTTGCAATCAACGTTGCCACGCCACCTCGTAGCTCGCTTTTGTGGCATTTTCATTTGACTTACGAGTTCTTGTGAAAAACGCTGCTGTGCCATTAAAACACCTCACAGTTGCTTTTAATTTTTGAACCGCTCATTTCTCGCTAGCTTGTCGTAGTTAGCAGCATTTCTCGCCTGGTAGTGACTCTTGAGATTAAACTCCTTGAAAACAGTCTCTTTGCACATTAGGCAGACACCGTTATTTCGTAGGTCAGTGAAAAAATATTCAGTTTTCCACTTGGAAGCTGCGGCCCTCGTTGTCAATTTTTATTTACGCCTACTATCTACGTGGCCAAGCAATTATAATAAAAGACGCACCTGCATTCCTCAACAGTAGGCTACTTATCGCTGCCAATGCTGCTATAGACGCAATTCAGCCATTCACAATCATCGAAGCATCGAACATGCAGTTTTTAGAATGTGTTGGGGAACGACATTTTATTGATTTTATGAGAGGCTGCGGGCCGGTGGAAATGAGCCGGCCGGACTTTGGACACGCCTTCTATAGACACTGGCTAGATCATTGCCATTCCTGTTGAAAGGCTCTTTACACAGTCCTGCAGCACAAACAGCTGTGTGAGAGCTAAACAAACGCTGATGAGGTTACAGGAATCGTCACTGCACATCCTTGATCAATTATTTCTAAGAAAACGCATAATTAACCACCACAAATTTAACAATTTATCATAGACAACAGTAACTTATGCTCTCAAATTACATCCTACCCTGCTCAGTTCAAAACCCAAGGTGTATTCATGCAATAACAAAAAAAAAAAAAAAAACAAAAAAAAAAAAAAAAACTCATGGATAGAGCAACGCTTTAAGAAAACAAGACAGACACAATAGCACCTTTGATAGGAGTTTGTATTTATTTATTTAGCCTATTTATTAGTACCTGCCAAGCCAGTTTAATAAGAATTATTTAAAGCAGCACGATACAACGTTTTCGAGTTAATTAATCACCTTCATAAGTCGGTAGGTGCCTAAATGAGTCATTACCAGGCGAATGAAGACATTCTCGACCACGCCCCGCTGTCTGTGGACAGAATACCACGTCTGCAATAGGGGAGACTGGGGTTGGTTGTCACATTTTTTGCTTTCATTTGAATCCCCCAAAAACGGTGTTATGAATAGATTCCCTTTCAATGTATAATGTAAGCTTAAAGTGTCAGGTAGGACTGGAGGGTCTTAAATAACCTTAAATTCATTGTGTTCAAAAGATATGGGCTGCTAAATAGACTTTGACAGCTGTTGACAACCACCCTCATCGCGGGGTCACACACTATAGGGTTGGTTGTCACAATTGTTATTTCAATAGGGGGAGGGAAAATGATAACAGAAATATTTTTTTAAATTATGCAAAAAAGTGAAGTGAAATTTGTTCAGAATATAAGTATAACACACAGGCATTAGGAATATCAACATTGGGAACATTGAAATAAAACATATACTTGCTGAATACATACTATTTTATAACATATTATTTAAATATACATGTTATGCATCAAAAGATAGATTAGAACAATTAGATAGGCATATTGTTACTATTTAGATTTTTGTGTATGTGTGTGTGTGTGTGTCAGAGAGTGAATATGGCCATATATTACATTTTTGTATGCTACTGGACGAAGCTTCAATCAATCACACCCCTCTGCCCTATACCCAGCAAAAGAAACTGCTTGATCCAAACAAAAAGTAGTAGTAGCCTGTAGTCATATAGAAATGGCGTTAAATGATTTTTGTCGGACTTGTGAGGTGAACATGAGAGTGGCTGGTGTTGGTCATTTAATATTGATATTCGAAAAACGAATCAGTGCGATCAAAGGCGAAATGACCACAACAACAGCGTTCTCGCAAAGCCCAATCGACTTGGCTACCAGCGGGGCTAACTGCTAAATTAAACTTTTACCGAAGCCGGTGTTGTGAAATTTCACCCTACCCATGAAAACGTCCTACCCGAGTTAACTGCGCATGTGTACTATGGACAATTCGCGACTGCACACGCCATAATTGTTTGCTGCTGGACCGTTACACAAGGCTAGGTTTTCTTGTATTTTAAATACTTCATATGACCATTATTCAATGCTTAGGTTTGACAGTCAAATCATTTCAACTTGCCACGTGCATGAGATTGTGTCTGAATGCAGTTTGAATAGTTAATACTGCGAAGCATTGTCATTTTCATGTTGTCATAAAACGTGCTCATGTAGCCTACGAAATTAGCCTAGGCTTTGCAGGCGTACATCGTATTTCAACTTGCCATGTGCATGAGATTGTGTCTGAATGCAGTTTGAATAGTTAATACTGCGAAACATCGTCATTTTCATGTTGGCTATAAATTTCCACTACGGGTAGGAAGAAATTATAGGTAGGAACAAATTTCACAACACCGGTCGGTAGCATTGCGAAAACGTCCTTTCCCGCAAACAAATGCTTCAAGGGCTGCCCTTTGCTGTATTTTCAGAGAGAACTTCCCTTTGAATTCATCCAAAACAGCAGCTACAGCTGCGTTGAAATCTTGCGTTTGCTCCACGTTCGCCATGTTGACAGTAGGCGCGTTTTACTTGACCTAGACGTTTGCATCCGTTTGCAGTCTGATGCTGAAAATGTTGCATTGTGGTTAGAAATTGTGTCCGACATGCCCGAAATGTGTGAGGTTGTCACGAGTTGTCACAACAATGCGACCATGACACATGACCCAAAAACCCGCGGGAGCATGACGCTTACAGACAAATCGTACAGGCCTTTGCAGTTGCCTCCACACAACTGCAAGCGGCTAGCTAACGCCTCCTCGGTGACGCTACTTTGCCGTGGTTGGTTAAAAGTTCACCGACGTCTGTGCAGGTGCATTGTACGGTGCTCCCCCACAACTTGTCATTCAAATATGTACGTTATTTTACTCCAATTTGAAGACAAATCTCTTCTATTTTTACCTTGTTCTGATTGTTTTGATGCGTTTATCTGACGCTGACAAGCCTGGCCTTATATTTATTTAATTATTAACCTCATTTCTATTTCACTGTCCGTGTTATATACCTACTTATGGTCTTTGTTTTATGGTTTTGCTTTCTTAGTTTTCATGTGTGTGTTGTGGAGCACTTTGGGGCAACTCGTTTTGTTCCAATGTTAATCTAAACAATAAGAAAGACTCGACTTGAATTGAATTCTCAGTGCACCCCACTACAACCATAGACTGTAGAGGACTACAACCCCCGCCCTCCCTCTCCACACATGACTTGTGTGTCATCTGCTACGGAGATCGAGAAGGCGCGAGCCCAGTCTCGTGTAAGATTTGTTTTTGACTTTATTTTCCGCATTTAATGCCCACCCCTGCTGTGACCAGCAATTCTTGTTGACGTATGCAGCCAGGTGCAGACGGGCGGACAGGAATCTAAAACACGGCTAGTGACTGAGATAGATTTCCAGTCGCCAAACTACCGCGTCATTGCCATTTTGAAATGCTCGATTTTCATTGGCCCCATATTTCTGCCAGAGCAGAAATGGTTTAGATGGGCAGCTTGGCCAGACTGACTTGCTCGCGAAATGAAAATGCAGCGTCAGCGTTAGCACACCCAGGCTAACAAGTTGTAGCATAACTAAGAAAAAACATATTGAAAATATAGCTCTGTCTTTATAATTTTTAATGGTAATAGTTTTTCTAAAGTCAACCCATTAGTTACAAAAATAGAAAAGAAAACTTAAAGTTTTGAGGTGAGATCAATATTAAGGGGTTTCATGTCAAAATGTAAATTTTCAGAACTTTGTGTCAAACACTTGAACTGTCAGTGTAGATGATCCCTAACACTAATTCTGAACATTTCTATGTCAGCTGTGTTGATCAGCGCCCTTTAGTGGCTGAGATGATGAGTGTGACAACCAAGGGGGTAGGAGCATTACATAGGCGGAAGTTGAAGCACCCATGGGGAAATCCCAACCCGGAAAGGGCCCAATAGCCTTTAGCATTCCGTTGACTTCCATTCATTTTAGCGTCACTTTGAAATCAAATAACTTTACATGAAGAGGACTCTGTGTCTTGATATTGGCATTGTTCTAAACCGGAGAGGACACAGCACAACATATTTGCTTCGATCGGAAATCTATCATGTTATTGCCTTGTAAGAAACGTTTATCTGAAATTGTGCTAAAAATGGCGTCACAAATCATGCGACGGCTAGTGAGTTTCTGTCGCACAGGAGAAAATTTACCGTACTGTTTGGATAACAAGCTGCAACCATAGTCATGTCCCTTCACTTTTCTATTCATGTTGGGGAAACATTTACTTCAGTATTTCTCAAAAAATAAGCTTAGAACTTGGTATTTGTTTGTAAGCAGAATCGCTATCTTTATGGATTTTACTATTCGATGCAAGGGAATTGAGAAAGATGGCTAAGCTAAGCTACACGCTATAGCTTGTAGTTTACATGCTAACTAGCTAGCTCCCTTGACATGCTGGCTTGCAAGACTGCCTGGAACCAAAGTTAGTTGACGAAGAATCAAGTCCCCACGTACAATATTAGCCTCCCATTCCACTAAGTGATTGCAGCTATAACGGTAGAAGAACACTTATTAAGAAAATTATCGTACGCTGTATGATTTGTGATTGAGCATCTACCACTCAATTTTATGTATTTGGGTTCGCTGGCCGACGTGACCGTACGTCACCCCGCGCTTGCGCAGTTGCCTGGTGACCAATTAAAAATCTCGAAATCGTGCTTCAACGGCTCCCATTGAAAACGACGCCATCCGCCAACGACGCAATTCTGACTTTCCCTACCTTGATGGACATGACTACTTTTGTATTCACTGGTTACTGATCAGTTAAGTTGAAAACACATGCACAGGATGAGAAGAAGGGAAAACAGTGCCTATTTACTTAGAGCCGCTAGGGGAAGCACCATTGAGAAAAAGCACTCAAAGTTGCATAGTGCTGCGTTAAATTAATATTTAAACTGTAAAGAATTGACCCAGTATTAGGTTTGATCAACCTGTCTACTCACAAGCAGTGTGCTTTACTGGTGAATTGTATTGTACTGCCAGACATTTTCTCAACTGCAGTTGTAAACTAGATGTACCGCATAGCGGTACATGGTATGACCGCCGCAGTATATTGAAATGTGGGAACTGTTGGTGTGATGAGTGTGTGATAGAGCAGTGTTGTGAGGTGAGAATTTCTGTGGAAATGATTTCCTGTAAGTGGGCATGGATGTGGGTTTTGAATGTGTAGTGTGAAGGACTGATTTGTGAAGGCAAGGAATCGGCAAAATGAGATTTTGTACAATTACAGCGCCCCCTATGGACCAAATTTTATGGCATGTTCTGTGGTGTTAGAGGTCTTTGTGGTGATCGTGCATGATGCATTTTGTGCAGTTCCCACCTTCTCGGTCCAAGATATTGGCAACTCAAAATCCCAATTTTTGCATTTACCCTTATCACTAGGTGGCGCTATGCTTCAAGTGAGAGTTTATGGGCTGGGTCAATATGCCTCTGTAACACCTACATACTAACACAAAATCGTTGTCTTGGGCAAAATTGTTGATGAGTTATTTAACAAAAACTGTTTTTCAACACCTAGCTTCGGCGATAAACATCGCCCCGTATGACGAAATGTCACAAAATTTAGTACACATGAAAAGAAAGATGTTTAGAGAAGGCATGTCAACTTTGACCAAATTTGAGCAATTAAAAGCCAAGATACGGCCATTTGAAGAATTTTAAGCTACGTGTTAAATGTTCATTGACGTGTAACTTCGGAACGGTTTATCTCAAGATAAATCCTTTGATAACTTTTTGTCAGCATTGTCTGTAGATGACATATACCAAATTTGGTGAGATTCACATGAACGGCCTATGACGAGTTCGTTCAGATTCGTTTTCGCAATATTAAAATTTCACGGAAATTGTTCTCGTTGGAAGTGGGCGTCGACCAGTGTTTTCAATGCGCGAGGGTCAATAGATTTCACGATAAAAAAGAAATTGTTGTAAACATAAGCATTCTCTAGATAATAGGCAAAATGACATTTTCTACAATTACAGCGCCCCCTATGGACTACATTTTATGGCATGTTCTGTGGTGTTAGAGGTCTTTGTTGTGATCGTGCATGACGTATTTTGTGCAGTTCCCACCTTCTCGGTCAAAGATATTGGCAACTTAAAATCCCAATTTTTACATTTACCCATATCACTAGGTGGCGCTATGCTTCAAGTGAGAGTTTATGGGCTGGGTCAATACATCTCTGTAACACCGACATACTAACACAAAATCGTTGTCTTGGGCAAAATTGTTGACGAGTTATTTAACAAAAACTGTTTTTTGACACCTAGCTTCGCCAATAAACATCGCCCCCTATGACGAAATGTCACAAAATTTAGTACACATAAAAAGAAAGCTGTTTAGAGATGGCATGTCAACTTTGACCAAATTTGAGCAATTAAAAGCCAAGATACGGCCATTTGAAGATTTTTAAGCTACGTGTTAAATGTTCATTGACGTGTAACTTCGGAACGGTTTATCTCAAGATAAATCCTTTGATAACTTTTTGTCAGCATTGTCTGTAGATGACATATACCAAATTTGGTGAGATTCACATGAACGGCCTATGACGAGTTCGTTCAAATCCGTTTTCGCAATATTAAAATTTCACGGAAATTATTTTCGTTGGAAGTGGGCGTCGACCAGTGTTTTCAATGCGTGAGGGTCAATAGATTTCACGATAAAAAAAAAATTGTTGTAAACATAAGCATTGTCTAGATAATAGGCAAAATGACATTTTCTACAATTACAGCGCCCCCTATGGACCAAATTTTATGGCATGTTCTGTGGTGTTAGAGGTCTTTGTGGTGATTGTGCATGACGTATTTTGCGCAGTTCCCACCTTCTCGGTCCAAGATATTGGCAACTCAAAATCCCAATTTTTGCATTCACTCATATCACTAGGTGGCGCTACGCTTCAAGTGAGTGTTTATTGGCTGGGTCGATACATCTCTGTAACACCGACATACTAACGCAAAATCGTTGTCTTGGGCAAAATTGTTGGCGAGTTATTTAACAAAAACTGTTTTTTGACACCTAGCTTCGCCAATAAACATCGCCCCCTATGACGAAATGTCACAAAATTTAGTACACATGAAAAGAAATCTGTTTAGAGATGGAATGTCAACTTTGACCAAATTTGAGCAATTATTAGCCAAGATACGGCCATTTGAAAAATTTTAAGCTACGTGTTAAATGTTCATTGACGTGTAACTTCGGAACGGTTTATCTCAAGATAAATCCTTTGATAACTTTTTGTCAGCATTGTCTGTAGATGACATATACCAAATTTGGTGAGATTCACATGAACGGCCTATGACGAGTTCGTTCAGATTCGTTTTCGCAATATTAAAATTTCACGGAAATTTTTTTCGTTGGAAGTGGGCGTCGACCAGTGTTTTCAATGCGTGAGGGTCAATAGATTTCACGATAAAAAAAAAATTGTTGTAAACGTAAGCATTGTCTAGATAATAGGCAAAATGACATTTTCTACAATTACAGCGCCCCCTATGGACCAAATTTTATGGCATGTTCTGTGGTGTTAGAGGTCTTTGTGGTGATCGTGCATAACGTATTTTGCGCAGTTCCCACCTTCTCGGTCCAAGATATTGGCAACTCAAAATCCCAATTTTTGCATTTACCCTTATCACTAGGTGGCGCTATGCTTCAAGTGAGAGTTTATGGGCTGGGTCGATACGTCTCTGTAACACCGACATATCACAAAAATTTCATGTTGTTGGGTGAAACGTTCATTGAGTTATTCAGCAAAAACTTTTGCCGGTCTCCCCCTCTTTAACGGACACTGGCACAGCGGGGGGGTGGCCCTGGGGGACCAAAAGGCGTTATTCGCTCACAAACTTCTTGGGCTACATGCCTACAAACATTCATGTCTCCCCGAGTTTCAGTGTCCCGGGAATCGTTGACGAAATATCGGTGAAAAAAATAAATAAAATAAAAATAAAACTAGATGTACCGCATAGCGGTACATGGTATGACCGCCGCAGTATATTGAAATGTGGGAACTGTTGGTGTGATGAGTGTGTGATAGAGCAGTGTTGTGAGGTGAGAATTTCTGTGGAAATGATTTCCTGTAAGTGGGCATGGATGTGGGTTTTGAATGTGTAGTGTGAAGGACTGATTTGTGAAGGCAAGGAATCGGCAAAATGAGATTTTGTACAATTACAGCGCCCCCTATGGACCAAATTTTATGGCATGTTCTGTGGTGTTAGAGGTCTTTGTGGTGATCGAGCATGATGCATTTTGTGCAGTTCCCACCTTCTCGGTCCAAGATATTGGCAACTCAAAATCCCAATTTTTGCATTTACCCTTATCACTAGGTGGCGCTATGCTTCAAGTGAGAGTTTATGGGCTGGGTCAATATGCCTCTGTAACACCTACATACTAACACAAAATCGTTGTCCTGGGCAAAATTGTTGATGAGTTATTTAACAAAAACTGTTTTTCAACACCTAGCTTCGGCGATAAACATCGCCCCGTATGACGAAATGTCACAAAATTTAGTACACATGAAAAGAAACATGTTTAGAGATGGCATGTCAACTTTGACCAAATTTGAGCAATTAAAAGCAAAGATACGGCCATTTGAAGAATTTTAAGCTACGTGTTAAATGTTCATTGACGTGTAACTTCGGAACGGTTTATCTCAAGATAAATCCTTTGATAACTTTTTGTCAGCATTGTCTGTAGATGACATATACCAAATTTGGTGAGATTCACATGAACGGCCTATGACGAGTTCGTTCAGATTCGTTTTCGCAATATTAAAATTTCACGGAAATTGTTCTCGTTGGAAGTGGGCGTGGACCAGTGTTTTCAATGCGTGAGGGTCAACAGATTTCATGATAAAAAAAAAATAGTTGTAAACGTAAGCATTGTCTAGATAATAGGCAAAATGAGATTTTGTACAATTACAGCGCCCCCTATGGACCAAATTTTATGGCATGTTCTGTGGTGTTAGAGGTCTTTGTGGTGATCGTGCATGACGTATTTTGCACAGTTCCCACCTTCTCGGTCCAAGATATTAGCAACTCAAAATCCTAATTTTTGCATTTACCCTTATCACTAGGTGGCGCTATGCTTCAAGTGAGAGTTTATGGGCTGGGTCGATACATCTCTGTAACACCAACATACTAACACAAAATCGTTGTCTTGGGCAAAATTGTTGATAAGTTTTTTAACAAAAACTGTTTTTTGACACCTAGCTTCGCCAATAAACATCGCCCCCTATGACGAAATGTCACAAAATTTAGTACACATAAAAAGAAAGCTGTTTAGAGATGGCATGTCAACTTTGACCAAATTTGAGCAATTAAAAGCCAAGATACGGCCATTTAAAGATTTTTAAGCTACGTGTTAAATGGTCATTGACGTATAACTTCGGAACGGTTTATCTCAAGATAAATCCTTTGATAACTTTTTGTCAGCATTGTCTGTAGATGACATATACCAAATTTGGTGAGATTCACATGAACGGCCTATGACGAGTTCGTTCAGATTCGTTTCCGCAATATTAAAATTTCACGGAAATTGTTTTCGTTGGAAGTGGGCGTCGACCAGTGTTTTCAATGCGCGAGGGTCAATAGATTTCACGATAAAAAAGAAATTGTTGTAAACATAAGCATTCTCTAGATAATAGGCAAAATGACATTTTCTACAAATACAGCGCCCCCTATGGACTACATTTTATGGCATGTTCTGTGGTGTTAGAGGTCTTTGTTGTGATCGTGCATGACGTATTTTGTGCAGTTCCCACCTTCTCGGTCAAAGATATTGGCAACTTAAAATCCCAATTTTTACATTTACCCATATCACTAGGTGGCGCTATGCTTCAAGTGAGAGTTTATGGGCTGGGTCAATACATCTCTGTAACACCGACATACTAACACAAAATCGTTGTCTTGGGCAAAATTGTTGACGAGTTATTTAACAAAAACTGTTTTTTGACACCTAGCTTCGCCAATAAACATCGCCCCCTATGACGAAATGTCACAAAATTTAGTACACATAAAAAGAAAGCTGTTTAGAGATGGCATGTCAACTTTGACCAAATTTGAGCAATTAAAAGCCAAGATACGGCCATTTGAAGATTTTTAAGCTACGTGTTAAATGTTCATTGACGTGTAACTTCGGAACGGTTTATCTCAAGATAAATCCTTTGATAACTTTTTGTCAGCATTGTCTGTAGATGACATATACCAAATTTGGTGAGATTCACATGAACGGCCTATGACGAGTTCGTTCAAATCCGTTTTCGCAATATTAAAATTTCACGGAAATTGTCTTCGTTGGAAGTGGGCGTCGACCAGTGTTTTCAATGCGCGAGGGTCAATAGATTTCACGATAAAAAAAAAATTGTTGTAAACATAAGCATTGTCTAGATAATAGGCAAAATGACATTTTCTACAATTACAGCGCCCCCTATGGACCAAATTTTATGGCATGTTCTGTGGTGTTAGAGGTCTTTGTGGTGATCGTGCATGACGTATTTTGCGCAGTTCCCACCTTCTCGGTCCAAGATATTGGCAACTCAAAATCCCAATTTTTGCATTCACTCATATCACTAGGTGGCGCTACGCTTCAAGTGAGCGTTTATTGGCTGGGTCGATACATTTCTGTAACACCGACATACTAACACAAAATCGTTGTCTTGGGCAAAATTGTTGGCGACTTATTTAACAAAAACTGTTTTTTGACACCTAGCTTTGCCAATAAACATCGCCCCCTATGACGAAATGTCACAAAATTTAGTACACATGAAAAGAAATCTGTTTAGAGATGGAATGTCAACTTTGACCAAATTTGAGCAATTATTAGCCAAGATACGGCCATTTGAAAAATTTTAAGCTATGTGTTAAATGTTCATTGACGTGTAACTTCGGAACGGTTTATCTCAAGATAAATCCTTTGATAACTTTTTATCAGCATTGTCTGTAGATGACATATACCAAATTTGGTGAGATTCACATGAACGGCCTATGACGAGTTCGTTCAGATTCGTTTTCGCAATATTAAAATTTCACGGAATTTTTTTTCGTTGGAAGTGGGCGTCGACCAGTGTTTTCAATGCGTGAGGGTCAATAGATTTCACGATAAAAAAAAAATTGTTGTAAACGTAAGCATTGTCTAGATAATAGGCAAAATGACATTTTCTACAATTACAGCGCCCCCTATGGACCAAATTTTATGGCATGTTCTGTGGTGTTAGAGGTCTTTGTGGTGATCGTGCATAACGTATTTTGCGCAGTTCCCACCTTCTCGGTCCAAGATATTGGCAACTCAAAATCCCAATTTTTGCATTTACCCTTATCACTAGGTGGCGCTATGCTTCAAGTGAGAGTTTATGGGCTGGGTCGATACGTCTCTGTAACACCGACATATCACAAAAATTTCATGTTGTTGGGTGAAACGTTCATTGAGTTATTCAGCAAAAACTTTTGCCGGTCTCCCCCTCTTTAACGGACACTGGCACAGCGGGGGGGTGGCCCTGGGGGACCAAAAGGCGTTATTCGCTCACAAACTTCTTGGGCTACATGCCTACAAACATTCATGTCTCCCCGAGTTTCAGTGTCCCGGGAATCGTTGACGAAAAATCGGTGAAAAAAAAAAAATAAAATAAAAAAAAAAAAAAAAAAAAAAAAAAAGGGAAAAATTTTGCAGCAACTCCAATATGACCGCTTTCGCTAGCTTCGCTAGCGGCGGTCATAATAAAAATAAAAAAAAGGGAAAAATTTTGCAGCAACTCCAATATGACCGCTTTCGCTAGCTTCGCTAGCGGCGGTCATAAATATGAATACAAACACACTGCACATTATGAAACACTGGGACCCACGCCAAATAACTCCTTCTCGCAAAAAAATGCCCTCTTCTGACAGTACGTACAGCATAAAGTCAACATTTTTCTTAAACAAAGACTAAAAGACATTTAAACAGACATGTAACATGTCTCCTGACAGTACGCACAGCATGAAGTCAACATTTCGTTTTTTAACAAAGACTAAAAGGCATTTAAACAGACATGTAACGCCAAGTCCCACAACAATTTGGTCTTAAAGTAATCATTTCGAGAAGCCTTCTCTTCCAAATACATGCCATGTCAACAAAAACTGTAACAAAATGTTCACAAATAGCCCTTTGGCAACAACCTAGGTGAAAAACAGAATGTAAGTGTGTTTGTACATAGCAGTGTCACAGCTTGCAAAACTAAAAGCTGTGAACGTGTGATTACACACCCCCTCGCTGACAAGGCACATGGTTATGAAACATCTGTTAAGTCTGCCTTTCTGTGTGTGTGTGTGTGTGTGTATGCAAGGTCTTTCTATCTCCTGTCCTTACAGTGTACTTCTCTCATCTAGGCAAATATGTCAGAGCAGATGTTCTGTAATCACAATCATTGTCTGACACAATGTGCTCGGAAGACACAGAAAGAGCACACACTGATCTAACACAAAGCAATGTGGCAAACCTTACGGGAATGCGTGCTGGTGAAGGCCACTACGGTCACTGTATTCGCAATGTAGAAATGCAGACCTTGAAGTATGCCAATCTCAGAGAGCTACACACACAGAACAAGAAAATAAATAAAACATTTCTTTCCTGTCTTTAGGAGCAGACGGATGAATTATAAGTAAAGCATGGGTCAACTGAGTGCACGCCAGCACAGACACAGCACAACACGAGCTGGGTTTCCATCCAACGTTTTGACGCACATTTTGGCCATATGGATAGGAAAACCTGAGAGTAAACACTTAACATTTGCTGAAAATCTGCAGGAAATAATAAATCCTTCACAAATTCACCAAATCCAAATAGCGCAAATTGACTTTATGGACAGATGGGGTCTGACCATGCTCTGTTGGGTCTTGTCTTCAGTCACTGCACCCTAAAATGTGTAGACCTCAGCTTGGCTTGGAACCGACCACTATGGTATACCTCCCGGTCTGTCTGTAGCAGTGCAAGCTGATATGTTCGCCTTTTCCCTTTCCCCAACCCCTGTTGACAGTAAAGAAAAATATGGCTTCAAGTTTGAGGAATAAATTCTTACATTCTTCTTGATCCTGCTTCAACTTTCCAATGCATGCTCACGATGCTATTAAGTCATTTTGCTTTGGCCGTCCTTGAACACATAGATAGATTTAAAATATAAAAATGAGACAGCAGGAACCCCAAAGTCATGTGTCTCTCTCATCTCTAGTTATAACGAAGTTGTTTTTTTTTCCTTTTTTAGCACTGCACTCAACAGTAAAGGTGGAAATGATTCGTCACTGCATGAGCACCACCTGGTGGTGAAAATATATATCGGTTATACATAACCACATCCGCTTCAAGACATCAAAACCAACACAGTGGTCACCGCCTGCTGACAGAGTTCTCAATTTTAACGTTTAAATAGCATTAACGAACCCTGTCCTTGCAGTCTTCTTATTCTCAGCCAGTTTTTGTTATGTTCTGTCTCTACATGACGGACCGGCTGCATGAGTCCTGAATTAATGCATGAAAATATTCTAAACGAGAGTCTGACTGGGGTCAGTTGTCTCTTCCTTCATCATCTCTTACTGCATCGGTCACTCTTATCGCTGAGTCATCTGGGTCTTTTCCTTGGCTTGAGTTTGTAGGCAGCATTAGTGTACTCACAACCTGGAGATAGGGCACAGAAGTAGCTTGTCAGATTTGACATTACTTTTTTGTGCAGTTGAAGCGTAAAAAAAGAATTCAGTTTTATGATTCAACATTCAAAAAATACAACTCAAATACATGTAGTCTCATGATTTCTCAAAGGATTAAGCCAGGCACTGACAACCATTATAACTATAAATGATTTAATTAATTATGGTAATTAATTAAATGAATTACATTTGGCTGATTGCTCAGTTAATGGGAATAAGGTAAGGACCAGGGATGGAAATTGGCACCAGCCACCAGCCAAATGCTGGTAAAATATGAAATTGGCTAGCATCAGTCACAAAATAACTGTTTACTGTTGAGTGGCTGGTGAATTTGACCATTTATTTGTCAGCGGCTGGTAAAGATTCACACTTTGTGAAGTTAATTTCCACCTCTGGTATGGACAGAAGGTAAGACAGGGCTACTCACCACGACCAGGAAAGTGACGTTCAGCGATAAAGGTCTTGAGCTGCAGCAAATCCCTGTCTATTTGGGCATCCTTCCTGGCATGGCAAGCTCTGAAGTGCAGGGGTGTCCACAAATCTTTTCTTTTCTGCCACTCTTGTTCAGTCACATCTCTAAGACACCTTTAAGATACATACAGACACATTCATTTCATAAATAAATTGTTAAAAATGATTTCTAAGACAATTTTTAATTTCTGTTTGTTTTGGTTTATTTTCCCTGGAACAATTTTAACAACTAAACATTTTTATTTAACTTGAATAAGTTCCCAGGTTAACAGAAGAAATTATTGTATTGTATTATAACTTTCCTGGTTTTATCAACAATGAAGCAGTTACACAAAACCGCTATCAGGCATTACATGATTACCTTTCAGACAGATCTGTGATAACATCCCATAGACACTTCCAGGCATAAACATTATGTTTCCAGCTGGTGTACTCAAGAAGGTCCATGATCACCTGCAATGCCTTCTCTGTGTTTTCACTGTCATCTACAACAAAACGAATCATATTTAGTGCTCAGAATACTGCAGTGCAAAGGTAAAAAAAAAAAAGCCATTCAACTCTCTGAAGGGCAATCTAATTGGAAGCTGACTTGGTTTCTAATCAAAACTGTTTTTGTATGTTCAAGGAGATATGGTCTACAAAGCAATCATTAAAATTTATTTTTAAATGGTACAGTTTAAGTTTAGATAGACTTAATAAAACGTAAAACAGGAATTCACAGCTAAAGTGCATGAAATGCTAGGGAATAACCGCACCTGAGGAGAGCAGCATGGAGCAATATACCAGCATCAGCTTATGAGAAGACACCAGCATCTGCAGGATCTGGGGCAAACAACACCTTAAACTTCAACGTTGCTCACAATGCTCTGGATGACTTTATGAATCATGTCATACACAAAGAATAACATACACTACAGCTAGTGGGACAGTGTTTCTCATGAACATATAACAACCAAATGCATAGGAGCATATAGTTCAATTAACTATGGGATCAATGGCTGTCTTCACTGTACCTCCAGCACTTTCATTAGCTTCCTCTCTGGGGCACCGTGCTTCCTCAGAAACTCAAACAGGAAGACATGAGCGTTGGGATTGGCTGGGAAGGTCTTGTCATATGCATAGTCTTTTAGAACCTTCTCTGCTCCCTTGTGATCATTGTAGAACTCCAGCATCTGAAAGTGACACACAGAGTGCTTTTTAGTTTGTCGCAATCCATCAGTTTGGTTTTCTGACGCGCACCAAACAAACCCATGACAGCAGAGGGAAACACACCACTATCCTAAATGGACAGCAAAAATAACCCCTGGATTTTGGGTAGATTTGAGATGACAAAATCAACACCTTACATTCCTCAGTGGGTGTTTTTTTAACAGGAACATAGTTTTAAAGAAACCTCTGCATCCAGGTGCAAATTTTAAAAATAACCCCATAAATGTTGACTTTTTGGCAACTTCTGACTTAAGAAATCAACAGATTAAGACCTACAAATATGCCTTTAGGTGTAAGTGCTTACACAGAGTGCGAATGAAAAGCACTGCTTTAACCGTGATCAGTAGCTGTTTTTGATAGGGGCCAGTATGGCAGCTTCCCTGGGCGGCATTTCGCGAGGGGCGCCAGTGGTGTCACGAGCGCTTGAAAAAATATTATGTAAAAAAATTATATTATCCATCATATCACTGTGTAGGAAATTAGCAAATTGGCGCCCCCTCTGGCTGCAGGCACCCCTGCTTGCTGAGAAGGCCCAGTGCACAGAAGCTGTGTGAGAAGGGGAAAGGGGAGAGGGCGCAGGGGACAGTTCACCTCTGGGTCTCTCAAATGCAATGCACAAGCGGGCAATACTCTGCAATTAGTGACAGACATTTGACATGTAAGGGCATGTTAATTTAAATAGGACGCTCGACGCTCGGAAGGGGTCTCGCCCGGGCAGTAATTCAATGTAGAACAGCCACTGACGGTGATCTTGTTGATCAGCAGCAGTGCTCATGGTTTTACAGGGAAAACACTGCTGGTAGACACAAGCAGAGAGAATCCTGTGGTATAACTCACGTCAACGTAGGCCAGCACAAAAGGGTCCCAGACACCAGGCTGTTTGATGACCTCTTGAAGGGTCACTGAGGCTTGACGGAAGTAAGTGTGCATCTCTCGGCTACTGCCGTCACCCTGCTGATCTGAGACACAGGGGGCAGGCAGGGAGGGAGTCAGGGTTCAGGGGAGATATTGTCTACTTTCATGTGCATTGTTTGGGAACATTATTCATTATATTCAAGGAAGGTGGACATGGCACACAGGAGCTGAACAGTTTCAGAAATATGTATTTAAATGAAGTGCCAAAGCAATATAGGCCGTATCAAAACAGGAAACAAACTTTTTTTTAGGGCCTACGCTCATCATCCGCGTTGCCACTCATTATTCATTATAGCCGTTATTTAACGCACTGCTACGCACAGCACACAGACTGGCATTAGTTTTGTGTCCCAGCTCTGCTTAAACAGGAAAAGGAAAGGTGACTATGGGTGTGTGTATGTGTGTGTGTATGTATGTATGTATCTATGTATGTATGTATGTATGGTCATGCTGCTTTTTTATGTATATGTATTTATTACCTGTATCTTTTTTAGGAACTCTAGTGTTTAAATAATTTTTTATAGACACAATGAATGATGCATTGACTATGAGGACGTTAAATTTCGTTGTGTGACAATGACAAAGATCTATTCTATTCTAAGTGAACAAGGAACAAACATATGGTGGGGACCTTTACTTCCTGAAGACGTTGAGCACCTGCTGAAATGGAATGCTAACAAACAATGGTGAGTAGAACAAACTTTTAAGATTTGTCTCACCTGCGTCCTCCCCTGTTGACCTTTTGTTGCGCCAGATGATGTAATCCAGGAAGCCGCGATAAGCACTGATGAGACGCAGGTCCTGTGACTGGGCGGTGAAAGACTGTTTGCCGTACCTCCAGCTCTCCGCCACCGACAGCTGTCTCTTGGCCTCCTCAGGCTGGCCATTCAGCAGCAGATGGAAGGCGTGATCTAGACTAATCTAGTCAAAATCGGTAGGAACACCCATACTTGTTCTGTTCAGGACTAACTCAATATAAAGGCCACGCAAGGACACATAGGCTAAAGCAAGTCATACATCTTATATCATACATACCTTGGCAAAGTTTTTCACCCCAAAGTTTTTCATTCGTTCATAAAAATCAATTATAGCTTCAGGCTTAGTGTTGGGATGGTGGTGTAAAATCTCACAGCCAAAACGCCACATGATCTACGGAGGAAATTGCACAAATGTTTTTTACTGTATATCTGCTATATGCTTTGTTTCTGTGCACACTGAATAAGTAAATTGTTCTCTTAAAATAAGTTAGTCTTTACTGTGCTTGGTATCCACACAATTTCTACACACATCTCATAGCCTAATGCAGTCACAAAAACCAATTGCGAATTGATAATGGTATGGTCTATTCCAATAATGTTCAAAGAAGATATGGGGATAAAGTCAACATAAGCAGAAACTGAAACCATGTTTTTAAGTCATTCCCAGCATAAGCCAACATACCTCTCTGGCCATGAGATACTTGGCACTAGCGGTGTCCTCTAGGGCGTGTGTGTAGTATGACATGTATTTAGCTGCTTCCTCCCACTGCTGATGGAGCATGGCCTCCCTTATCGCCTCAAGGCATAGCCTTACACTCTTAAAGAAACCACTCTCAGATTTTCCCACTGTGTTAAGAAGAATAGATCCAAAATCCTTGTTATTACAATGACTCATGGTAATTAAAGTTAATTACCTGTGGTTATGATCACTGCAAACATAACACAAGCAAGGAGAGTAGATTTTTTACTGTAAGGGCTCATTCACACCGCCTTGAGCGTATTCAGCGCGTGGGCGTATTCAGCGCGTGGGCGTATTCTGAGCGTATGACCATTCACACCGGACATGTCAGCGTATTCAGCGCGGGAGCGGGAAGCCCCGTCTTTAAATGCACTTGGCCAATGTCTTTAGGTGCACATAGCCATGTTTCCCTATCTCTCACTTTAGTAAACACAATATGTGCTTCTCTGGTTTTATTTCCTTACTTTAAACGTTGTTTAGAAAGCAGCACTGCACCTATAGTGCAACTTGACACTTTGATAAGGCCAGTGGAATATTTGACATCGTTCTAAATCATGTAGGCTGATCATTGTCAAAGCCTTTATTCACTCCCGGTACAAGGAAAGCGAACGCGTTTTAACCCCTTCCATAAAGTTATGATAAACTCTACCTCTTTGCCAACAGTCACTTTGCCTACATCGGGTAAATAAATTATGGACCTCAGTTTTGCCTAGTGGCTTGTTGACTAGATTTATCAAACCAAGTAGGAAACACTGAATGACAAGAACGAGGTTACTATTTTTTTTATAGCTTGAGTGGTCGACAGAAGACCGATTATTCTGCGTATTCAGCGCGTGGCCGTACTTCTGAAAAAAGACAATGAAGCAAATAGGGCGCTGTGCTCTCTGTGTAGTGATATTCAGATTTGCCTGCATGCTTGACTGGTGTTAGCGGTTAGCTCGCTTGCGTAGGCCATTGACTGTATATATGCTGTCAGAGAAGTCATATATAGGATATCCTACCTGTGTTTCATCCAAGCACAGAACTGCTTCATCTTATCCTCCACTTTCTCTTTTCCTCTCGTTTTTTAACACTGTGAATGCGCCCCAGAAAGTTTATTTGTGGCTGTTTTCTCCATCGTGACTAGGCGAGATTACTGACTGTACATAAAATGAGACGCTGTCTTTGCAGTGACTATACACCCTTATGTTTACTTCCACTTTTAATATTTTTACCCAAGTGTGGCAGTAATCCTGGAGGGTGTTGCATGTACTTATATAACAAATTAAGTAATTCAGTTTCTTTTCTCTTTGTCTGTGTGTTACTTTCAGATGCAGTGAGAAGAAACCTGCATGCGCAGCTGCCACGGACGCAGACATCACAACAACGATTAAGCGCTGGTTCTACTGGACAAAGGATAGGGAAGGGGGGAGGAAGGAACGAATGCCTTCTACTCATGCTAGTGAGGTTTAAAAAAGTATTAAATAAAAAAATTATATGAATTAATAAAAAATGAATTACAGTAAAACTGACTTGTTTTTTTTTTTTTTTTACAAATACACACATACCAAATAATGTAACGATGAAACCCTATAAGCCTAGGACACTAGAACATAATTAATTTAACATAACAGTATAACCTTATGAGCACAGAGTGCTAGGATATAATGAAAATAAATAAAGAAATAAGCCATTTGGCATAGTTATGGTTCCATTCTGGGTAACTTTTGGCTACTCTTTGGCTGGAATGTGGGAATTTGGGAGATTTTGGGGGCTGTTATGGCTATGTTTTGGAGTTCCATAGCGGGTTTTGGGCAGGTTTAGGTTGATTTTGGCCTCCTTTGGTTATAATTTTGGCATTCCTATTTTGGGCCAAAATAGGGCCATGTGCCGTGCCCAAACCTTGCCAAAATGGCATGCCAGTTTTGGGCCAAATGTGGGCCATAATTATTTTGCTATCTGGGTCGTCTTTCCAAATGGTGAAACCAGTGCCAAATGGACAAGTATTGGTGGGCGTAGAGTGCACTGAACACGCGGGCAAACTACTTGAGGTGTGAGGTATGATTCCTTCATTATGATGACAAAGGTGCTACTCGACGTGCATCAACAGCGGAAAGGGAAAAAATTACAACATGACTGAATAAATGGACAGATGGAGGTTTGGATAAAGGCACTGATCTTTTTTCTGCATTGAAAAAGTACGCTAGATGTGTTTTCTGCTGCCAATAAGCTGTGTAGTCAAAAATTCAACAGTAGTGCATTACTGTAAGAAGTATCAGCAGAAATGACAGACGACAGTGTTAACTGCGACTAACTTACCAGGGCATAGTGCTGGTGCCAAGAGGGAGGAGGGTGCACGTGTGATAGTTCGAACCGATGTTCCATCGTCTGACTCGTCTTCTGTGTAAGCGTTGTCTGCCCCATTCAGCTCAGCTTCAATGTCGTCCATGCTTTCCTGGTGTTGAGGACAAGATCGCAAAAACAGGAGCTCAACTAGCAGAAAGACTGACAACCCCCACAAGTTAACAGACTTTCTCTACCAACATCTACGAACTCTCTGCTGTGCTATGTCGCTAATGGGAGCGCCAGTATTTTCTCTTCACCCTACATGTGTACTGCGTCACACTCATTGGTTCATAGACATACTATACATGTCTATGCATTGGTTACTTTGACTTCTTCTACTGTTCTTTCCAGCGAGGACAAAAGGGAGGGGACACAACACTACCCTCTATCTGCAGTTAGTAGAACTGTGTTCGAATTTATATCCAACCATACAGCCTACCCACATACTGTGGAAGTTAAAAGATATAAGAATATTAATTAATATTACAACAGCCACACACAACAGCCTACTAGCCTATAGATGTACTAACACTTCCACAACGATAACCTAGCAATCACTACAGTAATTTCCTGTTGTCTGTCTACAAGATCAGTTTATCTCCAACCATGTCTCCATGTCTTGGGAAGATTACATAGTGTGAACATGACAGCAAAATCACAGAACAGACAGCCACAGCTAAAATGGATATAGCCTTTTTGGCTATTTCCCTAACGAGGAACACAGGATGACAGAGCGAGACATTGAGGAACATTCTGGATGACGAGGGATATCATAGATCTTTCAAGGACAAAGACACTAAACTTTACACAGTGGAGACATAAAAAGAGGCCACTGATCCCGAATCAAGATAAGAAACATTACTGTCCAATTTTTCACACTTAAGGTTATTGAAGACTCTGTAAATACCTTAACTATGACCACACTTGATACAGGCACTGACATCAGTGAAGATAAACAACATCATACATCAGATCACACATCAGAACCAACTGGGAATGGTAAATTGCCTCACAGTAGAGATTTGGACATTGAAGAGGATGGGGACCACAAACAGCCCATTCTGGAAAATCCCCTAGATGTGGGATTTGGCTTTGAAGTTCAGCACCTATCTGCAGGTTTGTGGCATGACACCGACATCTGATGATGTTGTTTTTGTTTGCTTTTTCTATTTCCATGATAATGGCACTGAAAGTGACACTAGCTGTGTTCATCCGCTCTGCAAGAAATGTTGTCTCGTGTCTTTCTTCCCAAACTGTGAAGCACTTTGAGCTGCATGTTGTATGAATTGTGCTATACAAGTAAAGATTATTATTATTATTTATTTTTCTGCATCTTGGATCATATACTAAAGTGGTGAGTACATTTCATGGTTCATTGTTTACACATACATTCTTTAATTATACTGTTTTGCACTATTCAAACTAAGGTCTAGTAACTCAGCATGAAAGCTGTTCAGGTAATTACCAGGCCTTAGAAAACTCGAAATGAGGCATAATGGTTACAACGTCACAATCCCTCAGAATCTCTGCTTCTAGTTTGGAAGAACTTACACAGAGCCAAGTGATCACTGGCAGCCTCCTCTGCGCTGCGAAGGGCTTTAGCGAAATCAGAATAGATTAACAAAAATGCACTATGTCTAGGCAAATATGCAAACGTTTGGCTTGTAGCCTATCAATCTGGAATTTTATCAAATAATTATTGACTGTGGTCAAAGGAAAACTTCGGCCAAGGCTTAAACGCAAAGTTTCAAGAGCTATTACGTAAAATGATGTTAGTACCACTTTAAACGATCTGAAACTTTTTGTTATTTGACTCCACGCTCCTGGAACATCCTGCATATTATCCTAGAGGGCTACACTTCTGCGGATTTGCTGACGTGTCGGCCAGATCTGCCCATGCTCAGGCAGAAACCAGCCATAGTCAAGCCAACCACTATGGCTACAGGCGTTTCTCATTTATATCGCTTTATTTTATTCTTTTTAATATTTATTTCAAATGTCAGTCTTGATAGAAGATTTTCGGACTTGAAACGATGTGCCGACGACGAATGCAGTAGTGAGTATTTCCTGTCGTGTAAACTTTGGAATTCAAAACAATATCTATTCCAGTTGGAAATCTAGCCAACGTTATCTCCCCACCTTATCCTGGTCAGATTACCGGTTAACTTTTGACTTGTTAGTTTCTAGGCCGGTAAAAACTTCCACCACACAAACAAATGTAGGCACCACATTGTTGTATGTTAAAACAAGACAGTGGCACAGTATTTACGTTCCTTTGCAGTTGAATGTTGTTGTCGTTCCTTGCTAGCTACTTGGGAGTTCGCAAGCTAACTCCATAGCATGCATGCTAATGAACGTTAGCTGTTGCAAGCTAAGTGGTTGAGATACAATTTGTATGCTATCGGCTAGCCATAAAGCTTGCTTCTATGCCGTGGTACAGGCAGGTAGCTGACGTTGCTATGTTACATGGGCAACCCACCTGTGCGCCAAAGGTAACATGGTAATGAACGCTGACTGTTGACTTGAGTAGTAAGATAACTGGCATGCTGGCCGAAGTTACAGAATTTCACACCGTGAGTTCGACTTTAAGTACCCTGTACAAGGCTTCTTTGCCAGCTAATTTCATCAGACATTTAAAGTTAGTTTCGCAAACATCAGCGACGGCATAAGGTAGGCATATTGTCCACATACATTTGCCCTTAGGCGCATTAAATTACCCATACAAGAAACCAAGGTCAGATAGAATTGAGTATGCCCAGACGGTAGCTGAGAAGTTCCTAGACTTTTGTTCTTGTGTTCCCTGGCTTGGCTAAGACAAGCATTTGTTACACGTTGTCATCAAGGAGATTTCATTTACCTTTTACTGCAAGTCAAATTGTCCTGAATGCATTCTGTCTTCAGTGCTTTTGTGTCGGGGGAAAGCAGCAAATGACTTCTCCGGACCAGATTGTCGGTTCCTATCTTTCAAGAAGGGGGAGACGATATATGTGTACTATAAACTCTCAGGACAGAGGTCGGATGTGTGGGCGGGAAGTGTAAGTATGAGTTAATCATTACTAAATGTTTTACCCTTTCTGAAGTCTTTTGCAACATTTTGCATTGCATCATGTTTTATTCTAAGTATTAAGTACTCTGTGTAAACATATTTTGATATATGCTGGATCAGTGCTTTTTATGAAATGACAATAAGACATTTACCATCACTTGTTTTTTTTTTAAAAACATATTTGGATTTGTGTTTTACAGGTTGGCAGCCGTTTTGGCTATTTCCCTAAGGACCTACTCACCATTAATCACATATACACTGAAAAGGAAATAGAAGTTCCCGCTGAGGTGTGTTTCTTTAATCAATAATGCAGTGAACCCAGCAGTTTTTCACCCTTTTAGTTAACTGTCTAATGTGTGTACTTGTCAGAGTTGTTGTTTAATTGAGTGAAGTTTGTAACATTCTGATATCTGTTTGCTATTTCAGGAAACTGATTTTGTTTGTTTTGATACGGGATTAGATAAATTTGAAAGTTATGATATAGATCAGTTGTTGAGCTACTCCGAGTCACAAACACCGAATGAACAGGTTGAAGAAGGGGAATCAGCTGAAACGAGTGACGCCCAGAATGTCTTGGAAGATGCAGCGTCATCTCAGGATGATACTCTCCTGGAAAGTGACCACGTGGAAAGCGAGCACTCCACAAAGCAACTCGATCCAGAGGACTTGTCACCAGGCCCCAGTGAAACAGTTCACTCAGATGATGAGGATGCAGCCAATACATCAGTGCCCACAGCTGATAACGATATAGAACCAGCACGGACGAGGGAAGTTGTCACATCAGATCCTGTGCAGAAAGACACCAAAGTCTCCCCGTCTACAGCAAATGAGGACTCCCATCCCCAAGATGACCCTGACATTATGCCTGTCAGTGACCGTGTCTCTGACGGAGTGGCTGTGCCTGAGCTGAAGACCACTCTTGGGAACACTTTTGAGGCAGTGATCTCCGATGACGAGGACACTCTGAAAGTAACATTGGACTCTGAGGAAGCTGAGACAGATGATGACATGACTGAAGAAACCGAGGATGAGCAAATAGATGAACCTCAAGAACCACCACTTCTGTCTTACAGTGATGATGATTCTGATGATTACACAGAAGAGAGAGTTGAAGAAGAAGTAGCTCCTGAGCAGGAACCAGAAGAACAGGAACCAGAAGAAGAACCACTGCTCTTTGATTTAGTCAACCATGCCCAGTGGGAAGAACACGGGACCCCAGAGCATGACAAATCAAGGAGCGTTCCAGCAAATGAGACTGCTCATCGAGTTCGAGAGGGAGAACAGCCTCATGTGCTTGCTAATGCACACACTGTCGTGGAGCAGGTTGAAGAGATTCTGAAAGATGATGCTGACACGGTCAAGTCCAAACAGGATAAACAAGATCAGCTCGAACAAGATGAGGAAGAACCAGTTGATGATGGTGGTGTTGAAGAATATGATAAAGAAGAAGATGGTAAAGAAAACGATGATGAAGAGCAAGATGATGGACAAGGTGAGGAAGAACAGGCAGAAGTGGTCACATCCCAGTTGGATACACCAATAGATAACACCACATTAGAAGCAGATGAGAAAACTCACCCCAAGGAACAACATGAGAAACCTGATCCCACTCAGCCCCCTGTGCAGCCTCGGGAGGCAGCTCCAGAGAGGTTAGCAGAGGCTATAAGTTCTAAGAAGATTACAGAGCGTGAACATGACAGGAAAATCATAGAACAGATAGCCAAGGCTAAAAAGGATATAACCGGTATCACTGATTCTTGGGGCACTGAGCATGTACAACCCCCCTCTGAGGATGAGGAAGAACCAAAAGATCTGGAAGAAGATCTGTATCACGAAGAGTTACTTGAAGATGAAAATGCTGTACTGTCATCCTTGGCTGACAAACAGGAGGAGAGTGAGGAGGTTGCCCCGATCCCTGAGACGGAGACAGTGGGAGCTGAAGCCACCTCAGACATTGCACCACCACCAGCTTTGAGCCCTGTAGAAGCAGACCCCAAACCCACTGAAGCACTGTCCACTGATGAATCAAGTAACATCACTGATACAGACAATGATACAGACACGACAGATCACGAGACTGTCACTACTGTTCCAGATGAGCCAGAGTACAGTGACAGTGTTCTCAGGCTGACACTGATAAGGGACCATTTCAAAGAGAAGGACATGGAACGTTTTCAAAAATTCCTCAGTTTAAAACACTTACTCCGGATTGAGGCTATGTTTAATGATCTTGATCAGGAGCTGAAGTCTGCTAGGTTGTCTCCGAATGACAGCAGCGAGGACATTGAGAGGACCCTGGAGGCTATCCTGGAGTCCTCTGAGACCTCCATTCTGGATGAGATTGAAAAGATTCTGGACAGCAGGGAGCAGAGAAACTCAGACCTGGAGGAAAAGGATGCTGGCATGTTTGATGAAGAAGCTGCCATCCTGGATGACTTCCAGGAGCTGGCATTCACCTTGAGACAGAAGTACTCACTGGCGAGTGATAGTGTGCCACTGGTTGCTAAAGCTCAGCAGGAATCTGTCACAGGTTAGATATGCTCACCTTATCCTAGTAATCCCAAACATCTTTGATAATGCATTTTGTCCAAAACATTTCTGTAAGTTCTTAGTTCGCAATGGTGGTTCTGTAATAGTTTACATGTGTGCGTGTATGGGTGTGTGTTTACATATGGGTGTGTATTGTGTGATTGTGCAGTTCAGCCCTGCTACAGCTAACAGCTGGATAGTGTCAAAGGTGCGTTCGTATGAATGGTAGGTGAATTAAATATAACAGTCTGATGTTTTTTTCCCCCAGAAGAACCTGAGCCACTCGAGGTTGTTGAAGAATCGGTAAATAACTTAACTGTGACCGAACCTGATACGGGCAGTGACATCGGTGAAGAGGAACAACACCCCACATTGGATTCCACATCAGAACCAAGTGGACACAGTGACTTACCTCACAGTACAGACTTGGACATTGAGGAGGACGGGGGCCACAGAAACAGAGACAGCCAGGCAAGCCCTAAGGAACCAGAGAAGATCCAGACAGGTCCACAGCCTATTCTGGAAAATCCCCTGGATGTGGGATTTGACTTTAAGGTTGAGCACCAATCTACAGGTTGGTGGCACGACACTGACATCTGCCAATGTTCGTTTTTTAATTTGTTTTTTAAGCATATAGGTTAAATAGCTTTTTTTTTTTTCTGTGCAAACATTTTAGGTTCAATTGACCATCGTGTTTCAGATTTCCATGAGGATGGTACAAAAACTGACATCGGCTCAACATCAGTTTTTGCTGAAATGCAAAGTACTTTGCAGTTTATTTGTCTGCACCTTGGATCATATACTGAAGTGGTGAGTAAATGTCATGGTTAATTTTTTACTCAGATTAGTCATAAATTCTTTAATGTACTGTGTTGTATTGCTGAAACTAATGTGTAGTAACTTGGAATTAAACCTTTCCGGGTAGTTAACATCATGTTATGTTACGTTATGTTATGTTATTTTGTTTATTAAATTATGCTTTCTTAATATTATATTGTGGGCGAGTTGACCTCTGATGGCATATGTGGTCAGGTCTCACCATTTCAAGAGTTTAATAAGCGAAATGGCAGTTCCCAGAGCGGTTCGTTTTAACTTTCCAAATGCTGTAAAACGTAACAAGTACTTTGGGAACAAAGTAGAAGTCTCTGGTATTGTTTTTTTTTTACCGTTGAATGGGTCAGTCGGTGTCGCGCTTATGGTGACGTGAAAGGTTAGAAAGGTTACCGAATGTTGACGTGTTCAAGAGAGTAGGCTGAAGTTCAATGTATCCAGTTGCTGCTGCCCTGTCAGCTTTCGGATATGCAGCTTGTTGATTGACGCTCGACAAAAACGATCATTTTATTACTAGCAGCTAATTCGTCAGCGACGGGCACCTGGTGGTTTTGTCACACTGGTGCTCAGTTAGTTCTGAGTGGTTTTGGCTAAGGATTAAGTAGATTGTTGGCTAGAAAGCGAGTTGACGTTTTGCGGTTAGCTTATGAGCTAGCGTTAGCTGGTTGTGGCTTTTGCATGTAGTTGGCACCGTGTTTGCAGTATTATACTACAACACTCGTAGGGTTAGGCAGTTAACCATACGACTTGGCAGTGTCAAAGCTACTTCACGTATGCTAGCAAGCTAACTGTCATAAGAACCGGGCTTTGCCACATCGGTTAACGGTGACGTTAACCATGGCTTTGCAGGGAATTACTGCTTCTGTGTTACATGGACGGGAACATTTGGCCGCCTTTTACGTGCTGTGTTTGTCATTTTTGAAGGAGGTAAGTATGCTTGAAGTACTGATTGATAGATAATTCACGATAATAACATGTCAGCGGGTAGTTAACCAAGAGAGCTCTGATGCAACATCCAGTAGCATTCTATGTTGGCAAGGTTGCTCTTTATTATAGGGTTAACAAGCTAAGCTGCTATCAAGCCTGCTAAGTGCAATCACCAGACTGGTGCTGTAAGCCGGGTGCCTGTATCTAACGTTGTCTTGGTAAGCTAACTGAATGGACCTGCTAAAATTATAGTAGATGCTACAAAACAACCCGAATGATTTCCCTTTTAGCTCTACCACGGCGAGGGGATAATTGCGTCTGCTGTAACGTGGATCACAATATTTCGGCATTCTCATTTATCTAACATCTTCCGTTTCCTCATCTCTCGAAGAGGGAAGCTGTAGTGAGAAGTGACTACCCAGTGGCCTCTGGGTTAGAGAAATGTTCGTCTTTGTCATTGTGTAATAACAGAGGCTGTTGTGTTAAGTAAGAATGGACATCTGTGTTGCAACACAGTGCTCTCAAACCCCTCTGCAGGAGGATGTAAGTTGTCACAAAGTAGCTTTTTCAAGGCTTTCAGGAGCTAATCCACAGAATTAGTTGTAGTTGGCCTGAACAGCATTCCTGTTGCATGTAACCCTCATGTTACAGGGGCAGAAGTCCTGGACTTAACAGACAAAAGGCATCAGCAGCAGTAGTTAATTAAAAGGTTTAGGTGCAGGCATGTGGCACCTATGTGTTGACCGTGGGAGGGTGATTCAGTTGTTTTATTCATCTTGACTTGTGCTTGATTAAAAGGTACTGCTGTTGATTTCATCAGTTGAACTGCAGCCAATCAAGATAGTGTGTGTGTGTGTCTCTTTCTCTCTGTACATAGCTGCTTGCCACCCTGCCTGAGGAATGGAGGCCAGGGCCGACCTTTCACGGTCTTCCCTGGGAGCCTGTGGTTTGCACCGTGGCTGTGGGAATCCTCACGGTTATGGCATTCTTTTGGAGGACCGTTCTTGCTGTAATGTTGCCTTTTTTTTAAATGTAGGCCTACGTTTTATTCATGCTTATTAAATTTGTTTTAGAATGCTAATGTATTTTATTTCCTGTTTACAGGTAAAAAGCAGAATATACCAAGGTAAGATTTGCATTTATTTCTTTTAGTTTGTGGTATTGCAATTTTTTTCTGATTGTACATAGATTTATTTTTGTGCTCCATCTTATTTGTTTAGTGACCGAAAAACAACTGGTTGAAAGAATTCAGAAAATGGTAGATCAGAGGTGTGAGTCTCTCACCAGAATTTCAGAATTGGAAAAGCAGGTAAGCTGGAAAATACTTTTTTGTTATTTGTTTTAACCACAGGAAGTCAGTTACTTGTAATAAATGTAGACAATTTCTGTGTAGTTAAAGGACAAGGATGAGCAGTTAAAAGATTCCAAAAAGTCCCACAAGGAGTTGCAACATGAATATGACAAGATCAAGGTAAAAACAGCACGAAAACAGCAATATTAACTGTTGGGCCTTTTTGACATTGACTTTTTTGACATTTACACCAGAGTTCTGTTTCTTTTTCAGAAACTGGTGAAACAGATGAAGGAAGAACAGACTGTGATGAAAGACAGCATCAAGACACTTGAAGGAGAGCTTGAAGCGGAGCGCAACAATTCACAAGCCCTTAAGGACACTGTAAGTTCCCTATTCAAGCACCGTGAGGCCTCCTTCAACTTATCAGATACTGCACTTTCTGATTGTTTTGCTTTCTCTGGTCAAAACTACAGATTTCAAAGTCAAACAAGACTGTGGAATCCCTTCAACAGACCATCACAGTGTATCAAAAAGAGGTGGACAAGGTTTGTCTTATCACCACCCACTTTTTTTTTTGTTTAACCAGCGTACAGTGTTAATAGAACTCTACAACAGGGGCAAGTAAATTTTTCCAACTGTGTTCTGCCAACCCAGATCCAGGTTCTGATTGATGAGGCAAAGCTCCGAGAGGACGCCTTGAAAGCGGGCATGATGGCTTCCGACAAGGAAAACGCGGCACTGAAAGAGGTTAAGAACTCGGTGAGTTGACCGCAGATGGCAGAGACCTTTCCTGCCTTAGGTTTGCCCGTCTTCTGTGTGCTTGCCTCACTGTGGATTTCTCCTCCCTCCCCTGCTCAGCTGCAACGTGATCTCAGGGAATGGGAAGACAAGCACAAAGACCTGAATGAGAAGATCAAGGTCTTCATGAAATCCCAGAAGGAGATGGAGGATGCCCTGGCTCATAAGGAGAATGAGATTGATGTAAGTGGATTGCCCCCAAATGTCAATCAAATGCAAGCTGATTCTTCCTAACCCTCTAAGAGACTAATGCATGCAGTGTATGGCCCAAGTGGCGGCTGCTAATGCTACCCCATCAACAGCACTAATGCAGCTTTGTTGGTTAGCATACTGTAATGGTAATGGGTCAATGGTGAATGTCCATTTATTGCTAATGCAAATTTACAACCAGAATTAGTGCTGGACTGCTACCACACGTAAGAACAAATCTAGAGCCAGTAGCAGACACCAGTGATGGAGATAGTACAAGAAGCCTGTTCTTGAATCTGTGTAGATTATGACTGACTGCATCGCTGAGCTGAGATCCCTGGAAAATCTGGAGACTGACGACTCCCATGGCGACAAGGCTTTGGCCAATGGCGAAGCAGCTGGTAGGTGGCCTATCAGTCAGTCATACTAACTAATGGAGCCCACGCGTAAAGTATTTGTTGTATTAATGTCTGTCCACTTCCCCTGATTAATATTTAAGCCAAGAGGAACGAGACTATGAAGGCCCACATTAAGCAGATGGTGGAGGTCTCTAAGGTAAGCAACAGTCATTGTTGGCATATAGACAGAAGTCATTTTTGTGGAAATATTCACCCTCATATTAGATAAATATTAGATTGTTGCTAATATTTTGCAAATATTTTTTTCTTAAAAAAAAAATAAAAATGTGCAGGTCAAGGCCACTCTCTCTGTAATTGAGGATGAGCGAAACCGCTTCTTAAACAAGCTGCTTGATGAAGAGAAGACCAGACAGACTCTTGAGGGTGAGGGCACAACTGTACATTCAGGGTGCATTCAGAACTTTTTCCCCATCATTGAAACTTGTGTAACGCTTCTCAACCCGCCCTTTTCGTCCTTCAGAACAAATCCAGAAGCTGGAGCATGACCGCTCTCAGCTGGAAAACGAGAAGACCCGGCTGGAGACCCAGCACCAGGCCCTGGAGCAGAAACTGGAGATCATGAGCGAGATGTACCAGCAGAAGGAGACTGCTTTGCACCAGTGAGTGCAGCAACAATGTGCCGGTTTACATATTTACAGCACTTAGGCAGGGAGAACACTGACCAGCTGTAGTGGTATTAGAAACGGCAGATATTCCTTTTAAGGAAAGGTTTGTCAGCAGCGGTATGATCCACGAAGATTAAATACTAGTGACTTTGGAGTGAGTGGTGATTTGATTTGCACTTGGTTAACCCTTCGTCAGCGTCAGATGGCTGGGAACAGTTCAAACTGTCTGACCAACCAAAGTGTTTAGATGCTTAATAGAGCAAGACATTTCTTTTCCTTGTACTCAAGAAGTGCGTCTAGGGCTGGGCGATAAAACGATAACGATATGTATCTCGATAGACACCTACTCGATAACAATAGAAAATGCGTTCGATAGAATGTTTCGATAGATTTTTTTTTTTTTTTTTTAAATGGCGTAAGTTTAGTCAGAGCCCTCTCTGATTTAGCGCCGCTTTAAATCTTTGTTGCGAAGCAAGCTTGGTTGCATGGCCAAAGGCACTCGTCCTCTGTAGCCTAGCAACGTATGGGGAGTGACACGCTAATAGCCAATCATGTCACAGTATCGGGTTTGGTTGCGCCATCTCTTGTCTCGTAGTTGTGTTTTTTCCCAGAAACAGCATAGTCAAGAAAGGAAGATGAGTGCCACTGCGACGAGCGAGGAAAATGTGGATAAGGGCTCATTCACACCAACTTGAGGGTGTACAGCGCGTATCAGTATACAATATGTTTGTATAGGGACAGAATACGCTCAGATCACACGTGCGGTATGAGGGGTGTAATTTGTTAACATGCATTCTAAACGAATACGGGCACAAAACGGCCACGCGCTGAATACACAGAGTGTTTGGTGTGAATGAGCCCTAAGAACAAAAAGCTCTGCTCACCAGTATGGGAGCTTTTTTGGAGTTTACAAATCTCATCGTATTCAGACAAATGTTGTCTGCAAATTATGCAGTAAAACTATATACATATATGATAGTTCTTCTCAGGTATCAGGTTTCGCTATGTTTACATTTAACACTTTGCACATGTCTTTATAACGCCAGCTTTGTTAAGCACTTTATTAGCTTATTGATAATTGTTCAGTTTTCATTGTGATCGTAACATTGAACGTGTGTTGACAGTCATTTTGCCTGAATGCTTATTGCCTGTCAGAGGATCAAGTTAAAAATTAAAAAGTGTTTAAATTTAGATTTTTTTTCCGTCCTGTTACTTATTTTAAATAGGTCTTATAATGTTTCAATAAATATCGATATCGACCGATATGGAACACTTATATCATGATACAGATTTCAGCCATATCGCCCAGCCCTAAGTGCGTCGCATCAGAAGTGCTAGTGTTGTGGTCTTGGCGTTGTGTGTCGCCATTGTCGCTGCTTTGTCACTTTTGGGGTGATCCTCTACCATATTATCCCGGCAGGGTCATATCTGTGTATGAGACTCATGCCTTCCTCTTTCCTTGCAGGAAGTTGACCCGGGAGGAGCTGGACAGGAGGGAGAAGGAGAGCAAGCTGTCCGAGGTTGACAGGAAGACCCTGAAAGCGGAGGAGGAATCGGAGATGTACAAACGGCGTTGCCAGGAGATGGAGGACGAGATGCAGAAGAGCGAGCGCTCCTTCAAAGCTCAGGTTAGCTTAGCGATCAAACAAACACAATCCCTCAGATCCCGACACAGTTGAATTCTGCTCACATGAAAATGTATCTTCTTCCTCACAGATTGCAGCCCTGGAGAAGAAGGCCCATGACAACTGGGTAAGTGTGCATCTTCATGGGGCAGGAACAAAAAAAAGCCAAGCTTGTCAAACACTGATGTGTAAGAACGAGTTAAAACTGTAGAACTGTACACTACACATGACCTATCTCTAGTGGACTGACGCAAATACCCCTTAAACTGCAGTGATTGTTATAATAAAATGACAGAAAATTGCCTGACCTACTCCTATTCCTGCACTGACCTGGCTATGTGTTTGTGCCCATAGCTAACTGCTCGGGCTACGGAGCGAGCTCTGGTTGAGGAGAAACGCGAGTCTGCTAACCTACGTCAGAAGTGAGTGCCCTTTAGCCCATGCAGCTGTGTGTGTCAGTGATTGTCTGTGTATGTAATTGAGGGGTTGTGACCCCAATGTGTATTGGCACCCTGTTTGAAAGACTGACTAACTTAATCTTAATGCAGGCTGATGGTGATTAACGATAAAGTGGGCGAGAAGTACAGGCACCTTCCCAAGCCCACCCCTGGCCGCCCTGACCACCCAATGCGCAGAGGTAAGACCTACGTTTTTCTGCAAGTCTATGTACATGCATACACAGAGGGTCACTCTGCCTTGTGTGTTGGCACAAATTTGTTTGGTTTGACTATTAAGAACATCATTATGTTGCTTTTGATGGAAGCTCTTGATGTGTTACGTTCTTTTGTGACACAATTTGGTGAAGCAAAAAAAAGTCAGTTTGCACCTGGCTATTTCTGAATGGTGTTTAGTTGATGGTGCACAGAAAGAATCAGGTCAATGGGCTTGTGTTTCTTGTCTGTTCCCTGTTTATCTCATGCCTTTAACCAAATATCCACCATTGAGACAGCATTACTAAAGTTAGCATAGGCTGTATGTGTTTGTGCGGTTTTTGGAGTGGCGTGGCATTGTGAATAGTTGTTTTTGTGTACTTTGTGTGGTTAATTGCTTTTGCGTGGTTGATCTGGTTCAAACAGGAGATTCATATGGGCCCTCTCCTGTAAGTGGAGGTGCCCCCTCCCCCCCTCTAATGATGGAGGGGCCTGGGCGTCCCCCTTCCGCACCTGTGGGGCGGCGATGTGAGCCCCTTGGTGAGTCCTGTCTGTTCGGTAGATTTTCACTGACCACCAATCCCTCCAACCACCCACCCTTCCACCCATCCTTTCCTCAAACCGACTCCGCGGTCCTTTTTCACTCAATGACGTTATCCGCTGTACTCGTCCGCATTCTCTTATTCATAAACCTCCTCGGCTCTGCTTTCCTTTTGAGTCCTCCCAGGTTTTATTCCTTTTTTGTCTTCCATTCAACTATTACCTGATGTTCTGTGTTGGTGTCTGCTCCTCCCTCTCTGTTCTTTTTGTCCCTTTTGTCTCCCTGTCCTTCCTCTGCCCGCAATGCCGCTCTTTTTGTGAGAACTGGTTATCACTTGTCCTTTTCCTTGCACACACCCTGTTCCTCCCTGATCTGATGCCAGTATTTGCATGTGTGATTTCTGATGCACCTATATGTGCATGCTGTTGCTCTAGTGGGTGGGTGTGTGTGTGTGTGTGGGCGGGGGCGTGTGTGTGGGTGTGTGTGTCTTGTTCGGCATGTTGGTATTGTCATAAATGTGTCGTGATTTTGTTCCTTCTTTTGCCTTGTTATTAGCAAAAATCTTTGGTTGTTAGTGAACCCCATAAAGCACATGACTCTGCCACTTGAAATCAAAATGCTTATCCCTTATATGCTCCATTGGCAGCCATGAAAATTTAAAGAAGGCACATACTGTCAGTCAGGTGTGTGTGAGGAAGGTGTGAATGATGAAATCGATTTGTCTTTCAGGACCACGACCTCCCTCTGACCCGCACGGACGTTATGCTGACCTCAGCTATGCACCCCCTCCTCGACCTGGTGAGCACTGTCCCATCATCCTCTTCTCAGCTTTATCAGTGGTTTTAACATCTTGACTGAACTGAATCAGCAGTGACGTCACTTCCTGTGTCGTCAGTAGCCCCTCTCACCTTCTAAACTGTCCTTGTTCTCCTCCACAGACATGTACGCTCCTCGCACCTCTTCTCCGAATGATGGCTCGGTGAGTACTATTATTATAGTCACATAGAGTTCATATCATAGAGTTGATGATTGGTCTAAACAAGGGGCTGGTTTGTGTCCGTTGTAAGATTATGCCCCCCCCAGTCATGTGTGTCTTCCTTGTTGTTCCTCCGTGGGGGCTGTTTGGTCTGTAGCAATCAGCCCCAGCTCCAGTAGAGACAGAGGCTGAGGCCTCCACAGAAGCAGCTGAGGCAGTGAGTATGAAAGTCTGGGCCCCAGGGGATGAAATCTGTGTGTGTGCGTGCACAATGGGTGGATGGGGGGGTGCAGTTTTGTGTGGGAACGCACCAGAAATCCGAGGAGGTTGGCTTTGTGCATCTTTAATGCTGCCATTAGGCGGAATTTCACAGATAAAGTTGTATTTCCCCTTCTTGAGATGTGATGAACTCATGAACTCACCCACTCAAGTGTCTTACATGCCATACAAACACTCTTTAACACACCCAGCTTGATCTCTGCTCCCTAAAATTTACATGAACATGTGCTCGAGGGGCTTGAAGGTTTGTTGATCACGGTGTGGACTTATTGTGATTGTGATTTGTATGGGAAAAGGTCTAACTCCTACTCACTGTGGTGGGCTACATGGTGTGTGTGCGTTGTGTTTCCTCTCTCGCATCGTCTGCATGTACGGATGATCTTACATTGGCACGGACAGACGAGGAGGGTGTCACAAATGAAGAAGTTTCCCTCTGGGATCTGAGTTCTGATTGCTTATGCGTCTTCTGTTACAGATCTCCAAATCTCAGGGCCCAGGCTCTTTGATGGTGTCTCCCATCAGGGACTCCCCGGCTCACATGATGGCCCCCAAGGGCCACCTGCCACCTCCTGCCCCTGGGCACCCTGGCATGGCCCCCGCCCCTCTCAATGGCATGCCACCTCCCATGATCAGACCCAATGGACACCTGCCGATGATGCCACCTGGACCTGCTCCTCATGAGCCTCGCTTCGGACCACCACCGCCTCTCTCAGACCCACGATTCGGACCACCACTGCCTCTCTCGGACCCTCGCTTTGGACCACCTGTTTATGGACCTCGACCTGGGCCTGGGCCAGCGCATCCCTACGGACCTCCACCACCATTTAGTAAGGGCAAACCCGGATGTTGGTTTTCATCTGTGTATTTTTGTGTTCATGGAGGGTGAGGTGGGTGTGTGTGTGTGTGTGTGTGTGTGTGTGTGTGTATTTACATCTGTGGCTGTTGTATACACACTCTCTATATGGGTGGTTTTAGGATTATTATTTTATTCAGATCTTAATGAGTCTGTCTGTCATCCTGTGTCTGCAGTGAGAGGCCCCCCTCCACCGATGCGTGACTACCCACCCATGCCACCAGACTACCCGTATCCTCCACGCCACCTGCCCCCTGGAGCCATGCTGCCACCCCCTGGAGCAATGCCGCCGCCTCCTTTGCACGGCGAACGGGACTTCCGCGGGCCTCCCTTCCCACCCCACAGCCATGCCACCCCCGAGCTGAGGAACTGCCAGGGTGATGCACACTCTGACACCAGTGCAAAAACGGACAGCCCTGCCCCCCCTGCTCAGCAGGACCCCCCCGCCACTTCGGTTCTCGACCCCTGACCGACATAACCGACCACGAGCTGGCAGCCACACAGCTGCTGGATTTAGACTTTTACAGACAGAAACTCCTACAAAAAACTTCTAGAGCATCCTACAAAAACCTATAAAAAATACTTCATTAAATACAGCATTTGAAAAAGGCAAATTTTAGCGCTGTGGTTCATGGATTTTGGAAAAAAACATGCTACACTCTGGATGATGGATAGAGAGGGCCGCTACTTCAGTGTGGCCTATAGTGCAATAACAAATTTTTTAAATGTATGCCCAAGGATTGTTCAAACAAAAATGTAAAGAAAAAAAAATAGGAAACATTGAGCGAGCAAAAGTGATTTTCTTTTCTGTTGTTTTTCACATATGGTTTCCTGTGGAAATGCCTAGATGTCACAGGGTGAGAAAGAGACTTATTTAACCTGGGCTAAACCTGTGCGGTCTTCAACAAAATGTCCGTCTAGGAGGGCTTCCTGGACTCAGAAGTATGAGTTCTTCACTTGCCCCAGCTTCAGTTGTAACTTGAAGGTGAGCTGTGTGTGTAGATCTGGTGATGATGCTTTGATGTGTTCCTCTGGTATAAAAGTTAAGTGATGCAGCTTTGTACCCCACACAGTCCATTAACATAGACATAAATAGCCATTTTTAACACAAATCAGCATTTTCTGCTACGATCAAAATGCAAATTCAAACCTGTATGTATTTGTGTGCAGCTGCATCAGTGGATTAATGGCCAGCTTATGTTTGTTTTTAGATTTTTTGTTGTATTTGAGATTTTTATAATGCTCCTGTCATTTCTTTTCAAAGAGAAAAGACCCAACATGCTGTCATATTGACACAAGTACCTGTATATTGCCTGTAGTAATGTATATAAAATTATCCAGAACACCTGTGCAAATACAACTGTTCTGTTGTTCTTCACATAATCTACAGAGAATACAAACTGCTTCTGTTATGCTTCATGTTAAGTGCAGTAACTCTCAGGTACACAGTAATAGAAGACCTGCCCATAGAGAGCAAGTGGTGGTAGTTTTATTTGCAAGTGATATAGCCCCTCTGACCAGTACCGAAGCATTTCAGCATAAGAGTCCTTATTTGGAATGTGTGCTGTGTGTGAGGTCTTCTCTAGAGCATACTTTTGTACACTGAGCTAATGCAAATCCTGATCCAGCTGATTTCTCATGGCTATCCTTAGCAATTCAGTAATAAGGGAAACTGCGAATGATGTAATTTTCTTTTTACCATAATTGTAAATAAAGATTAAAGTGAAACATTTCAAATGCATTGTTAAGTGTAAGTGTAAATCGTAACATACCCATTGGCTTTAAATCCTTATTTCACTACTGCTTCTTAAGTGTTGTTTTAAAGAGATGCAATGCAACTTTGAGTACTTTTTTCTCAACGGAGCTCCTCATAGTGACCCTGTACATCTATTTTCAACTCAACTAACTGGCGAATACGAAAGTAGTCACGTCAACCAAGGTAAGTAAAGTAAGACATGATTCATTGAGGGTGTCGGGACAGACACACAAATATTGCAAGTGTGCAAGGTCGCCTTGTAATTAATTCACCATTTCAGCATCTACCAACTTATACTGCTGCTTTAAATTATAGGCAGTTAGAAGGGGTCAAGCAGCTTTGTCATTTATTAGAAATGAAAGCAGTGTAAATATTCAATGGTCATCAAGCCCACTCTGCCAAAGCATGTTATAACAATCTGAACCATACTCACAGATGAAAAAAAAAAAAAAAAAAACAGGACACACACAATCAGAAGCACTTATCTTTAGCAGAGTCAGCTAATAGCCTTGGATTTCTGATATTACAAAAATAAAATCTAAAATCAAATGTCAAGTAATACAACACACGTAGACAGCCATGATTAAAGATTTTGGGGTTAACCACTTCATATGATAAACAACACATTAATAGTTAAACAAAAAAGTATACCCATTTTAGTTTCATGCAGACTCTTTAAGCCCTTAAATGCAAATTGGCATTACATATATTTTTAAAATGCCATGGCTCTTTCTTTGAACCCCCTCAAAGGAAGTACCAAATACATTAAACTTAATTTTATCATTGAAGACATATTCAAATACCTAACCATATTTTTTACCCTCGGGCTCCTTCAATACAGGTCTGGTGTCTTTTTAAATTGTTACACCCCCACCCCACCCCCAGGTTTCCCCTAAGGAGCACACAAAGGAAGACTACTGAGGACATGCGCTGGCGATGACAACCAAACATCTTAACTGTAAGCTGAGTTTTGCAGGTTTCTGTGTGTGACTTTTTTCCTGAACCGTTGTCTTGTAGGGCTGTCCTGTGTGATCGTAGATGTTTGTATTGCTGAGATTTGGAGACGTTTTGCTGAAAACTTTGTGCCTGTTTTGAGGGAGGGGGTGTTGATATGCTTTTTGTTGTCCCATATGCTCCTCTGGCAGAACTCAGTCTTTGTGCAAAGTCTGATAAAGGTGAAGGTAGAGTGGTTTCTTAGTCAAGAGATGCAGTTTCTTCCTCTTGAAGTCAGTTGGCTTCTTGTACCTGTGGGTTGAAAAACAGAAAAACTGTTTTTGACTGTTCACGTTCTGTTTTGAGTTAAAAGCATACAGTTAAAAATCTGTCTCATCATGGGACTGTAATGATAGACAACAAAGACACAACAAAGACTTTACATGAACAGTGATGAAATCAATACGTACAGCTCAATCACAATGGGTCCAGGCTTGATCTCATCCATTTCCATAAAGGCAAAACACTTTGTGCTGGTGAACCTTTTCTTAGGTTTGTAGTGCTTGAATTCAAAGAAGATAGCTGCCCCTAAAATTATAAGAGTAGTCAAAAGTGGTTCTGGTTTAACTTGACTCATTATTTAAATGTCTCAGTTTAGATCTTTTTTTTAAATAAAACTGAGGAACATCCCACTCAAAATGAGATTCCTTACCTTTTGGTAGTTTTTCAACGTGTTTCTGGATCTCAACATCGATGTTGAAGTGTATGTATGTGTCTTCCTTCCGAGTAGCAACTGGCGTGTCTTGGACTGGATTTAAATCAACCCCATTCAGGTCTGTGGAGAAATTGCCTACGTTCAGAAATGTACACTGAATGGCAGGCCAATGTATTCTTTTGGTGTAACTTAGTCCATTTTTCCCTTCTTTTTATTATTATTTTTTTAGATATGGCTTGTCCCTTGTGCCATCATGGGGTTTACCATAAACATTCCACACATGATTTCACATCTGCTGGGATTTTGCTGTGTTAACTCATTGCTGTTCTGTGTGCACCACTGTACCTTTTACACTGACAGTCATGTAGGGGTCAATGCACTGTCCTGCATCCTTCAGCCCGATCTTCTCAATCTTTATTGTGAGTAGTGTCATCCCAGGCTCTGATGGTAGCCTTGGCAGGAGAGTGCCTGTGCAGGAATGTTAAAAGGCACTCGTTTCATCCCATCCCCAAAAGCACTCAACAAGCCATCTGTTTATTTCAGTGAGAGCATGTGGAACATGATGATAATGGCCAAATAGATCATTCCAGATCATTTCACACAGGCATACCTTCCAAAGCTGTGAATGGCAGGCAGTGAAGACAGAGCATTGAAGCCATGCACACCACGGACAGCAAGGACAAGAAAGAAAAAGAGAAAGAGGAGAAGAGATAAGGCTCATGAAATGGGCACAGAACAACAGTGACAGCTGCAGCAGCATCATGTTATGCCCACACAGGTTTTTGGTAAAGGGTGTGTAAGACAAGATAACACTGTTCATTCATAACTTGCATGGAAGGCTGTGTGCGATGGAGAACATGAAGCCAACAAGCTGCTGCAATACGTGTGATAATATAGCTGCCTTTTGCTTTAGGAGTTTTACTTGTTTAGGTTCAGGTTCCCTGAGCCACAGGCAAAAAACTGACAGTCTAAATCTCACTCTCCATCGTTTCGTGGGCATGGGTGTTACTTGAAGCTAGGTCAACTCTAAAAGGCACACAAACAAGCATCTCTGACGCACAGCAAAGGGCTACTGAATTCAGCATCATGCCTGCAGGATGGACAGATCACCATGCTAACGTTACTATGCGCTGGTACCTGGCACCCGGGAGGGGAAGGCCTCAGGTGAGCTGGCCCCCATGGCATTGTCCTCCTCCTCCTCAACCTCCAGGTTCTCCTCCTCTCCAGGTGCAAGAATTTTCCTGTAGGACACAGAGATGTCGGATGCATGTCTGTGTGACTATTTTTTTTAATTAGTGTAGGGTTTTGTAGTGGTCTTTTTTAACAAACCTACCTTTTATCTTCTTACTTTTTTATGTTTTGTAATGTTTCCTCTGGAAAACATGCCGCGTAAATTTTGTTGTGCACAATGACAAATTGATTCTGATTACATGCATGTGTAAAGTTATGTTTTGCATGAACCAGTGTGTTGTGAAAGTGAAAGTCAGTCCCACTGGCCATTGTGATCACATGGCACATCACAGTACACAGTATACACAACGAAATTCAACCTCTACATTTAACTCATCACACATGTAAGCAGGTTGTGCACTGTCTTGTGTGTTTATGTATCTGTGCTGTGACTCAAATTGACTCTCAAGGACATGAAAATGCCTCACATCCACAGCTGCAGCAGCTGCAGGAGCTGTTTTCTACATCTTTCACTGGGCTCAGATGTATGACGTTGACATATGATTTATTTTCTGACTGTTAAAAGTGTATTGTTTTCAGCAAAGATCACACACATTAAAGGAGAACTTTGGTGTAAAATGAAAATTGGCATGTTAAAACATCATACCGAGTTGGTATGTGTACTGAGGAGCAAAATTGATTTAGCCTGTTGCATTCAGAGTTTAACTATTTTTTATAGTTTGACCCAGAAGGCTAACAATGGAAGTGGTAGGTGCCCTTAGACGAAGCATGACGAAGCAGCTCGAAGAAACTCCACACTCCATCGGTAGTACAACAAAGGCTCTGGCATTCAAAACAAAGCACTGAGAATATTGTAAATGTACACAACGTTTATTTAAAAAACTGTTCTTACATGCAGTAGTTTGCAGTAGTTTCTCGTCGCCGACATGATGAAAGTCCAAACAAGTCGATTGTACTACCTCTCCTCCTATTCTTCCTGCTGGTTCGTGTTCGACAATGGACTTGTGCGGACTTTCATCATGGCAGCGATGACAAACTACAGCAAGGTACTGCCTGTCAAAACGGTTTTATTAATAAATGTTGTGTACACTTACAAAGTCCTTAGTGCCTCGTTTTTAATGTCAGGGCCTTTGTTGTACTACCGATGGAGTGTGGAGTTTCTTCGAGCTGTGTTAATGGTTTAAAAATAGCATAGTCGTCATGCTTCGTCTAAGGGCACCTACCACTTCCATTGTTAGCCTTCTGGGACAAACGATAAACCTCATACCAACGCGGTATGATGTTTTAACATGCCAATTTTCATTTTACACCAAGTTCTCCTTTAAGGAAAAGATGGGTTTTGGACTTGTTGAATACCTTACCTTAAAGGCACAGGCTGCACATCAAAAGGAAAGTCTTTGTTGTACGTGAGAATATTCTTTATGACTGCAAGCAGAGGGGAAAGATTTTATAAGAATCATATAGCTCAAAACTGAAAAATGTCTTAGATTCCAACCTTGATAAACCAAATGAAGAAGCGCTACACTGCTTGCTTGATGGACAAACCACTTTAGTGAAAAAAATGTTAGAAAAGTTGACCTTCATCAGAATGAATAATATTTGTATATTCAATAATTCAATAATATTTGTATTGCACTTTTGTTTTTTTTTTCGTTTGGTTTATCAAAGTTAGATTACAACCATACCAGCTCATGAATCTTTTGATTTGATTTTGAATTGATTGCTAAAAAATGGTACTTCGACATCCCTACATGCTCCTGGGATACTCACTGGGTTCCAGTTTCTTCAGGTCCTCCAACTTGAATTCCTCCTCGGACTGCGTGCTCTATACATGTTTGGACATGACGCCACATTACACTTAGCAGACGCTTTTATCCAAAGCGACTTACAATAAAGGACACAAATCAAGCTACAGATATGCAGAGGAGAACAGAGCAAGCCAGAGTGTAACAAAGTAGGTACGAACAGGGTACAGGACAGTGTTGGTAAGTGGAGGAAAGCTTTGTTACTAAGGAAAGTACACCCGGAAAAGAAGGGTCTACATACAAATCTTAGTAAGTGTTGGCCTATCTGATCTATTTGTATATCCACCTACACATTATATGCTTGGTAGGAAAGTTTACATACCTGTAGAGAAGCACTTCGCAGTTCTAGACATGTTGCGAATTTCCCAATGGTTTTCTGTAAAAGATTAAAGACATTGGTTAAGGATATTGTTTCATTCTCTGATGACATGTAAACATAAGCTACAATTTTACAACTTGTGTAGTATTGTAACTTTTCATTTTAAAAAATTACATGCTGTAGTCCAAATCACAGTCTTTTATCAAAAAGTTGCCCTTAATCAACACCATAAATCGTTGCAGACATATCACAACATACATATAAGAAATAAACATAGAAGAAACATAGAAGAAGCAAACCTTTTGGTCTTCTGAAAAGTCATGCGAATTTGTGGACTGGACCTCTTTCTGTAGTTGCCTTGCAAGTCTAAATAAAGGTAGCAGAAGAATGAATGTGTGTGCAATGCGCAGGTTACAAAAATCATTCCAAGCTCACTTGGTGGGCCAGCAAAACCACTTTTTTTCTAGAGGTAAATGTCAATTCCATGATATAGTTTACAATACGGCAGAAAAAGGTTGGTCTACACACTGCACTTTTACTCCAAAACTGTATTTAATTACAAAAGTGCAATGTTTCGATTAGCTATATGATTATGCCTGATGAAGATCCAGTGGATTGAAACATTGCATTTTTCTAATGAAATAAAGTTTCTTTTTTGGAGCAAAAGTGCTGTGTGCAGACCTACCTTTTCCCACTGTCTGACACTATTGTCTAGCGACTGCAAATTACTTTGGATGTGCACACCCACTCTCCAATAGTTTACAATATGCTCATATTATTCCTATAACAAAATGAAAATAGGCAGAGATGTGCAATTGACTAAATAGTGACCAAAAGCTGGAAAAAAGTCCATAAAATTGCCAAACGCCCTTTAAAGTCTGTCCTTCGAAGCATGTGCCTGGAGAGCACACGTTTCAAACAGGTTCCACCAGGTTAGTTTCGTCTGTCTAGTTGTTGGTCCTCTAACGCCATCTACTGCCCCAAATGAACCACTGTACAAAAGAGTAGGCTACGCAACAGAGCATAAAGTCCTTGTTTATGTAAAACAAAACTCAACCAGACATTTCTAGTCATGCATATTTCCCACTGACTGTGAGTATTAAAAATATATATGATGGACGTCCTAAATGACATGACATATTTGACATGTAAACTAAAGTTCCACCCATACCAATGAGAGGGTGTGGCGCCTAATTTCGTTTTAGCGACTTGAGACTGTTCATAACTTGCGGAATGCACAGACTTCGGACAGTTTTAAGGAAGGCCCGGATAAAGAAATATGTTTACAACTGTCTTCTAATAATCAAGAACAACACCGCATTCACTATCATGTAGAAGAATGCCAAGATGCAGACAACACAGCCTTACATTAAGATAGCAACACATGCCTACTTTGTCTGTGTTTACGCACTAGTCATATCAACACGTTAGTGCTGTAAGCCCCTTGTCCACGTAGAGATAACCATTCTCTGGGCACAATTCCACTGGATATCACAGAAAAACGAAAACATCATCCTTCCCGTTGTTTTGTGCAACAGCCTATTCATGTGCTGTACCACCCGTTGTGATGATCATACATTATAAAGGATTCTTTTTGCAACTTACATTTGATATTCATCAATTGCCTCCACTAACTGTCCCCACGAATCAAAGTCCGTGCCTTTTTTGAAACTTGCGTGCCATTTCTGGATGGTCTTGGTGACATCGGACATTTTCCCGTAGTGGTGATAAACAAAACGTTTCAGGTTACATTGCCGGTGAGATACTATTTCCCATCCCGCATCGTTTGTTTCCCAGGTAGCTATAGCTTACTACAAGCTTACAGATAAACCGGCGATACACTCCACACTGACCAAGCCCTTCTGCTGGTGCACCCAAACTCTTACTCGGAAAGAACGGAAGTCCTGCCCCAGACAGCATATTGTTTGATGGGTTGTCCCCAGCAGTGTCTTCTACTGCCTATTGTCCCAAACAGTGGGATATTAGTAACACGTCCACAGTATGACGCATATATGTGTAATAAACTTCAGTCAGAGATTTTCATCTGCAGAACAAAACAAGTAACTACGCATCTAAACACCTATGTTTAAATGGTTTCTAGGAACAGCGTTTGCCACACCCTCTTAGTACAGCGGCACGACTATCATGCTACTGTGTGCACGGCATCAAATTGACATTTTGTAAACGCTCTGCGCTCAGTCGTGTCAAGTTTTTCTAAACATTTTCTCACTACATGAGAATGTATGATGTGTCATCAGTGATGCTCAATGTGTAGGCTATCACATAGGGTTATGTTTTTGCAACCAACATCAAATATTATATTCCTAGATTATAATGCATTTTCCAATTGTTATGCTAGATTGGTTGAAATGTACTATCACTTAAATACCCTTAAACCACCCAAATGAACGTCAATTGCTTAAGGATATTTGGCTCAAGATGCAGCCCATGATATGCGGCCTACGCAAACTAACCAAGAACTACAAATACTGCAGGAAGTGGGCCATCATGTCAACGACAACGCACGTGTGGTCATCCAATCAGGGAGTTGGCGCATTACGTAATGTTAGTAAACGGCCAATGGAAATTAAGGAAACGTCACACAGGAGTGAGCGAAGTACGACAGGAAGATACATTTTTTACCCATTGTTTTATTTCCTGTATTGAATGTTCGTCTGCGGCAATCTAGACATCTAAGGTTTGACAGGTGTTTTGGCTTATTTAGAACTGTTCTGTACATATTCTATGCATTTTTTGTTTTGAAGCATATCGATGCAGTTTTCTTGTACTGTGACGCTTTCTAATAAGTGAAAAACCTGTCTGGAGCCTTGTTTACATTACCCAGCCTTTAACTGATGTAGCTTGCTAGTAAAAGATTCCGTTCCTGCCACTTTGGTTCTGTGCGTAACGACAAATGTCACCTTAATCTATTCACCATTAGTTAACGCTAACGCTGTTTTGTAAAGTGTGAACCTCGTCCTCTGGAACCACGGGTCACAGGTTACTAAACTGTTATCCGCAATGTTGTAGTTCAACTTGTTAACATTAGCTACAAGGCTAATGACTTTCTGACTTCACCCATAGTCGAGTAGATGCACACCTAGCTGATTTGCTTTTAAAGGGTTGCCTTTGCTGCAGCTCTGTCATATCAATTTGTATAATCTAAAGTGACTGTGCAAAATGTCGACTTTCACAAGATATTCGTGTTGTTTTATGACACAGTTCTATGTTTCTCACTTCGTGTAGTAATGGCAACACCATATTTGTTTAAATTAGTCTGACATGCATGTCCTGTCTTACTTCCAGCCTGGTTTGTAATAGCATACTGTCAAGATGGCTCACTGGTTTCATCGAAATCCCCTGAAAGCGACGGCAAATGTTTCTTTTAATTTGTATGGCATTGCAGGAAGTCCTGCAGCAAACAAAATATGCAAGTAAGTACTCCATCTGTCAGAATAAACTTCACATTACATGTGTGTTTCTGGCTGTAATTGACTGTGACACGTAATTTACAGAAGTAAACTCAAGTACAGTGGTGAAAGATAAGGAGTTGTAAATGTCCCTTAGTTCTCTTAATGTTTATATTATCTGTAATATCTTGCTGGACCATGGGTTAATTTCAATCCTGTGTATGTCCTGGACATATGACAGAATTGACAATAAATTTGACATTACTCATTGCTCTACATTGTATTTTTTCACCAGTGACCTGAGAACAACCAGGGCAAGACTGCTGGAGATGTTCACAGATGTCACATGCACCCCAGAAATCATGAAGAATGCCACTGATGCATACTTCTCTCTCTTGCAAGGTGGCTGTTTACATGTCTGTGTATGCGTGTGTGCTGCTACAGAAAAGTGCCACGTCACCTTGTCAGTAAAGGTGGCTGCCATGTTTTTGTTTGTGTGCCTGCTTTGCTAAGAACTCTTGTCTTGTCTTGCTAATGTGTTTTTGTGGATGCTGATCAATGGCTGGCAATGACCCAGGGTTCATTGCTTCTCTGGATGGTACCACCCAAGAGAACAAACTGCGGTTCATTCAGAACTTCAAGTGGACTGATACTTTACAAGGCAACGCTGCAAGGTAACCTCCTTGCCATATTAATCAGAAGTGACCATCACTTTTGGGAGTCCACACAGCATACACATCATAACAACAAGAAACTACATAGCCTATAAACTACATAACTAAGACTGCCTTAATTGACCCCTCCCCTTTCCCCTTTCCAAAGTACAACCTTATTAAATTAGCATTTTATGCCAGTAGTCTCAAAATCGCATAACACCCTGGTACTCATTTTAACTTATGTACTGACAACCGTTGCCATATTTTTGTGTTACATTCTCTGCACTAATATGTTTAATAAGCCGCTCTTGATACATCATCAGCAGTAGCCCTCCATATTTACTGTACCAAGGTGTTGTTAAGGGATCATGTGTGTCCAGTCACAGTTGGCATCTAATGTTATGTCCCTCAATGCCATACAGCGCCCAGCAGGACGCAGTCTTTGAATTAGTCTCCATGGGGTTCAACGTTGCTCTCTGGCACACCAAGTACGCCTCAAGACTGGCAGGCAAAGAGAAGTAAGTGGTAACTGTGACTGTGTAATAAAGATATTATAATTGTGTAATAGTCATTTTAAATAGTAGCTATTGTTATAAATGTGATGTGTGATATCCTTGTATTTGGCAGTGTCACGGAAGATGAGGCCAAAATAGTTCACAAAAGCCTGAAGATTGCAGCTGGAATTTTCAAACATCTAAAGGTATTTTGTTTGAGGTTTTAACATTAAAGTTATTCTCACAAACACTGCAAAGGTTTTAAAGCAGCAGTTATATCCTAATTACAGTGTTTTTTTCCCAGAATCTGTCATTTACAAGCACATTATGAATGTAGCAAAACGGCTTACCTTACATTGTAGGAACAGAGTAAATGAATTTCAGTGTCGTTGTCTAGCATGGAAGCACATGGCATATAGGTACGACAATGCTTATTACATTTACTTTCATATGTAACAAAACAGATGAGAGTCTTTGGGTGTGTCCATTTGCTAAGGCTGTGATTGTGACATGTAATCTACACATGCTTAATTAGATTCACATATTAAAATTACATTTACTGCAGGACTTCCATCAAATCATGCTGCACATAATTCAGTCATAGCTGTGACATTCTGTGGCAAGCCCTTTGTTTAAGCACAGCTGAATTCCGATGTCCAGATTGGCCTCCTGATGTCATAGTGTGTTGACTAATCCACCCATAGGATATCCACATCCCTCGCCTCATCACCCCAGCAGAGAAGGGCCGGGACCTGGAACCCAGAGTGATCGATGCCTACATCGTCCAATGCCAAGCTGAGGCTCAGGAAGGTAAAGCTACATTGATCAATAATAACAGCAACCTTTTTGCCCAAAGATTGTCTGTAAATATATATAATGTATAATAATTAACAATACCTAATAGCTTAACTCAATAACTGTAAAGCACCTGAATGTTACAGAATTATTTGTATTTGCTTTGAGAGTAATTGCAGTTGTTTGATTTGTTTTTTTTGTTTTGTCTTTATTCATGGACACCTCCTCAATGTAATGTTTTAAATGTGCCTTCCATGACACTTTTTGTTTAATTTTCTTGAATTTTAGTGACTATAGCCAGAGCCATTGAGCTGAAGCACAATGCCAATCTCATCGCAGCTCTAGCTTTTGAGACGGCTAACTTCTACCAGAGGGCTGGTGAGGCTTTCATTTGTTTTTTAAATTGATTTCATGATTCATCATTCTAGGTTTATTCCATTTGGTACATCGGAATATAGGGTTTATCTGCATCGACTCATTTTAGCACTTATTCAAAAGAGGCACAAGGAACAGTACCAGTACTGGTACCCATGAACTGCTATTTAACATATCTATCTCAACATAAATGCATATGTTTATGCAGATTCTTTATTGTTGTCATAAGATATTTAAACACTTTTACAAGAATCAACATGTAGTATAAAACTGCTACTAGTTGATGGTGGTGTTAATCCATATTATTACATGTGTCATTTCAATGTTAATGTTTTTAGACCACACACTGAACACTCTGGACCCAGACTACAGCAGCAAATGGAGGAAATATCTTCAGCTCAAGCAGCTTTTCTACATGGCCTATGTGAGTCTGCTGGGTTATCATTTGATTTCTACAAAGTAAGAATGTGCACATAATCAATGTTAACCTCTCATCCATAAAACTGTAAAGGTTTTTTTTGCCTAGGAAGCTAGTTGGTCTTCCAGTTAAGTCTGTCTGTTGGTCGATTGTTAAGCCTGTCTGTCATTATGTTCAAACATTTATCCCTTTGCACCATTTCAAATCCTGACATTGCATTACACTTAGCAAGCACTTTTATCCAGAGTGCCCAACACAGTACAATTACTATATGTAGCGTATAGTAACATGTATATACTCTCTTTGTTGTGCCAGGCATACTGCTACCACGGGCAGACCCTCCTTGCCAGTGACAAATGTGGAGAAGCCATACGGTCTCTGCAAGAAGCAGAACGATGTGAGTGTCTCCCACACTCTGATGAGCTAATGGAAGAGAAATATAACTTGTCATGTTATTCCCAATGACACAGAGATAGAGTACACATTTTGAGGTTTTTCTAGGCAATTAAGTGTTTTTGCCCATGTGTGCATTACACATGTAATGTAATCGTCTTCTGTCTTGTAGGTTACTCGAGGGCTGAGGCCTTGTGCAAAGAGTACCGTCAGACCAAGGGCCCGGGCACCACCGCCAAGCCCTCGGAGCAGCTCTTCTTCCTAAAGCTCGGAGGGCTCATCAAGAACACGCTGGAGAAGTGTCAGAGGGAGAACGGCTTCATGTGAGTCGGGACACCTAACGCTCCTGAACACAGCACTCTTTTTTTCACTTAGTTCACAAAGTAACTTCAGAGTCCGAAGACTATAATAAGGGCTTATGTCCCATCCAAGGCGTGATCCTCACAAACAAATTGCTCCTCACACAAGGCGATGTCAGTTTAAACTATTCTCCGTTGTTGTCCCACGATGGTGGAACAAGCTACCAGTTGCTACGAAAGTAGGGTCAGCCCTCTCTAAGAGGCTTGTGAAGACTTTTCTTTTCTGAGAGTACTTTCCTTCCTAACAAAACTAACCTCCACTCACCAACACTGTCTTTTACCCACCTTTGATATTAGTATTTCACGAAAATGCATGTTTTCCAGATATTTCCACAAGGTACCAGCAGAGGCGCCGTCGCTGGAGCTGAAGGCCAGCTACGGCCTGGCAGAGCCCATCACCTTTGAATTCCCCTCAGTGAGCGACCTGTGCACGCCTGAGGTCTACGCCACCTTCGACCTCACCAAGGGCGCCAAGGACGACAAGGTACCTGTCCACTGCTGCTCAGGTTGAGCACTGTCTGTTTGTTGGACGAGTGTGTCTTCATTTTGTACGTCTTTTGGAGTTGTCATTTCAGTATAACACCTAGTCCTTTTAAAGGATGGATCTCATTTGTTATGTTTGAAATATACTTATTAAATATATTGCATACTTTAAATACAGTGGTATGAGAAAGTTTGGGCACCCCTCTCTGAGGTTGTATTAAAATTAGAGGCGGGCCGTTATCGGCGTTAACGTGCTGCGTTAACGCGAGACTCTTATCGCGCGATAAAAAAAATATCGCCGTTAATCTATTCTCAAAGTTGGGTTGGGAGCTGGGTCTATACTACACAAACTATGATGACTTTCACCAAAGATCTTAGATTCTACAAAGATAAGCCAACATAATACGTTACTATGGGACCAAAATGCCAACAAATTCCTATTTCGAACTCTTAGAAAATAATTTAGTGTCTGTAAAGCAAGCTAACGAACTAGCTCTAGCTCATTCAAGTGAATAGTAGTAACTATAACAACATCATGTGCTAAACGCTAACAGCGATTGGGCTCACCTTGAATTTAATACATTGCTGTAGCCCTATAACTTTATATTACTTTGTCTGCTTACACTATAACCAGTAACAGTATCTAGGTGGGTGTTAGTGACAGCTTTCAATTCAAAACATTACGTTAGCGTAGTTCGCTAGCGTTAGCGCGCTAACAACCACATAGTAAGTGGTTGCTGCCTGACCTGAAATAAAGCTAATTTTCTCAAAATCCAAACAGTAACAACTTACACTATTAGGCTTGAAATTATTACAAATAGTTGCAGATTGTGACACATGATTCCAAAAAACCCTTAACAACTCCAGAAAAACGTAATGACCAATTTATTAGTTAAACTCCACATGTGTCCCATTCATTTCAGTAAAACGAACCTAGAATCTGCTCTGCACTGCATAAAGGGGGATTCCCCCCTCCCCCTTGCGAAAATAGAACACGGAAGCAAACGGCTCCCTTCCTCAACACTTTCTGCTTTCACCTTGATATTTTAGCGCGGATGTATACCCTACCTCTATATTTTAATGCGGATGTATACTTAGCCGAATTGCACTGAAGGGGACTCCTGCCACAACTGTCCCATGCGAGAGACTTTTTTCTTTAGCAGGCCATATTGTGCAGAAAAGGAGATCTACTTTGCCACCAGAAAATGTGAACAAGCTGGTCTGCCTAAGTGACTGGTGGAAGAAGGAGAAATAGAGCTTGGACTGATTGACACAAAGCTACTGACTGTAAACAGTTCATCACAACTTCTTATGTAGGCTTACAGTTCAAAATCCATGTTTCATGTTTCATTTAGTTCATGTTTAACTAAATAAACAGCTAGTAAACACAAGTACATTTTATTGAACATGATTTATTTCCATCACCAAGTATCAAAGTAGAACAGCTTTTTCAAGCAGTTAGTGATGCATTTTGGAAACAGGAGATGAGCCCCTGGTCTACTGTGCCACCTGGCTTAAGAAACCCGTTCTCAAAGACTTACTTCTAGTCATTATTTAGGTTGCACACATATTCTGAATACCTTCGGCAGAATTCAAATGAGCCATTTTAATCTAGATTAATCTAGATTAATTTTATGATTAATCTAGATTAAAAAAATTAATCTATGCCCACCACTAATTAAAATGAACTCTGACTTCACACAAAATTATCTTGGTGGCATGTCCTTCATTTGCCCATAAGAGCCAAGTGTTAGCTTGATTTCAAAACACAGATTTTAAGTATTCATAGTATGCAATTGTGTGAAATTAAATCAAATGTAAAAACTAGGCTGTGCAAAAATGTGGGAACCCTTGTCATTTTGTTGCTTTGATGGACTGTAACTAATCATCACAAGATATTTGGACACACAAAGTTGGTTTGGTGAGCTCGTTAAGCCTTGAACTTAATTAACAGGTGCATCCAATAATGACAAAAGGTATTTAAGGTGGCCAAATGCCAGTTCTCATTCTGTTTGACTCTCCTCTGAAGAGCTGCAACATGGGAGCCTTAAAACAACTTTCTGATGACCTCAAAACCAAGATTATCCAGCATTATGGTTTAGGGGAAGGTTACAAAAAGCTGTCCAAAAGATTTCAGCAGTCAGTTTCCACTGTCAGGAACATTGTGAGGAAATGGAAGGCCACGGGCACGGTTCTTGTTAAGCCCAGAAGTGGTAGGCCAAAAAAAATTCCAGAGAGGCAAAGATGAAGGATGGTCAGAATGGTTAAAAACAACCCACTGACCACCTCCAAAGACGTGCAAGGATATCTTGCTGCAGACGGTGTTGCTGTGCATCGATCAACAATACAGCGCAATTTGCACAAGGAAGGGCTGTACGGAAGAGTGATGCGGAAGACGCCTTTTCTTTGCAGTCGCCACAAACTGAGTCGCTTGAGGTATGCGAAAGAACATTTGGACAAGCCAATATAATTTTGGAATAAGATACTCTGGACTGATGAAACAAAAATTGAATTGTTTGGTCACAACAAGAGGCGATATGCATGGCGGCAAAAGAACACAGAATTCGAAGAAAAACACCTGCTTCCCACAGTAAAATTTGGTGGAGGTTCCATCATGCTGTGGGGCTGTGTGGCCAGTGCTGGTACTGGGAATCTTGTTAAAATTAAGGGTCGCATGGATTCCACTCAGTATCAGCAGATTCTTGAGAATAATGTTCAAGAGTCTGTCACAAAGTTGAAGTTGCGCCGGGGATGGGTGTTTCAACAAGACAATGACCCCAAACATTGCTCAAAATCTACCCGAGCATTCATGCAGAGGAACAAGTACAATGTTTTGGAATGGCCATCCCAGTCCCCAGATTTGAATATCATCGAGAATCTGTGGGATGACTTGAAGCAGGCTGTCCATGCTCGGAATCCTTCAAACATCACTGAATTGCAGAGGTTTTGCCAGGAGGAATGGGCCAAAATACCATCATCCAGGATCCAGACACTCATTGGTGGCTACAGAAAGCGTCTACAGGCTGTTATTTTTGCAAAAGGAGGCTCTACTAAATACTAATATGATTTTTCTATTAAGGTGCCCAAATTTATGCACGGGCCTTTTTTTTGTTTTGGGGCATATTGCACATTTTCTGTTAACCCAATAAACCTAATTTCACTGCTGAAATATGATTGTGTTCATCAGTTATTTGATATATCAAAATTAAGTTGTGAATTAAAACACCCCATGATTGGTAAATATAAATAATGACAATTGTCAAGGGTGCCCAAACTTTCTCATACCACTGTATACCATAACAAACAACTTTTCTTGGAGTCCTTGCAGTCATTTCAGTATTCCATCGAGCTCTTTCAAAGCATCGATTTTATTTGTTATGTTCGAAATGTACTTTAAAAACAACTCCCCACTCAACTCTTCTTTTCTGCAAACGCTCCTGTGTTACACTGCATTACACTAAGCACTTGCTTTTGGTTGTGTGTTCTGAAGGCCAAGGCTAAGCAGGACGAGGAGGTGAAACCTCTGAAGGAGCCTGACCTGAAGCCTCAGAAAGACACTGGGTGTACCATCTCCTAAACACGCCCACAAACTCACCCAGCAGACACCGGAGGTCATAACCCCACACACTACCCCCAAAAACCCACAGTACAGGAGTCCCGATTACTGCAGATGAAACCCACACAGTGGAGGAAGCCTCTCGCTTTTAGTTTCGACTACAGCAGGTTGAAAAGTTTGCTGGTTTGAGTTATCCGAAGACCTGCTTCGGTCCAGACTCCAGAGTGGGACGTATACAGGAAGTTGAGTGTTTTGTTTTGTGAAAAGGTGTATGCTCTTCATAGTTTTCCTAGGGCAAACTCATGGTGGTGGAAGTAGACATAAAAATGAACATGTAAACATAAAATGTCATATGTGAGTGAAATGCTGAGACTGCATGAGTCATGGTAAAGCATTTGTTTTAGTTTGATTTGTAGTGGTTCATAATCAGTACTGTTTGAGGTGGCTTATGCTTTGGTCATAGCTTTGGTCATTTTTATACATTATCGTAGAAATGTAGTGGGGTTATTCCTAATGTCGAATTTTACTGGAAGACTGACCACACTTCACAATTCACTAACAGACCATGGGAATTACTGCATATTTCAGTTCTTCTCATTCAAAGTTTCCATATGTATATCTCTTGTATTGCAGGAAAGTATGTTAAATGCAGTGACCAACTACTAGAGTTTAGTTTAACTTTTTCCAAACAAAATATTAGTCAACAATGCACTTTGCCCGAACAGCTTAACATATTTCTTGAACTAAGTATCTTCTGTAAATGACCTTGATGTTTCTAATCATGTCCCATCTAAAGGCTTTCTTCTCTGCAGCCGTACATGTCTGTTGTGTGTACTTCTATAGTATTACTTTCTCTAAGCAGCAGCCTGAGAACAAGGGCTGTCTTGCTTTTTGGGTCACAGTTTAGCACAAATCCAGCTGTTTCTCATCCTCGAGAGAAACAATATCCCAAGCGAATCTGATACGGCCATAGCCCCCCCCCCCAAACTAGCCGGCGTGTCGCTGGACGCCAAGGCGAAAGATGTCATCGCTTGGCACGCGGACTCGGCGAGGCTGTCCCCCCCCATTCTTTCATTTGGCCCCTGACACGAGATCTCTGCCCATGATGTGGCTCCGTCCCAAAGCCCTGCCGGGCAGGGTCAGATTCACCGAATGTTTGGCAGAATCCCATGACACAGTTTCTTGGTTCCATCCTCAAAATATCCACATCCCACAGATTTTTCAGTATGTGATGATCAGACTACAGACACAGGGTGTTTCATAAAAAGTCGCTGCACACTTTGTTTCTTGTTTTGTACATAGCTGTAAGATGATGACTCCACACATTGGGTTTCTTTATTCTTTTCTTTCTACCCTAGTTTTAATAGAACTTGGTAGACTTGTTTTTAGTATTCTGACCGTTTTTGTGCCACTGGCTTTCTGTATCATTAGTTGGCTTCCAATCACTGTGTCCAAACTCTCAGCACTCATGTCCCGAATTAAAAAAAAAAAAAAAAAAAAAACAGGAAAATATGCTAACCATGTGACCATGTTATTAAATTGCAGTAGTTTTGTGAAGAAGTTTTTTTTTCAAAGCTTTTTGCACTTTACCCATTATCTTGAAAGTGGCCTACTACATAAATGGATAGACTTCAAGGTGTATTATAAAAAAACATCCAAAACCTAACCGTTATTACCGTACTGTAGATAGCAGCTTATTTTTCCGGTTGTAAGTATTAAAATACTCCATTGTAATTTTCTTTAGTAACTGTGTATCCGGATGAAATCACTCACATGAATAATGGTATGCTCCATTGTATAAGGTGTACTTGTATATGAAAGTTAACCCTAAATCATTGTCCTGTATTTATCCGTTTACATAATGGACATGCACTTCAGTGAAAATTAAAACAATCCCTATGGTAACGCTGTTTTTTGTATTTTGTTTCTCATTCTTCTCTATTCATGCTTGTATCTCAATTCCAGTAGTAATAATAAAAAGATCAAATGAGCTTTTCCATCAGAATAGATTTAAAAACTGAGTGTTTACTATGTGAAAACCACTGCTTAGAAAACCACCCATCTAACATATAGGCTGACAGTAAGGCTCTACATTCTACACAGAGCAGAGAGGAGCCCTAGTCCAGAATTAAATTGAAAACAGCCATAGACAAATACAGCCACACCAACTTCCTCATACGCTGCAGGATTATTAACACAAGCACAAGTGTTATCACACTGTGGAGCTGGAGCAGGACCAGGAAGTCCGGTTTGTCCTCAGTTCCTTCAATGTAAGAGCACTGACGCGACACAATATTTACCCTGCACTGAGAAATACCAGTGACTTATTGTGTTTGCCTTCCTGCCAAGCACACACCAAGACTGGGAGGATGAACAACAACATAACAAGAGTAAGTAATCTTTTGATAATGCACAAAATCTGATGTTTTAATCATGCTGCTGCTTTGCATTTGGCTGTGTGTTGTAGTTCACAGATTATTTTTTATTATGCTGTGGTCTGTCACCTGTAGCTTCACAAAGTGCAATCAGAGCCAATGTCAAATCACAAGGCAACATAACTGAACGAGAAATCTCCTCTAACAGGGTACCTCAATGTTCTTGTTACAGACTGTGTTAAACTAATGTCAAGGTTTTCTCTTGGCAGAATATCATTATTGCAATCTGTTTGCCGTCAGTACATGTAGTAAATAATCTACTAAATCAGAAGTGAGGTCTATCAACAAGTAGGGTAGTTCCTAATTTTAGAGTGCAGTTTTATGATATTAGTGTTTACAAGTAAACAAAAAAATTTAGTCAAGAAATGTGAGTAACTTTGTTTCAAAGAGCAGTTAAACTTTTGTCACGGTTGCACAGTGAAGCTGTGGAAAATTGTTTTTCAGAGAGGAAGCATGTTGTACATTTAGAACACATTTAAGATTAGACTGTATAGCCTAAATACCTTCCCTGGATCTTCCTGGAAAGCCAAGTCAAGTTTATTTGTGTAGCTCATTTCATACACAGAGGTAGTTTAATATGCTTAACAAAAATAAAACCAAAGAACAAAAGACACAAAAGATGAAAGTGTAAAAGGATAAAAGTAAAATACGTATAAGGTAAATAAAAGACATAAAAGCAAACGAAAACTTAAAATAAGTAAAAATTAGTAATTAAAGGTAGGCCTAAATCATTTGCAGAAATCATCTGAAAAGAAAAAATGCATGTAAATGCTTAAAAAAAATAAATCATAAATCATTACCAGAAACCATCTGAGAACAGTTTGGTCTTAAATGAGAAATTCAGTGTAAAATAAAAATTGGCATGTTAAAACATCATACTGAGTTGGTATGTTTGCTGAGCAGCAAAATTGAGTTAGCCTGTTACACTTTGGAAGTGTACACAACATAGAGCTGCAGTAGAACACTAGAGCGGACACAGGCGCACTGCTCATGCCAATCGTGGCCGCCATCTTGCGACTGTATTGCCGGCCGGGAATCCTAGCCCTCGCAGTGCTTAGTAAGGGACATAAATATCATTTGATATTTTATATTAGCTAGTATATTCATTGTTGATCCGTACGTTGATCTCCTATGTCTTTTTCTGATTTCACGTTCTGTAATGTATGTTCTTTATGTTTGAATTTCAGTTATAGGATGATGTAGTTGATTCTTTTTTTGTATTATTGGATATGCTTTTGCATTTATCTTGGTGGAATTGTAATAGCCAGTCTTCGCTCCAGGATTGTAGTTTATATAAGTCTTCTTGAAGTGTTTTTAAATCTTCCTGATGTTTTATTTCTCTAAAAATCTTTGTGTCATCAGCAAATAAAAAAGTGGGCGAATTAGTTACATTAGGTAGATCATTTATATTTATTTGTGTTCGTGCGCACGAATATATTTTATATACAAAATATATATAAAATATATATTTTATTGGAATGACAGATGTTGATAACAGTATGGTTACACATTTGCGGTACATGTAATACTGAATAGTTACAAATTTGCGGTACATGTAATACTGAATGGTTTGATAGTAAAGACATTAGTAGATGTTGACAGGCTGAGTTACCATATATACGAGTATAATAAATTCTAACAATAATTCAAATTTCTTGTCTAAACATTGGAGACTGTTATACCTTGGCCCAAAAGGAGGCCTAGCAATATACCAAATTTACCAAAATTGTAATGATGTTTATTGACCACGGATAAATCAGTTTGTTGCTGAATAAACTTTGTTGAGTCATATAATTTGTTATGTAATTTCTTATTATAGTCTCCATACATTTGCCAATGACACAAGTTAAACTAACTGGTCTGTAGTTTCTTACATGTGCTGTGTTTCCCTTCTTATGCAGTGCTGTTATTTTTCCTAATTTCCATTTTGTATATATATTTTTATACATACGAAAATACAAAACTTGTCTTATTATTTGTAGAAATGATATCGGTGTGGTTTGTGTAAATGTATTATAGACAAGTTGCTTGCATTTGAAGATAAATCAATTAGTGGTGGGAGAAAAAAAAATCACATCAGAAAAATATGAATTCATATCAAGTAGGTGTATTCATGTATTTATTCATGTCATTTTTAAAATCAATAAACATGTTTTCAGTCTTTGAATCTCTTCAAATCTGAATACACGACCTAATCTTTTCCATAAGAACATGAGGAATTACCTACTGATGAAAATATTACATTTACATTACATTTACATATATACGCACAGCTAATATAAATAACAAATCACAAATTTAATTCATGATGTGTTGCTATATTTAAAAAAAAACAGTCTGCAATAGCTTTTTCAAAAATAAAATGTCTACTGATACCAAAGACTGCAATGGTTATACAGGGTCGAACGCAAACTGTAGTGCTCAGCGAAGTACGTTAAAATCCACTTTATTTGTCATTAACGTTGTAATTATCGTTTTCTTTTATACAATTTACGTACATATAGAGTCAGGCATTTCAAATATCATCATTGTAGTGTCAGTGGATATTTTCACAGAACAAAGCCGTTTTTTGACAGAGGTGGGTCCATTCTACGCTTATTTACATTGAGTGCCTAGCACATGATTACCCTCGCAAGATGGCGGCCGCGTCGGACGTTTTCCCGTGTGGTCAGCCAATGCCGTGTCTGCTCATAGACATACTATATAGTATGTGTACTATATAGTACTATATAGTATATAGTATGTCTATGTGTCCGCTCTAGTTTTCTACTGCAGCTCTATGGTACACAATGCTTATTACATGCAGTAGTTTGCAGTTGTTTCTTGCCACCGCCATGATGAAAGTCCAAACAAGTCGTTGTACTCATAGACATCCTATAAGATGTCAATGGTTGTACTACCTCTCCTCCTATTCTTCCCCCGGTTCGTGTTCGTCAATCGACTTGTGCAGACTTTTATCATGGCGGCGACGAGAAAGTACAGCAAGGTACTGCCCGTCAAAACTGTTTAATTAATAAACGTTGTACACTTACAAAGTTCTCAGTGCATAGTTTTGAATGCCAGGGCCTTTGTAGTACTACCGATGGAGTGTGGAGTTTCTTCCTGCTGTTTTAATGGTTTAATAATAGTCTAATCTTCATGCTTCGTCTAAGGGTGCCTATCCATTGTTAGTCTTAGCAAACATACCAACTCGGTATGATGTTTTAACATGCCAATTTTCATTTTGCACCGAATTTCTTTAAGTCTGGATTTGAAACAGTAGGAGCATTTTGTCTTCTGGCAGTTGATTCCAACGCTGAACAGCATAACAACTGAAAGCTGCTTCGCCACATTTTGTTCTAACAGCAGGTTTTGTTCTAACAACATATTTTTCTGCTCTGATCTTAGAGACTTTGTTGGTGCACACAGCTGAAACATATCTAATAGATAATTAAGTCTCATCCCATTTAATGTTTTAAACGCAAAAAGCAGTGCCTTAAAGTCAGTTCTTTAACTTACAGCAAAGATCTTTAATCCTCCCTCAACACTCTCTGCTTACAGGGAGCCAGTGCAAGGACCTTAAGATTTGAGTAATGTGTTCAGTTGTTTTTGTTCTTGTAAGAACCCTTGCCGCTGCATTTTGGATCAGTTAAAGGTGTTTGATGGTCTTTTTTGGAAGGCCTGTGAAAAGGCTATTGCAATCCTACTGGAAATAAAGGCATGTACATAAGACCTCTAAGCAATGTTTTTAGATGATAAAATGTGGAGTTAGTGACTGCTTTCACATGACTGACGAAGGTTAGTTCACAGTATCTTTTCCTTTAAGCCCCTTAGTCTCAAAAACAGTTGTGATCCTAGGTCTTTTTTCCTTTCCTTCAGTTTTATCTGCGTGCAGCTGTAGAAAATTGTCACATCCAATTGTTAATTTGGTCAGTACACCCATATAGAGACTAAGGGGTTGATCTTGGGTCACTCCAGTAGTGTCCTTGTCATCATGTGCCCGCAGTGGCAAGGAGCTGGATGTTGATGCGTCTTCTATCGGATGGTTTCCCAGAACTGTATGAGATACAGGCATGTTAGCATGACCCTCTGCAACTGATAGCTTCTTAGCAGCCTTGGTTGGCAACATGGACCTCTTCTTAACTCCATTGTTATCACCATCATTTTACCTCCAATTTTCCAAGAGCCTGGGAGGTTCACTGCTGATGTTTGGCTTTGAGTCATGCTAGCTGTGTCCTTCTTACCATGCTTTTGTACATTACAAAACTTCAATGCAAGCTGCCAGAGGCATATCCAGGGTCCCAACGTAGGAGGTGATTGGGCATTTCTCTCTTTCAGCTTGTGAGGGCTATGGTTTTGGTTCACCAGAGTGTTTGTTGATGTACATTCTTTATCAACCACAATAGGTTCTGTCTGCACTGTTACACAGCGCTTATCGGCAGGTAGACCCAAGGTCAGCAGAAAAGAGGTTGCATGGTAGAGAGAGAGGCAATATTGGTCAGCCAAGACTTTGGCCCCAGTCCAGCTGTGTCCTGTGCTATTTGGTTTGATGAATGCTCTGCAATTCCAAAAAAAGATTGAAAATGGCTATAAAAGCTTCCCTGTGCTGGAAGTGGGCTCATTCCAAGCTCATTTAAGGCAGAGAAAAGTTCTTTGACATCTTCTTTCAGACTCTTTCAGGATGATCTCTAAAAATGTAATTTGCAACATGCACAATTATGCATTTAACAGTTTTATGATTTGGCACCATCTTTGAAATAATAATGAGAATGAATCCATTCTCCTTTTTAATTTCCTGCTTTTCATCTTCGCCCACTGCTTTTTTCTGAGACACTCAAATCTGTTCAGAAGTGGTATGGGCTTTTGGATTTGCATAGGCCCAGAACAGAGATATTGTAGTTTTTGGCCTTAGGGTTTAGTGGCAACAGAACGCACTGATCTTGAGGTAAATAGTGTTTTCTTTTTAAGTCTAGCACCTTCTTTATGACAGCAATCAGTACTCACATTTTGTTTTGTGAAGTCGATTCAGCCAGTTGTGGTACAGCCAGTTGTGGTGCATTCTCCGCATTCCCATTAGCGGTATCAGTTGCCTTCAGTTGCGGTATCAACTCCCTTCATTATTTGTCCTTTGATGGACAGGCATCAATTTTTAATTCCAGGATAGAATTCCTCTGTTCAAGCTCAGTGCATTTTCTACAGGAATTCATGGGTCTTCACATTTTGTTATAATCCAGAGTGAAGGTGAACTGTTGTGCCATCTGTATTGTCTGAGTTTTAGGTTGTATTGTTTAAAAGACAAATAACTGACAAAGTCCTTCTTTGTTATACTGGCTAAAAGGAGACAAGTTTTGGCCAAGACCATCAATCCCGTCACAGACGGACTATTTACTTCTCCAGTGGAGATACTCTAGAGCAAAGTGACATTGAGGAAGTGGAGGATGAAGATCCTGTTCATAAGGAGCCCTTCTCACAGTCTATGGACACAGTGAGTTTATAGGCCTAAAAATAAACAATATTCTATTTAAAAATATCTTATGGTATTTATATTTTGAAATGCATTGTTTTTATTGAGTTGATGTAATTAATATGTTTTTTTTTTTTTTTACATTTTTGTCTTAAGTTTCGTGTGTGTGTGTGTGTGTGTGTGTGTGTGTGTCCATCTGTGTTTGTTCTATGAGTGTTCTAGGCAAGCATGTCTTGGGGAGAATATTCTTGGTTTCTAGGCACAAAAATAGGAAAGAAGTCATTACGAAGTAAGACCTGAGAATAACAAATACTGTTACATCCTTTATAGAAAATATTTTTTGATAAAAATGCTGTTATCAGAATGAAAAAAAATCTTAATCAGTCCTCTGATTAGACACTAAATTCAGTGAACGTTTCAATCGAATGTGATTACCAACAGTGTGTGATTTTCTTGGTGAAAAATTTGCTCGTCTACTTGGACTGCATGCTGCGAAGTACCAGTATGCCATAGATGAATTTCGCCGCAGCCAAAAGGTACATTGTGTTACACTTCTAATTAATTTCCAAGCTTGTGGAGGCACATTGATGACTCAATCATGTCTCCATTGATACGTTTTTTTTTTTTAATAATAAACTCAACCCAGTATAGACCTATTATGTTGTACCTCCTTTATTGACATGATGTAACAGCTCTACTTATCTACCCCATATGGCTAACCTGAAGAAGAGAAAAGACATTGAGGAGGAATCTTCAGATATGGACGATCATGCAGAAGACTTCAACTTGTCTCTGAGAACAAGACGAAACTATGGGGCCACCAACTCTGACGATCTCCCCAGTCCTCCTCAATCGTCCAGTAGTGTGCCGATCAGTGTGAAGCACATAGCAGCTGACAACAAAGGATACCAGGAAGATGATCAGTGAGCACATCTGCTATCACAAAACATCTTGTACATCTTGGGTACATGTAGACTAGGCTTCACAAATCATTTCGTTTGTTGTTTTGGCCCTGTTTGTCATGGACCTGACCCAACCTGTATGTAAATTTGAAACACATTTGTATTTTGCTATAGGCTACTATACTCTCTTGGCTTGTGCATAAATTCTTTTTCTTTTCTTTTTTTGCACTCAACAGGGGATAATTGCTTTGCAACGGTACACTTCATGTCTCTGATACTTTTCACACAGATCACTGAACAATGAAACAGTTTCTTAAGATGTCTCATAATTTAATCACCTAAAATTAATGCTAAAATTAACTCTAAAATCAACTCCTTCACAAATGACATTCAACTGTGTTCTAAGGTACTGTAGCAAATTATTTCAGCTCACCACTGGTCTTTATGGTGTTTTGGTAAAATAAAACATTGTGCTATTTTCTCTATATTTGTCATGGGGTGTTTTCTCTATATTTGTCATGGGTTATTTTCTCTATATTTGTCATGACCCCCTCCATACGGCAGGACTTTTTCAACTGTTGAGGGGAGACCTTCTGTATACTGAGGATCAGACAGTTTTTAGTGTGGTGAGTTGAACTAATAGCTTAGGCAATACACAAAGGTATTCTTGCAAGAATGATAGCAAGCAAACAAAAGAGAGAGGTAAGCATAAATTATTGGAGTTTTGTTGTGAAGTAGCTGTGTGTATAGCTAGTCCTTATATATACCAACCCACGAGAACCTGACGATTTATGTGGATTTTTGTTAAACACACATGTTAAATCTCTGGCATATAGCACACTAGAAACAAAATATGATTAAAAAAAGGTCATTGCTAACACGAGACAGAATTTGTTAATGAACTTAAATGGCGCTAGCAACTGGTCTGGATAAAAAAAGTAAGGTTATATTTTAACTTGCTACGTTCAAATAGATAAAATACATAAAACATTACAATGTTGCACACAATCAAAAGCTAAAAGTTGTTGAATAGTTTGTAAAGTAATGAATTAGCATTTGTGACGAATCTTGTATTAGGCTACTTCATCTTCAAATGTCAAAGGTCACATCAATCCGGGAACTCGTGTTTCATTTCATTCAAATGTCTCACTTGAAGCGTACATAAATAATCAAAAGCTTTCGACGAGGATGGGATTCGAACCCACGCGTGCAGAGCACAATGGATTAGCAGTCCATCGCCTTAACCACTCGGCCACCTCGTCTTCTTCTCTGTGCCATAACCCACACTTTATAACACCACGATAACTCTATAGCTCACTTTATTTAAAAAAACAAACGGTTGTCAGCCCAGTGGGTTGTTTTAATAGCAAGTATTACACTTGCATACTTTCAAAATGTTCAATTGTTCTCCAAAAGCACTGGACTGACAAAATCGTGCATGAGCAATAGCGGTGTCTCACTTTTGCCAATACGCAGGCGCATTGAGTGTGTTAACACAGCCAGCTAGCTGGCAATACTGCTACATTTCTGTCCTGTGGATAGCGAAGATGGCATTGGAAGAAAGACTAATTTCTGCTGTTTCAGATTATCCAGAGTTATATAATTCAACTCTGAATTGTTACAAAGACGCAGACAGAAAGGCAAAGGCATGGCGGGCTGTGAGTTTACAAGTCGAAATGCCAGGTAATGATGAATGTCTTTTTCAAACAAGCTGGCTTGTTGTAGGCTAAACTATCCTAGCCTTAGCTAGCTAGATAGCTGCCCAGCGAACCATGAAACTGTGTAGCAGCTTCGCTTGTAGGCTAGCCACTTTGCTAGTGGGCAATGGACCGAGTATAATGTTAGCTGAATTCCTCGGCCGAGCAATGAGGTTGTGTTGAATGTTATAATAAAATGTTGCACATGTCTTTAGGCCGTTGAAACAGCTCGTCTATATGGTTCTTATTAGCCTAACTTAACTCCTACATTTATGGATGAATTGCAATTCTGTTTCTTCGACACAACAAAAAGTGCTATGGTGGCTAGCCAGCTCCAGGTTGCTAAGTTAGCTGACAATCTTGCCGGTGTTTGGAACTAAACATTAGATTTACATCACAAAATAGATGGGCCAAGCAATTAGTTTATGTGTGATTTTAGTTTAATTTGGGGCCTCATGTTTTCACTTGTCCGTCTTAAAATCCGAGTCCCCAGGAAGACAGGCAAAGTTTGTTAGGCTACTTCTGTGGAGAAACGACTAATCTCAGTGCGAGAAACAATTGCTAAGTAGATTTTGTTAAACTTTATGCATTTTATTAATCCATTGTATAGGGGAACTGTATGTGAAGTAGCCGTCTTGGGCCATCCCTAACGAAAAAGTCCCTATAGAAATCCTGTAAGATTTCCTATAGTATGTATAATAGTTGTATAATACCTCTATGGTGTTCTGCTACCATCCCTGTATAATACTTTTATATTTTTCCTCCCTATAGTGTTTCTGTAGTACACTCTTATATTGCTATAGTACAATGTTCCAATATACTATACGATTGTATAGCATCTACAGTATTTCTATAATATTTCATATATATATATATATATATATATGTCATAAAATACTGTAATTCTTATAGTACTCTATAGTACGATTTCCGAAAGGATTGGAGTTCATGTAGTTTTTATTTCCGCAGAGGAAGACTGTCGAAGAAAATGGAAAAGCTTGAGAGACATGTTCATTAAAGACAAACGTTCGGAGCAGCGGCGGCGGGCTTCAGGGGGCACACATCGTAGCTGGAAGTACAGCTGGCAGATGGCCTTCCTCACCCCCTTCATCCAGTCGAAAGCAGGCCCCTCAATTGCGGCTATAGATGACCCAGACGACGAGCGGGACGAGGAGGACAGGGAGGACGAGAGACCTGCGGACGGCAACTCGTCCTTTGTCATACATGAAGTAGAAGGAGAGCATAGCGGACTAGACGGATCCTCGCACTCGCATTCGCACACGCACACGCACTACCCTCCCTCAGGTTCCCATTCGTCCAGCAGGAAAAGGAAGTGGCAGGTGGACACACCAGATAATTTGGAAGATGAAATGTTTCTGTTCAGCTTGCTCCCTTATCTTAGACGGCTACCCTACACCAAGAAGAGTGCTGTAAAACTGAAAATACACCAAATACTTTATGAAGCAGAGTTTCAGTAGAATTTATCTTTTAGTTTACCTAGTTTTTATACTAAGAAGAAAATGTTTGTTTCCCTTGTATTACTGTGTCAGTAAGTGAACATGACAACAGTTGCACAACAGATGTGCTGTGACATTTTGTCCAAATAAACCCAGGCAACACATCTGACTAATTTAGTACTTGATTTTTGTTGTACGATAAGTAGCTTTCAGCACCAAGTGAATGATGTTCATTTTTTGTTTTTGTGATGTTCATATTGAGTTATTGTGTCACCACTCTGTGATTCGTTCAGATAAGCACAACAATGCTTTGTGTCTCTTGGGATGTGCTTTCACTGATTTACTTGAATATGCACTATGCAAGACATGACACGGGGACAAATCAATTTTATACTGATGCAAAAGCTCTACTTAAAATGTGGTGTTGCACGTAACGGTGTGAAGTTAAGTATATTGAGCAACAGTTTTGCTTCCTAGGGCTGGGACTTTTATATGGTAACATGTAGGTAGTAATGGTAATTAACAATAAAAAAAAAGTTAACCTGAATGGTATTAGATGGTTTCAGTGGCCTTTAAACTGTACATTGAGAATGTTCACTTTTGGAAATATTCATTGTATGCCCATTATTGACCTAGATTTCCCCCCTTTTAATGTCAATGCCATAGTGATTTTTTAATAGAATATACATTCTCCACCTATTTATAGAACATGTATACAAGTATCACCTATTTAAACAACAAACTTGAGTGGTGTTAAAGGGCTATGGACCATCTTTATTCTAACATGCATTTGAAAGAGATAGTGGCACAGTGGAATCAACATGGTTATGTCATTGAAAAGGCAGTTTTTGTTCATTCTCTGCATACCCAGTCACTTCAACAGGTCACTAGTTATCTAACCATTGTACTGTTACTCAGTCACTTAAATTTTCAAACAGAACTTTGGAAATAGCTGTGAAGGTGGTGCACAATACATCCCCAAACACAATCAGGTGTTTGACCAAATATAAGGAATCTACCAATGTCTTGGTGAACTGGTGCAGGTACCGAGAACAGTATACAGGAAGTGCTAGAAATAACAATTGAAAAAACGGTGGATCCTCCCCACCATACGAGAGCCGGACTTTGGTGCAAGGAAGTTTTCCTGACGAATATTTTTTCCAGTAGTTGCCACTAGATGGCGATAAAACGATAGCCTGGTAAACCCGCCCCTCGTACTTCATTTCATTTCGTGCAGAGGGTTTGGAACAGAGACCGTCAGAAACGATTTGCTTGAGGTGTGGACTCTGCTGAAGTTTTAAAAAAAAGTGCCTCTGCCTTTAGTGCTACCCAATCGCTAACGCCTGGTCGTCACGTATGCAATTAGCCTACCTACGCACTACAATTCAAATGTAGCACACAAGGTCAACGTCACAGCTAACGAACACACCCTCTGTTGTTCGCTGATTGGACCGTACTTTCTGCGACTTGCCAAATGCTCCTCAAGAGACTCCGGTCCAGACCCTCTGCACGAAATGAAATGAAGTACGAGGGGCGTGTTTACCAGGCTAATAAAATGATACAGCCTTTGAAAGACTAGCAGCGGCCCCTTCTCTGACTCGTCTCTCACAGTCCAAATTAGAACATTTGGGGTTCCATAAGGTGGACAATGAATGACCATGGGTAATTACTGAGATTATACTTTACATCTCTTTAGCCTACCCATAGAAGATTTAGATTTAAGCAATGATAAAATTGTTGGTATGTGTCTTATCTATGTTGTGTCTGAGTCACCTATAGCATACACGTGTGAGGAATATGTGCATAATGTTAATTGCTCAAGAAAAACAGAAATAGAGCAAAACTCCAGAAAATGTTTGCTTGTGTATGACTGTGAGGTTAACGTGTATATAATTTAGCCAAACTGCCAAGTGAGCTTTGAACATCTGCTTTGCGCTCCCCGCTGTTGAAAGCATGTATTGCAAGTTTGAGGTGAGGAGTGGTGCGGCTGACTGAAGTGGGCTTTGCTTTGCTTTTTTACATATCCAATGGGATACTTCCTACTCCTTGTCCGCCGCAACGCCTCAGGAGCTCACTTCCTGTTAGAGTACCACAATTCCAAACAGACAACAGGAATTTTTCGGGAGTCATGCTTAAACTCTTCCACAGGTCGGAAAAATTAAAGTAAGGGCTTACAGTGTTTTTGTTTCTTCCAGCTATGTTTTGTGTGCTTTCGTGGTGGCGCTGACTTTGAAGCATGCCAGTGTAAGAAGTAAACGCTAACCTCGTTTGAAACATATCTTATAATCGTTATGGGTAGATTGCTAGCGTTGCCTTTTTCTACTTGAGTAAAGTATGCGTGCATTTATCGTGCTCAGAAAAAAACGGAACCTTGGTGGATATTACTTAAAATACTGAACATGCTATCACCTGGCATACAGTTTGGTGGCTAACGCTGGCGAATATCGCGTTGCCTAGTTTGGGATCAAGGGATGTGGTGAAGCATGTTCTTGGCTAACTTACTTTCGTAATGTAGTCTGCGCATAAATAGTAAGCGAAGCTTACAGTTGCATCAGTACATCACTGGAAGACGGCTAATATAGCTAACAAGGGCTAGCTATTCTCTCCAGAAGCAAGGAAAGATGCATCCCGCGGTGATTTGTATTGTTGCAATGGAATGCGATTGTTGTCTGCATTGCAACGAAAGGGTCGATGAAGTATCATAATTTGGTCAATGTGTGTGATGCTTGGTGAAGTCAGGCAGTCAACATCATGTCATTGTCCTTATCACAGTGACACGACCACCACTATGTGAGGGAAATCAGTTTCTGTTTCAGTGATCTTAGAGTTTTTGTTTTTTCAGATCTACTTCGCCTGAAGTCTCACTAATGTGTGACGTTTGCTTATAGGCTGCTGTAGTGCCTGTTAAGGATCTGTAGACTACATTCCTAGCCTTGCAATCATTTCTAATGGTTATTGACCCTTCACTGTCAAGTAATTCATGGAAAACATTTCAGTTTACTTAAACTGTTGGAAGTTCTATATTAGCCTGTTATCTGGAAGAAGTTGCATAGCCCAGGCGTACATATATGCACCTTTATAAAAGAAATAAGTCCAGGACAGAGTTTAAACTAAAACATAAAGGATCTGTGTCCAAAGATGGCTTATAGTGAGCCATCATCTTGTTGCAGTCAGTGCTCTACCTCCACACACACACACACACACACACACATACACACATGCACGCAACCTTGAATGTCCTTACATATAGTCATCATTTTATAGAGTGCTCTTCTGACCACTGTTGGCAGTCTCTGTCTATGCCTATAATTTAATTAGGCTAAGAAGGCATTTTGTTAGAGGAGTCTGCCACGACCTCTCAGGGTTCTGATGGAGGTTGAAGCCACTCCTCGGGGGAAATGGATTAGTGGTGTATTTGCCCTTGGAAAAGCTATTCGTCCTCGGGAGACAGTGGCTCCATCCTGACTGTATGACCATAAATCTGAACCAGACTGGGTTCGGCTAAGTGCACAAGCAGTAGATTAGACTAGACTGTGTTTGAGCAGACATTGTGTATTTAATTTTTTCTTTGCATTCTGCATTTTCAACCCACTTGAAGTTATATATTACCTGCCTTTGCCTGTGTCACGTGGTATGCAGCCTAGGCTTGTTGTATTGGAGAGCTAGGAGTAACATGGCAAAAATAAGCTTGGCAATGCACATACCTACGTCTTGAGTTCCCAACCTTTGTGTGAAGTAGATTAACACATTTTTTTGACCTGTGGACCTTGTTTGTCACATTTTTCCTGGTTAAGAGGATTGCTGATGCAGTATATTTAAGGTATTGCAAAGCTATGTCTTAACCTTTTTGACCTGTTTCTACTCTCAAGGATGCATCTTGTGTTTCTGCACAGACATGACTGTAAACTGGACCTGACCAAGTGGTTTGTTAGTGCTTATGTCTTTCAAATTCAAAAGGCCAATTTATTTCCAGGACACTCATTGAGATGGGTGCCCTGGAAAATTCCAGTAGGGGGAGTGAGTGAGCATATGAGGTCCCCCCTGTGATTTGTGTAAGATGTTAATTACCCAGATGGGGTCCTGGGCTGGGCTTGGGTCACATGCTCATTGCTTCTCACACGTGCGGCTGGAAGTGAATGATGGAAGGCCCCCAAGTTTAGCTTACTATTGCCTACCCCCTCCCAAACCCCCAACACACACACACACGCATACACACACACACACACACACGCATGCACACACATGCATGCACACACGCATGCACGCACACACAGACACTTCACCTAAAATGATGCATCCATGCACACACAGACACGTGCATAAACACTGTTAAAATGTTATGCTGCTTTAATTGCTGGACATAAACAGTAAATAATAATATAGATTATGTTTTTCCTTCAATAAAGAAACAAAGGGGCAAAACCAAAATCATTTTACATGTTCTAGGGTGAAGCTCTGACTTAGAAGGTGTGAGTGTGTAATCCGGAGCTGGGGGAATTTAGGAGGTGTGTTAAGTGATAAAATAGCAGCTTTTGTCAGCAGTTTGTATAACTACTATATTGTATCTCTCGCCTTGGCAGCAGGTCTCTGTGAACAAGCGCACACTCAATGCTCATGTGTGACTAATCTTCAAACGGAGATAATTACTTGTTTACTCTTGATGGCTTAAAACTGTAATTAGAAATATAATAAGCAGCGGGGAGATGGTCTGTGTGCTGCTGGATGAGCACATTTTCCTTGTAGTTTTCCATTGTGGGATCCAGTGGAAATTCCCCTCTGGTGCCCAGTATAATTTGTCTTCTCTGTCGACTTCTCTTATCAGCCCCTCTGGAGTGAACTGGGGTGAGATCATATGCTGCCAGAGCTGTAGTCCAGGGTACGAGGAGTAGGCTACTTTTTTTTCAAATGGTCAGAGTTAGAGGCCTTTCAGAAAGTTCCCGAAATGCATTCTTGGCCTATCAGTGGCCTTAAGTCAGGGTCAGATATTTTGGAAGATACATTTGGTCTGCACACTGAGTGTGTTGAAATCTATAGGGAGTCTAAAAAATGATGTTTTGATCCACAGCATCTGCTTTTTTTCCTACACGTGGTCAATCAACTTGAGTGGCAAATCTGCTTCATGTGACCCACCACTAGAGGGTGCTCTAAAGCCAGTCCCAGCTATTTAAATATTGCCCGATAATAGGTTTGGATTGCAACATCTCATCTTGTATTTAAACTAACATGTTAGGAGAGGATGTGAATGTCAGTGTTTCCTGGAGTGGAGTTCTGTTGTTGTTGGATAATTTGCATCATACCAAACCTGCAGTGTAAAAGCAACATTATTACTGTAGCCAAATTCTGAGCTTATGTTTTAGCTTTCTGCATTCGAAAAAGCACTCTAATGCAAGGACCAGAGGCAGGAAAACAAGCGTCTCACCATATATCCGCTATTTCCACTTGCTGTTTTTAATCAGTACAACTCCTTAGCCAGGTAGATGAGCCAATTAGTAAAACCAGCTGTTTAAGTGCAGAACTGAATGGATGCCAACATGGCAAGGTTTTTTCTTTTTGAATCCGAGGTCTCCCATCTCCAGCAAGGCCTGCTTTCAGACCTCTGAATCCGAGGTCTCCCATCTCTAGCACGGCCTGCTTTCTCTTGTGAACCTGAAACTCCGTCTCACCACGGTACGTCCCAAAGACGGCATGCAGATGAGGCATGATGAAAGATCTGCAAAGCCCATATGTGCTGTTTGCACGTTTGACTGCCACTCACGCTAGACCTAAACATTAACCAAATATGAGCCGAGTCGCCTGAGCTGCATAGTTGAAGTCAGCAAACACTGGGATGAAGACATAACATGTCAGCTCGGATTACACACGGTCCGGCTCACGTCGACTCTGACCACTTGAATAAGCTGAAGCTATATGTGTGTACACAAACAGACACACACTCTGATGCACTCACATTTGGTAAAAGCACATTAACACCAATAGGTTTGACCTTTTCAGTATAAATGCTTTTCCTCCCTGGCTGATATTTCCTTTTTTTCATCCCTTTTAAATCAGACTCCAACCTTGAGTTAATGTCACATTTATCTCTGTGCCTGGTGCACTTGGAAATAAAACACATAGCCTACTGACACTCTCAAGGCTGTAGAGGTCTTATCCTCGGGGACAGCCCCAAATTCTACCAGCTGAAGGCCCTGTGGATGGCTCCTTTTTCCTCTTTTTTCTCTTTCTTTCTTTCTTTCTTTCCTTTTTTTGAAATAGTAGTGGACCTATTTTTGCAGGCAGCTGTGAAGGCTGCTGTGGGAGATTTATTCTGCTCAGCGAGGATAGGAAACAGGGCTGCTCCCTCTCTTTATGGCCTGGCCGCCTTCAGTCCAGGGTCTGCTATCAGTGTCAGTGTGTGCTCTCATTTAATTATTTAATATTTCTCACAGACGTTTGTGAACAAGGGCAATATTGTGGGGTTCAGACCTGAAATTATGGCACTTGTTGTGCAACCCCCTTTTTTTTGGCAGGGAAGGGGGATTCTCATCTTTTATTTATTCAATACACAAAGCACATTGAATCAAGATCACTCGATTAGAAGTGGAACTTTTGAATGCTTCTTCGCAAGAAAGAGGACACAAAGGCCTGGTTTGTGAGGCCACAACCATGGCTGTGAGTGACTTGACATTCCTCTCTCTCGCAAGCAAGTGCCGTGCCAGATTCAACTGCAAAAACACAGAGGGGTTGTATCCCCGCGCTTGGCAGACCGCTGGCTGCCCTGTGAGGGGTGGAAGGGGGCTGCAGCGTTGCGGACGTTTTTCGCCTCCGCAGCCCTTCCATGCTGGCTCGGCTCAGGACAACTGGGCCTGACAGCTGTGGGCAACAGCTGTGCGTGGATCCCAAGCTCGCGGTCCAACAGCACCGCAGGAGTCCCTGCGTTGCTCGGCGCTCCGACGCCAAGGATATGGCCGTCCCATACCAAGCGCATCTGGTTAAAGTTTCCACATGGTTCCCCACTCTTGGTAGTTCCTTTCTGAATAGATAGTTTAACAGTAAGTATTGGATATGCTTCATTTAGTCTCCAGCTCAGTGTATAGTTGCTTATATGGAGAAGAGTTGTCAGTAAGAGATTCACTCTTATTGATCATTTTTACAATGATAAAAACACAGGCAGTATTTACCAGAATATATTGCAATATTAAGTGAATTGCAGTCCAGCACGTACATCTCAACTGGTTCAAGCTTAATTTTTAAATATGCCAGTGGAAAAGACAAAGTCAGGTTCCCAGAGCACTTTTTTGATGTAGCATACTATGTTTCACATGGAGAGAAACAGTGTGACTATCCATCAAGCTGAAGACGGCCATCCCCAGGAAGGGGTTAGATTAGATCCATCCCACTCGCAGATTTACGGCCCTGTGACCTGGAGGTTCCGCCCAAGTTCAGGACCTCGAGAGGTCAGTGCGATCTCTGTGGAAACGGAGCCAGGTCTCTGATAAACTGACCTGCTCAGAATTCTGACGGCATGAAAACTTTTACATCAGGCTTGACTCGGAGAGATCATTGTAACTAAAAAAAGAAAGCTGAAAAAAAAAAAGGTTTATAGGTCATTTCTCGTTTAAAGCCTTGGCCTGCTCTTTAACCCTTAAGCCTGGGCATATCAAGTCATAAAAGAAATCAAAACCCTGCAGCTCCTCTGTTTTTCTTGTGTCTTTTGTATCTTACCCCAGATCATCAGTGTTTCATCCACAGATTGGCACGGCCAATCAAAGGCTCGCTGTAACTCACAATTGTCTGCACAGCTTGGTTGTTGGATGGCCCGTGGGATTGTCAGCCTATCATGTGGGTCATACCATCCAGGCAGGCAATAGATCATGTCATCTCTATTATGGGGCTTTATAGAGCCGATAATTGAAAGCAGGCTCCCGATAGGGCCTCGCCCGGATTGGTGGACTCAGAGCAGGGGGTGGGAGGGAAATCAATGGTACGTGGTGCTCATCCAAACCCTGGATGTGAAACTTTTTCGAGAAGAGACTGCTCCATTCTCCTCCTCCTCCTCCTCCTTCTCTTCTTCCTTCTGTGTTCGGCAAGGGTCCGGGGGTGTCGAGTGGAGCACAGAGGAACAACGCGTGGCTCTGTCTTTCGCATGCGCCTGTCTGGACTCCATCGCTATCTCATTCTGGGGGCTGCAGCTGTCACTGTTTGTATATTTGATATACTGTGGGGATGCTGAAAAGCAACAGGTGTTGTGTATTAGTTCCACCAGTTTACCCGCCCCCCTTAAACACACCCCCACACCACACCTCCCCAGCCACTCCACCCTCCACCCCCCCGCATAGCAGGGCTGGAGTCAATAGAGTTGTCAGAGCGTATTACAGTAATATATGGCAATCTGACTTTTAAATTGACCATTGCTACAAACCAATCATCCTCTGGCCCCCCTCCTTTTACAAGAAAATGGCAGTAGGAAAAAGTAATGGCCTTCAGGTGGAGTGACCTCAAAGCCCAATCAGTAGGATGGACGGAGATCTCTTTGAACTTTTTGTTCTTTCTTTTTAACTCCGTCATGTCAACAGGACCCGACCGCGTGGAGTTTGTTCCTTGTATGTCTGTCCGTTAAGTGTGGACTTAACATGGATGCATGCAATGGGAAGTCTTTTGTCTTGTATGAAAGTCAGAGTTAATAATTTTTGTGGGCAGTTTTTTATTATTATTCTTTTTATCTTAAGCTATTGTTTTTGGTCTCTGAATTGATTTTTCACTTTCTTTAGACTTAAAAATAACAATGTGGTTGCGGTTAAAACTCCGACGATAGGTTGCACTTGTCTAATCTCCGTCACCCAGTGAGGCTGTGGTAGACGTGGCGTGCACATGAAAGGGAATGTGGTCAGCAGCACGCAGTAATGGGCAAATGTATATCACGTGTGAAGGCAGATTTCTGTCTGATCGTAATGCCTTTTGGCGGCTTTTGAGGGGTTCCGGGTGACTGAGTAGGCACTTGTCTCACCAGTGTTTGTCTCTGTCACACCACCTCTACCTCTCCACACACACACACACACACACACACACACACACACACACACACACACACACACACACACACACACACTTCCCCTCCCCTCCCCTCCCCTGCCCCAGCCTCTAGGAAAGGTTTCAATACTCCCGCAGAGAAAAATCTCATTAGGATTTGTTGCGCACAACACACTTAACTGACCCCATGCAGGATTTGCTGCGGCGGATACACATTTCCAACCCACTAGCCCAGCCCGACCTAGAGAAGCTCTCCAGCTTGTCCAATCGCATTTGGCTCCGGCTCTCCTGACCTCGGGGTTTTGGGTATTCCTCCGAAGATAGATTTGTGTCTCCCTTCCACCCCCAAACCTTAAATTTTCTCTGAAACTTCTACCAAGGGGCTGTACACACACCACAGTCAAAGAAAAACCTGCTTTGCTGGGCACTATGTGTAAGTACACAGCAAATCTCTGGAATCTGCAAATAAACTCACATTCCCTGAAACTGTTCCACTTTGGCTAGTTTTTTTCAGGGGTAGTCGCATTGCTTGTGTTGTTTTGTGTATTTTTTCACTCTCCTCCTCAGACTGGCTGGAAATGTGAGTCCTGAAGGCATTGGCGGCACTCGTCTTGCCCCGTTGCCAAAGACTGACGCCTCTCTCAGACACAGGAAGTCCAGGAATGGGCCTCCAAAACATCAGGAACTCAGGGGCTCCCTGCTGTGATTTAGATCCCCATCGCTGTCTTGACCGGAGACAACTTGGATGGGGCCAATAATTCCGGGGCCCTCCCTCTTGCCTCCTCCTCCTCCTGCTTCTTGCATGGGACCTCAATTAAGTGGCACAGGTTTGAGCCAGACCTCTGCTATTTCTGTGAGGATATACTTCTACTGGACACAAAGAGAGTACACACTCTTACACACTGCAGATGTTACATTGCTGTTCCTCACTGAGAACTAGTTCTCGTCGTTCAGTTCCTCTAAAGAACTTGTTCGGATTCGTTCACCAGTTCGTTCCTTTGGATGACGTCATATCACGCGTCCTGCACGACTCCAAGCCATAAAACCAAAGCCCGTTTGACCGGTCAGTAAATCTTAAAGTGAAGTGTATTGAAACAGCCTTATATATGAGAATAATATCTTCCCAATTACGCCAGAGTTACTACCAGGTACATGGTAACACAAGAACGACGGGACAAACGAGAGAGGAGGCAGAGTCTGTATAAGTCCAATGATCAATGGGTCAATGACCAAACCCATAAAAAGAATTCAAATGAACTAGATGTACCGCAAAGCGGTACATGGTATGACCGCCGCAGTATATTGAAATGTGGGAACTGTTGGTATGATGAGTGTGTGGTAGAGCAGTGTTGTCTCATTATACTTGTATAATGACAATAAAGGCATTCTATTCTATTCTATTCTATTCTATTGTAAGGTGAGAATTTCTGTGGAAATGATTTCCTGGAAGTGGGCATGGATGTGGGTTTTGAATGAATGACATTGTGTGTGTTTGTGTAGTGTATAGGAGTGATTTGTCAAGGCAAGGAATAGGCAAAATGAGATTTTGTACAATTACAGCGCCCCCTATGGACCCCCTATAGAAGGTCTTTGTGCTGATCGTGCATGACGTATTTTGTGCAGTTCCCACTTTCTCGGTCCAAGATATTGGCAGTTCAAAATCTCACTCATTTACCCTCATCACTAGGTGGCGCTATGCTTCAAGTGAGTGTTTATAGGCTGGGTCGATACGCCTCTGTAACACCAGCGCACTAACAGAAAATCGTTGTCTTGGGCAAAATTGTCGACGAGTTATTTAACAAAAACTGTTTTTTGACACCTAGCTTCGCCAATAAACATCGCCCCCTATGACGAAATGTCACAAAATTTAGTACACATGAAAAGAAAGCTGTTTAGAGATGGCATGTCAACTTTGACCAAATTTGAGCAATTAAAAGCCAAGATACGGCCATTTGAAGAATTTTAAGCTACGTGTTAAATGTTCATTCACTGCGTGCACATGGACGAGTTGAATCCGATTGGAAATGGTTTGGGATCGTATCGAATTTATGTGCAGGCTAAAGATCGTATAGGGATTGGTTTCACGAATCCGATTGCAACCCCTGGCTTAAGCCGATGTTAATCCGCTTGGTGCCGCCTTGTGCACAGTATTGGTATGGATTCGCGTACTGCGCATGTAAGACCACTCGATCCCAAAAGCTTGTGTCCCTGATTTTCATCCATACTGAACGTCGAGGCTTTCTAGCGCCTGCTCTCAACAAGTCTCGTTGACCTCAATTGCTTGTAATATAAAACGCCGACGGCACAGTTCATGTCCTTCAAGGAAACAAAAAACGCTGTTTGTTCTTTCATACGGACTTCCAAACAAAGGAGAATGCACAACATGCATGCAAATGCTGCTCTGTCAACCTCCTCGAGCGCTATCTTTGTTTTGTATGCCGCCAGATAGTTTGTTTATTTTCTTTTTAGCAGCCGTCAACCTGAAGTAGTTCTAACACCACTTGTTGAAAGGAATACAGCGCCATCTAGCGTAGCGGAAACGGCCAGATCTCTGACCATTATCCGCTTACACGAACTCTCATGTGCACAGGGATTTGGGACAGACCACCCGTTGGGTAGCAACACCCAATCCAATACCAATCCAATCCGATCCTACCATGTGCCCGTAGTCACTGACATGTAACTTCGGAACGGTTTATCTCAAGATAAATCCTTTGATAACTTTTTGTCAGCATTGTCTGTAGATGACATATACCAAATTTGGTGAGATTCACATGAACAGCCTATGACGAGTTCGTTCAGATTCGTTTTCGCAATATTAAAATTTCACGGAAATTGTTCTCGTTGGAAGTGGGCGTCGACCAGTGTTTCCAATGCGTGAGGGTCAATAGATTTCACGATAAAAAAAAAAGTTGTTGTAAACAGAAGTATTCTCTAGATAATAGGCAAAATAACATTTTCTACAATTACAGCGCCCCCTATGGACCAAATTTTATGGCATGTTCTGTGGTGTTAGAGGTCTTTGTGGTGATCGTGCATGACGTATTTTGCGCAGTTCCCACCTTCTCGGTCCAAGATATTGGCAACTCAAAATCCCAATTTTTGCATTTACCCATATCACTAGGTGGCGCTATGCTTCAAGTGAGAGTTTATGGGCTGGGTCGATACGTCTCTGTAACACCGACATATCACAAAAATTTCATGTTGTTGGGTGAAACGTTCATTGAGTTATTCAGCAAAACTTTTGCCGGTCTCCCCCTCTTCAACGGACACTGGCACAGCGGGGGGGTGGCCCTGGGGGACCAAAAGGCGTTATTCGCTCACAAACATCTTGGGCTACGTGCCTACAAACACTCATGTCTCCCTGAGTTTCAGTGTCCCGGGAATCGTTGACGAAAAATCGTTGAGAAAAAAAAAAAAAATTTGCGACAACTCCAATATCACCGCTTTCGCTAGCTTCGCTAGCGGCGGTCATAATAATGAATTCGACATTCAAGGCAGAGTAAATATAACAAGTTCTACTTTCGGTAGATTACATTCTTTCGTTTACTCATAGACACGGTTGCTATGCTTTATAGGCTCTCCTTGGATAAAATGCATGAGAACGTTTCAGACTCAATAAGGATAGCAACATACGATTGGTTGGTGGGCTTCACTGCCACTGAATGAGCTTTTTTCGAAGGAACGACTGACCATGGGAAGCAGTGAACTAGTTTGCCCCGTTCCTCCCCTGAGTCAAAGTCCACTGTACGATCAATGGATGAATGACCAAACCCATCTTAAAACATATTAAAATGAACAGTGCTTTATTCAACATTTATGACACAAAGTTAATATAACTTTATTACAAACTGTATTAACAACTACTGTTAAGTTATATTCTGCAACGCTAGATTAACGTTGATTCATTTGTTTACTCATGGAAATGGTTGCTATGCTTTATAGGCTCTCATTGGATAATATGCATGAGAACGTCTCAGCGGACAATTGGCTGGCTAGTTGGCGGGCTTCACTGCTACTACTGACAGACTGCACAGACTGCTGTGCTGATTCTCGAAGGAACGACCGAGAATGAAAGGAACGATCGTGAATGAGAGCGCGCGAACTAGTTCATGACGATCCTCCCCATGAACCGTTCAAAAAAAACGAACGTTCATGAACGACACACCACTATTAGACACTCCTAGACACTCTTCTCTCCGGCACCACAACAATACATTGCAAAGTGCTTTTGAAGACATCCAAAGCACATTACACTGAAGGGGGATCTCACTGACCAACTCCAGTTTCTACTTACACACTTTTATGGACACTCGTGGACACAAACACACACACATGCATGTATGTTTTTACACAGACATTATTGCAGGTATACTCATTTCTGATCGGTATTATATGATGTGAGGTCTGGTCTCCTCTTGGAGGTGAGACCGTTGTTATATGTTTTTCAACCATCGTCTGATTTAGTAGACAGGATTGGAAACTGCGAAGATAAATGCCCACACATTCACTCTGTATGTCCACACTTTCAGACTCACATTCATATTCACACACAGAAACAGTGTGTATGAGTGCTGCTGTGAGCATACACACACACACACACACACAGAAAACAGCAGCCCAAACAACACACACACACTTGCAGTTATAGTCATTACCGTCGTACTCATTAGCGTTGAACGGTGAGAGGCCTGGTCTCCACTGGAAGCTCCTTCAGCAATGACCAGTGAGTGATCCTGACTAATGGCGCACATATGGAGTCTGTAACTCAGTACGCCGGCCTCAAAACAAGTCTCCTTTCAGGTCCTCACATTTCCTTTTTCTGCGTGTGTGTGTGTGTGTATGTGTGTTCGTGTCTGTCTGTGTCTGTGGGCATCTGTCTGTCACTGTAACTGCAGTTGCTTTAGTTGTTGAAAATCATCATACATCAATACATCATGTCAAAAAGACCATGGTTGGAAAAGAAACCAAAACTCACCAAAACCAAAACTCACCAACACCCCCCCCCCCCCCCCCCCTCCCTTCCAAACTGAAGGCTAGTTTATGACTGGTGTTTCGGAATCACTCATGGGGTCGACCATGTTGGTTTCAAGATGTGGAGGTGAGTGTCATTCATCACCGAGGCCTAGCCCCAAAGTTTTTAACCCAAGCAGTTTTTAACCCCCCCCCCCCCCCCAAGGATGACCTTGTTCAAGTCCAGTTCAGAAAGCAGCACGGAGGCTAAGAGCTTCATCCTGTGTCTCTCCGTCTTCAAGCATGTTGCATGTTTCAACAAGTGGATGGTGACAAGAGTCACAGCTCTGTGTGTGTGTGTTAGTGTGTGTGTGTCAGTGTGCTTGTGTGTGTGTGTTCAAGACTTGTCAGTGATATTTTTCAGGAGTAAGCAAGTCTGAAAACTGCTTTTGGAGGTGGTTCGCGATCTCTTCCGTTGTAGCCGGAGCAATCAGTCTTTCCAAAGAAACTATTTTTCCACACAGGAGGCCTGGACGACACTTTACTGAGCCATCAGCATAAAACAGTTTGAAAAAACGAATGATTAGAACATCATTTTTGGCAGCCTCTTCCTTTAGGGGGGTACGATATGTGCAAGCCATTATCTTTTCCCTGGTTGTCAGTGCAGGACATTTACTAAAGCAGGCCTTTGAAATGTGCCATGAAGTCTTTTACGGTATTTTAGAGCAGTACACTATTTGGAGTAGCTTAACCTTTTTGCTGATGACGTGTTGTCATGAACCGTCAGGCCCTGAAAGCCTGCTCCCTCTTGCCAGAGGCTGTCATAAGTTCACCTGACGCTTTCATCCTGGGAAACAATTGGCCCAGCCTGCCTTCCATTATCCTGGTTGTGCCTTTCTACTGAACGACTTGACCTACCCCCCCTCCATCGTCACCACCACCAACACCACCGCAACTACCGCTAGTGCACGCTAATTCAATAAGAGTTCCATCTGTGTGTCTCTGAAGAGGCCTTTGCAAAATGTCCATTATGCTGACGAAAACCAGAGAACAGAGGGGGGGAGAGAAAGCCAGAGAGAAATGGAGAAAGAAAGTGAGGGCGGGAAAGGAGCGCCCCCCCCCATGTCCCTTAGGGCCCCTCTGATTGGGTTGCCATGCAGCAGTGGCAGCAACAATGTTTCGTTTTGATTTCCTCAAAAAAGTCACACAGCCCAAAAACGACTTTTCTTTCCTTTCCCGCCGCCAATGTCCACTGTTGGTTTTTTTTGTCGTTTCAGCCATATACACAGTACATGGTGAGACGAGACTAGGTTTCACCGGGAGCAATTGGTGATGCATGCAGCTGTTAAAACACCCTTAGGATTAGACAGATACGTGATAGTGCCTACATACACTATTGAAGTTCTGTCAAGTAGCCTGGCTCTCCGGGTCAAAGAGAGCTAGAAGGGTGGGGGAAGAAAAAAAGGCGCGTCTGCCAAGGAAATGTATTTAGCATACCGCTCCTCTTCTAGGGATGTTGGTTTGATGACGGCGGCCAATGTTTTGCATAAGTGGAAAGTTTACGATTTAGCTGCGGTTTAAAATCAAGTATGCAGCCCTGCCGTGGGAAACCGGTGGTTGTACTGTGCGCCACTGCAGCTTACAAATATACATATATTATCAGGGGAAAAAATACATTTAGGATAATTTAAAGTCAATTGATGCTTTAACTGCTCTTGCTTAAGTATTACTTAGGCTGTGTCTGTGATAGGGAGGGAGGGAGGAAGAGATGGATGATGACGGAAATTCATTTTTTTATAACTGTCTGAAAAAGACGTTAGAAAAACCCAGAGTAAAGGTTCCACTCAGTTTAGTTAAATGGATTCTCATTTTGCTTGGCAGTGGATGCGTTTTTCTTTTTTTATACTGAGCTGGTGTGTGTGTGTGTGTGTGTGTGTGTGTGTGTGTGTGTTTTGCTGATATATCTGCCAATGTTGGCCAGTATAGCGTTCTTCGTATCAGTGTTTCTGATCCTGAATGTGTTCTACTATACTCACACTATATTTGGCTCAACTAGTAAACATTCACTGTACTTCTACTGGCATGGTGATGTTGCATTTTAAACGTTATGCACTTTAATGTTCAATTTTAGCACTTTTGGGCCATGAAGTTGCTGAGGGTACTGCAGACCTATACCGAGGCAAAAGTCAACCAGTAGTTGCTGATTACTAATTCTGAGATTGATTGATTTAAGCTTTTGCACTGAGACATAACAGGGGAAAAATGAGTGTATGTGGAAGATACCTTATGCTTATGCTAGCGTAGCATTTTGAGTGGTCTGTTTAGGAGTATCTGCCAGTAGGGATAACTGAAATGCCTGTTGATTTTCAATATTTTGTGGTGATTTTATTGTGCCATACAGGATGACGTTTTGTGGTTAGCTCATTCTAACATTTTTTTTTTAGTCTTTAGTGAACATCATGGGAATGATTTGCGCACTCATGCTAGTAGGTGAATTGTAAAAAAATAAACGGCAGAGACTCCAACAGGAATTCTTCCTCATAGAAAGTATTCACACATGAGATCATAGTCCCCCACAGGCCTTTTTGTGTTTGCTACAAACATTATGGCAAGTTAACCTCCATGCCAAAGTGCCGGCCAAATGCTGGTTGCTGGCCATTGTGAGCCTAAGATATCATACATGCCCTTAAAAGTGCATGTCAGTCCATCCCTATTATATGTACACGCAGATGTACTGGCTTTGTGTGTGTGTGTATGTGTGTGTGATTATGTGATTATGTGCTGGCATACACACTTGTGTGTGAATGTGGCGCATGCAAACTCGCTGTTACATGGGTGGGTGTTTGTGTGTGTGTGTGGGAATACTGCGCACTGTGATTGGAGTTAGCGTGGTGGACCCGACCCATCTTGTGCGTGTCATGCTTGCACAGCATTCGTTAACAAGGCTATTCTCCAGAGCTGGCAGGTCCTCTGGCCACATTATTCTGCAGCCTTTGTGGAGGCCTGATTGGGCCGCTCCGATTCCTGCCAATGTGCCTCTCTTCCAGACCCCAGCTGCCCCAGGACACACACACACACACACTCCACACACACACGCAGGCACACCCTTTCTGCAACATCACCAGCTAATGAAAGTAACTTTAAGTTACTTTAAGTGAGGCCAGAAGGTTAGATGTGGTCTCAAAATCAGACTGTGTCTGTGTGTGTGTGTGTCTCTCTCTCTCTCTCTCTCTCTCTCTCTCTCTCTCTGTTTCTCTTGAGAGTGAGGGAAAGGGAGAAAGAAAGAGAATGAGTGAGTGAGCGAAACAAAGCAATCAAGATAGAATGTGTGTGTTTCTTGATGTGCGTCCTTGTGCGTGAGCCAAAATGGGGTGACTGTCACCTGCAACCCATTAATATCTGATCCATTAATGTAATGATTCATAGGGGTTGTTGGAGACATGCTCTGTACAACATACACACACACACTGATCATCAGTAAGTCTGTCTAAGTCAGCCCAGCGTCTGGCTTCTGAGAACAAAGAGCCTTTTACAATACTGTACTAACATCCAGCCAGGTCCCTCTTTTTCTTTCTCCCCTTCTCTCTTTGCTTTTCTCTCTCCCATACACATTTTCTTTCTCTCTCTATCTCGCTCTCTCTTTCTTTCTCCCTCTCTTTCTATTCAATTCTCTGTCCCCCAATATACACACTCTCGCTTACTCACTCAAACAAACCCACTGACACACACACACACACACACACACACACACAGTAGGGCACACTTTATACAGACACAGTTGCATACACACACTTACCGGCACACTCCCCCTGACTTTGGCAGACAGGCACAGGGCCTTACGTCACACTCTGACACCTTGGCCCTCTTTACCACCTCCACCTCCACCTCCACCTCCGCCCCTGCGCTTTGCGAGCCAGCACCAGGCTGGACAGCACTCACCACCCGGCCCCCATGGCCTCACTGCCCTTCAGCTGACAAACAGCGGCTAAGACAAACGGCTCCAAATAATGCGAGGAAGTGAGTCAGCTGGCTAAGCCCTGCCGTGCCCTTCCCCTGCCCCCCGCCCCCCTCGATATCACCCCCCTCTTCTCTTGATTAGAGGCCTCGCTGGACCCGGCGACCGTACCTCTATCCTCTACACTTGTGCTTGTTATTTGTTTTGTAGTGGCTCTCTTTGGCACCTTCCAGAACTGCCGTGGTGGTTTAAGTGTGGAAAGTAAGACTAAAACTAGCCACTTGTTTGGTTTGGGTCATTGGCCCTCCAGCCTGTGTGGTTGGAACGTAATGTTGGCACATAGTTTTGTTTGAAATGTCTTTTAAGTGTAGCCTACATCAACCTCCTCAGCAGGTTTCAGTAGTGAGATGGTTGAAGTATTGTGAGCAAGTCTGAAATTATATGTGTTTGCTTGGCTTGGCTTCAGTCTTCCAGACAATGTTGTTGCAACATTATGATAGCATGTAGCTTTAGAGTTGAAATGTATTCAAGTGCACATTGTTCTGCAGCATCAACTTCTTCGTCATACTTACGGTGAAACAGTCGAACGAGGTGCCAACATGACCAAAGGTCAAGGGCACCAATAAAGGTGAAGATCAATTACTGCTAGGGCTGCGTGATTAGGGGAAAATGTCTGATTGTTATGTTTCCAATCAATTTGAGTTGTGATATAAGTTTTGAAAGTTGGGCTTAAATTAGAGATTACGGGTTTTGGTTTAGGTTGGGGTGCTTCACTCTCTGCCACGTAGGATGACCTCAATTATATGATATGAAAGATGTCAGGATAATTAATCACTAGGATAGACTTACGAGCTGCACATTAAAGTGCAGTACTTGCTATTACCTACTTACATTACTTCCATTACTTGGGGTTGTGTTGTTACGGGGGTGTCTGCGGGGCCTGCCCGGTGACGGGTGGGGGTAGGGGATGGTTTGTTTCGTCACAGGAGTACGAGGGGTGTCAGTTGGGCCTGGCCGGAGTCACGCTGCAGCTCCTCTACCGTAAACACGGGGCTTTTATGGACCTCTCAAGACTAGTGGGAGAACTACTGAGCCCACAGATGAGGTTAAGTGCGTGGAGTTTTATTCCCCATGGGGAACTTGTAAAAGGCACTTGCGCCAGCTATGGCTCTCCAAAAAGTGAACATTTTACGGTGCCACATTGTGCATTCATTTACGTGTGTTTGGGGTTGAGTTATGTATGTGTACACAGACATGCAAGTTTTTTTTTTTTTTTGGGAGGGTGGGGGCCTGAGGGGGTGGAGTGGGGGCTCATTATGTTGTAATGCATTTATGTCCATGGAGTTGATCAGGAATTCAGCTCTCCTGCAGGCCTCCAAACTGCTGCGAGTGTTTGAATGCTTTCATCTCTCAGAGGTTATTTTTAAAACCCCATATTTTTTCCGTGGGGTTTCCAAAAAATGGAGAGTTGTTTTTGTGAGTGTGCTTTCAATTTAACTCCCCCACCACCACCACCACCCACCACCACTCCCCTCCACACCTCCCCCTTTAGCCCAAAAACCAGAAACAGCTTTGTTTTTGCAACCATGGCACAAATGACATTCCCAAAGCCCCAGGTAAGACAAAGATCTCTCCTAATTGGCCCTTAGCCGTGCTACTGTAGGCAATCAGCCAGATTTATGAAGTGCATCAGAATGAGCGAGAATGAGGGCGTTTGTTTTAGCTGATGTGCCTGTCCAGGTGTTTGGAACCGGCTACATGTAGCCTATCCCTTCTCTTCTGTATCAAACTCGGTCTTTCTTTCCTACCTTTCCTTGTCGCCTCTCTGTGTCTGTCTATCTCACTATCTCTCTGTTTCTGTGCCTGCTGTTATTGTTACTGATGGGAGGCAGCTGCAGACCGTATGCCTTTTGTTTCCTTTATAAGGTTGGCAGAGACTGCGACACCTTCTTCTGTGGCGCCACTTTCCTCTATATGTGTGTGTGTTCGTGTGTGTGTGTGTGTCTGTGTGTGCCTGTGTGTGTTTGTGCACACCCACACACACTGATGTTTGCATGTGTCCTCATAATTATATCATTTTTTACAGGTCTATAGATATCATTATGTTTATGATCATTTTCTAATACCACCTGCGGTTGCAGTCCACATTGAGTGTAAAATGATTTCTCATTAACGGTGGGGTCTTGTTTGCACAAGGGTCCTGCTCATGTTCAATATTGCTGTGTGTGGTTACATGGAGCTGGAGTATTTCAATTTTTTGTCAGTTGAATGAGGCATGCAGCAAAGTTCCATTCTTTTTCTTTGTCTCTCTCTCTCTTTCTCTCTCTCTCGTTTTACCTTACTTTCTCTTTCTCCTTCTTTCTTTTTGGAGAAAGAGAGAGAGCGAGAGAGAGAAAATGGTCCCTCTCCCTTGATTGAGTCAGAGAAGTGAATCAGGCTGGAGGCTTGGGCCACAGAAACCAGATGTTGGCTTCCCATCTCTGTGTCCATAACCCCAGGAGAACCCTGACAGTATGGGCCTGCTGTTACAGTCCTGGAGACATTGCAGCCCGGGCTAGCCTAGCCACTCTCTACATTGCCTGTTATAGCTCAGTGGGTTCTTTTATTTCCGATTTATTTTCCCCCTTTTTTATAGGGCTGGAATAATTACTGTTGCTTCCGTAACTCTAGAGTTTTGCCCTCCACATGTGAGTCATTTCTATTTGGTTATGTCTGTTTTCAGTGCGCGTTCATTTAACGATGCAGACGTAGTCCAGACGGCCATATAGCTATGTCCTCTGGTCTGTGTAGTACACCACTATAAAATCAACTTGAAGCAGTGTTTCTGTATCTGGCTGTTGACCTGTCTTGTAAATGTCTTTATTGTTATTAATCGGTATTGCAACAAATAAATAAATAATAATAATAATAATAATAATAATAATAATAAAATGTCACTTAAGTTTCTCTGATAAAGGGCTATTTGACTCTGGAAGGTATCTGTTCTGTAACTTTACTTTGAGTCATAAGCCTAGACACAAGCCTCTGGGATAACAGATTAATTATATTGGCTCTTGTAGATGCAAAGAGAATATGTGTTTTATAATGTAGTGTGTGTGTTCAGGAAGTGGTTTTACATGGGCAGAATATCTATCCACATATTCTGAAGTTCATTGGTGCTAAGTTGGGTTTTTCCTCTCTTGTTTGAGTGGGGCGGAGGTAACAAAAATGAAATGATAAAAGGGAAAATGATGGAAATAGATATAAAATAAATTGATGTGGTAAAATGACATGAATTTAAATATAATAATACTTATCAATCGGATAATCACCTGATAGATAATGACCGTTAACAGTATGACTAGCCTAAGTGATGAATTTCAGTTTGTCCCATGTAGCAAACATGTTAGCTGACGTGGCACTGAAGGAGCTTTCCAAGCGCCATTTATTCCAGGATCACGCGGTTTGTCACCTGTCAGCATCCCCATGTTATTCTCCCACAGAGGAAACCGCTTTGACACCACAGCCCAATATGGATGAGAGAGTGATGAGATGGCACATCCTCACAGACCTATTTTGGACAGAAGTAACTAAATGTGCTTGCTATAAAGGATACAAAATTAGCTGCATGTTGCAAATAATGAATTGAAAACAGAAGACAAGGCAATACTTTTACCCCATAATTTCTCAATCCATAAATTTTAAATAATCCAGAATAAAAACAACTGTATGGCCATAAATTCGGTGCAGTGTTTTTCACTTTCACTCTTGTAGTTAACTTGCCTTGAATGGGAAATGATGCATTGAGTGATGATTATTAGACAGGGACTGAACATGGCATCATATCCTGATCATGGTTTTAAACCTTAAAGTCACTTGGTAGTTCATCATCTATTTTTCATTTTGCATCCATTATTTACCCTTATTTTGCCAGTAATATTCATGTTGCCAACCTCCATTTCAACAGATTTTTGTTGTACTAAGACGTTTACATTTTTAGTTAAGTTAATACAATAAATGAATGCTAATAAATTTTAAGTTGACTTCCATCTCAACACATGGATCATATTGCAAAGGTTTCAGGTTGAGATGTCACTTTGAATGTCAGTTTTCCATTACAGTCAGGAATTTTATAGTCTGTGCAATTATAAAAGCATGTGTTTCACAGCCTTGTATCTTTGAGATTTTTTATTAAATATTTGTGCTTTGGCTTGATGGAAATTACACAGAGCCACATAATGCATAAATTGTGTTTTGTGGCTTTTGTCCAAACAGAATGCATAAATCACAGTTGGAAGTTGTCATGCGAACTTCCCAGTGGCAGGAAGACCCCTTGGGAGCAGCAGCAAGTCTCTGTTGTGCTTAGATCTGTTGACCCCTCTTAATTAGGCCTGGAAGCTTGTTTTTCCCCTCCCTGTTTCTCCTGGGAACCCCGAAACATGGAGCTTCGTTTCGTCCTGAAACAGGTGTGGCGTCGCCCCTTCAACCTTCTCTGACAAACACAGTGGCACACAACCTACCCAGAAAGATATATGGGTGTGCGTTATTCACATTGGGGATCGATTAGGCGTAAACACCTCTGGCCTTTGCAAAAAACGTGACTTGGCACCATCACGGCAGAATGGAATCGTAAGGGAGCTATAATCTCAACCACATTGGCTGCAACACAACACACAAATAAGCAACATCACATCATGGTCAAAACAATCTGGGACATTATTTATGTCAGCAACAAGTTTGTTTGAAATCTCAATGGCTGATTATTGTTTGTTCAGTGTGATGTCTAGCACATGCTACAACTCAACAGAGGGCTGATTAAGGCAGGGTGGTGTTGGCAGCAGATTTTTCTTTTCACATATTTGCTACGCATTGACGTGTCTGAAACACTGCTGCCACTGAAGGATGTGGAGTGAGAGAAATGGCCTTTGACGGCTCCTGAGTGGCAGGGACAGGTGTGTGTGAGCGACACATCTGTGTTTTTTCTCTGAGTTTCGCAGCTCAGGGTTTAGACATTAGTCAGACAAGCGCCATGACTTCTAGCTCTCCGCCTGCCCTGGGCTTTCAGCAGTGGTTTTCATTTCAGGAGGGGGGGTAGATTTTTTTCCCCTTTTTTGCCTTTCTTTTTTCATCCACATCCATTGACTTTTTACCATCCCCCCAATTTTTAAAATAGTTTAGAGAGGATTTCTCCAGTCGCATTTGGCTTTGCCCTCAGCAGAACACCCCCACCCCTCCCTCGCCACACCCCATCTCCCCCCATGTCCCCTGGCTTTCATCACCAAAGATTTCCCATGTTGATATCCCTGTGTCATCCGAAACGCTCTTTTTTCCCCTCTTGCTACTAAAACCCCAGGCCCGTGCAGAATACAGTGTGAGTTTCAGAAGCAATTTACATATCTAGCATGAAATCAAACAGCTGAAATAAGCCAAGAGGGGCAGAGACGGAAAACAAATCGTGAGACCAAGAAAAAAGGGTGGAAGTTAATGAGTGGGAAAGAGAGAGAAGGATGGAGAGAGAGAGAGAAGGCAAAAGAGAGAGGGATGAAAAGAAAGAGAAAGAGAGCTCCTGGCAAAGTCCCAACCACAGCGGTAGCCACTAATCTACTTTCTCCACTTTGCTTTTACTTTGCCATCCTTGGCTGGTACGCGCTTCAGGAACACGTATCTTAAGTGTTCTCAAGCCACCCCTACCAGACAACCACCCACGCCTTACCAGTTTTGGTTTCCTATGTACATGCGTGTAGATGAGAGGTCATGAAGAAGCATCAGCTCTTTTTTGCTGTTGGGGGTGGGGTGGGGTGAGAGAGATTAAATTCAGCAAGAGTATATTTTGGCATTGATCCCTCTTCTGTGCAAAGTAAAGGTTTTCATAAGACTCTTGCCCAATTGGTTTATCCCACTGGCTGGCATGGCACATCATGGCTTGGCTCTTTTTTTCCTCCCTTCGAGTTTCTCGGGGGTCTTGAAAGGGCCTCTTTGATTTCTTTGATGCCTTGCAGTCGGCGGAAGAAGTCAGTGAGGCTTCCATGTGAATGAACCCTGAGCTGGCGAGAATGCTCCACCCAGAGTCATGAAGGCTCGTGTTTAAGTCGAGGGGAAAGTGCGCCGTGTTTTAGCCTCTGATAGTTTCCTTGGTTCCGTAGCTATCCGTCGAGAATGCCCCGCCTAAAGTCACGAAGGCTCGTGTTTAAGTCGAGGGAAAAAGGCACCATGTTGTTGCAGTTTTGTTGGTTCAGTAGTTATCCAGGAGTTCGTTTTTGCCTCAATATTGCCCTCTTTTTTGCCATTTTTCAAACTGGCATGAAGGGGTGTTTTAAGTAATTCTGGGGGGATATTGATTTCTTGTCATAGAAAATCTGAAGGATCCCACCCTCTGCAACAGAATATAATGAGAGTTTCACTCTGTCCCCTTATGAAGTGATACAGGTTGTTAAGTGGCCATCTGTGTGTGTGTGTGTGTGTTACTCTCCTTGTCTTCCAGGATTGTGTTGCCAGAGTGATGGGAAAGCTATTTGGCCTCCAATAGCGGGGAGAGTGTGAGGAGAGGAATCCTCAGCGCACCTTCTGTGGAATGCGTCTGTTTGCCAGGCTGAGCCTTGTCAGTCCACCACTGGACCAGACCCTCAGACAAGGAGAAGGGGGGACAGACTGTGTGTGTGTGTGTCTGGCCTGAGAGAGGGAGACGTAGGGAGATCACTGCTGGAGAACAGTTGGGATGCACCACCCACTGTGACCCCTAATTGACCCATTACCTCAATTTTCATATAAAATGTTTTTTTCCTACTCCTACTTTTTTCCTACTTTTTCCTACTATTTTTTCAAAAAACAAAAACAAACATCTAACTTGGCAGATTGAGACACCTATAACACTTAGCCAAAGCCTGCACCTTACTCAAAGCATTAGTCAGGGTAAGTGTCCTAACACTGTGTTTTATGTATATGTTATTGTATATTTCATGACTGTTCAATAACGCTTCCCCATTGATGCACATACAACTTAAACTGCTGCTCGAGCGCAGAGTCTGAGGTGGATTGACTCATGGTGAAATACTTGTTGACGGGCCGGCTCCGGCTGGGGCTGATTGCATTAATGGGGGCCCACGCCCATGCTGGGGCCAAAGCGACAGGGCAGCTGAGGTGGGAAGAAACAGTTTTCTGAGTGGAAGAACACACGTGAATTCCTCTGGCCAAACGGATGTGTAGCTATAGGGCCTCGTGAATGTCAAAGAGGAAGCATTCTTCAACAAAAAGACAGAAAGTGATGCCACATTGCATATTTTTTATTGTCTTTTCAATTTTTAATAGATCTCTTGATATCACAGTTGCTAACAAATCAATGAATTTTGGTGTTAAGACAGCTTTGTTTTGCTTCACTCTCTTGACAAAATGTCAAACTTTGCTTCATGTAACAACTATCAAGAGGATTTCCTGGGCCCTTTTTATTAGTCACGTGTAAAACATAATCATATCGTAATTATTTGTTCCTTTTGGAAAAGAAAAGAAAAGTCTGCACTGCGGTGAAGCGGGATTTATTTTCTTGTCAAATGCTAATGATGTTCCTTTCCCCCTCTCTAATACAGACCACATGCTTCCTGTGGTAAATGGTTACATACGTAGGCCTACATATCTTGGATGCAGGGAGAGAAAGGGGTGTGGGTAGGAGGGAGAGGGAGAGGCCTCCATAAAAAAGTGATGTTGATGCACAATGTCACAGGATTATGGATTCTTACCTTACATCACTCTTTAATCCCCCTGGTGCTGTTTGAAGGAAACATTGACGCCGTGGATGTGGTCAGTGTTGAGTTAAACTATAGCCTTTTCTGGCAGCCAGGAACGTTGTTTTTAAGGATTAGCAAATGTAGCAAGTGACTAATTTTTTGAGCCTGTTTGTTTTAAAAGGTGTTCCTTTGTGGGTTCCTTAACCAAGGAATGAGTAACTAAAACAAATGGACGACCAAAAAACATTGCTGAAGCTTTTGCCAAAACAAATCTTTATTTCAAACTCTTAAAGTTATGTTTTCATACATAAGACCCCATGTTTTTCTGGCCTAGGCTTTTTTTTTCTTTCTCGTTGCGTTCTGTGGCTAACGATTGGAAGTGCCCACTTCACTCTCTCCATGAAGTCTTCCGCCACTCCACTCGTCTTGTCGTCACCTTCGCACACCTCCGTTAATTGGCGATGTGAACCATATGTTCCCATGGCGTTTCAACGAACTTCTGTTTCGCTCGGCCCCGTCCAAGCCTGGCTGCCAGTGAGGCTCGAGCAACCACATTGTAGGAACTTGGCCACTGCTAGAATCTCTGCCAATGCCCCTGCAACATCACCCCCCACCCCTTCCCATTTTTTGAAAGGGGGCTTTGAGGACCCCTACCAGTGTCTGTAATCTTCACGTCAACCCAAGGTGACCTTATTAACAGCCATTGAGCAGCATCAGGGTCTCCATTGACCTCTCCTCTCGAAGGGGTGGGGGCAAGAGGGACCAGGGTGTGTGTGTGGGGGGGGGGGTCAAGGTGAGTGAGGCGGGGTGCAGTCATTAGGCTGGGGACGTTCTGAGAGGTGGCTTTTGAAAACCCCAGGAAGCTTGTCACAGACACCCCCTCCTTCCTCTCTCCTTTCTCCCCCAATTAGGGTGATGCCTGGCTCGCTCGGTCAACACAGGGACCAGTATTCATCTAGACAAGCATTACAAGCTTACGCCTTTCTACATGAGTGTGTGTGTGTATGCATGTGTGTGTGTGTGTGTGTTAGGGCCTTGACTTTTGCTCAAAAATCATATTAGACGTTAGTTTGTTTATGAATATTAATATTCGAATAATATTCGAACATTTGTTAATAATATTTTGACCGTTGAATGCCGTTAGTAAGACCTATATTGGTATCAAACTTAAGTTGGCAGTGTATCAGTCAATGTCAATGGACTACGTGAACGAAAGGCTAAACATTTATGCGTGTTAAATATGCATTGTTATTATTGAGCAAACAAGATATTCAGTGTCAGAGTGAAGATGTAATGAGCGGAATATAACAGAAGATGTTGTTACGACACAGTTAATGCTCCATCGGAAATACACAAGCTTACAGGAATCTTTCGTGCACCTAGTCATGATGTTTTTGAAAGAACAACACGGTGTGATGACTGTTTTTTAATTAACAGTCGGACATGTCACTTTGTTCTCCCTCGTGATTTTCCCCTCTTGCTTTGGGAAGCCAAAGTAACGCCACACAGTGTGGTATCAAGCGCCGCACTCTTGCTTTTCAAACTGTGCGTGCGTGTTGGCGTGGCCATTGTTTTGGTGTCCAAAATAGGCGCGAACCAGGACGCTAACCTCACCTACAGGAGCCCAGATGATGATAATACCATAACGAGCTAGCAATTCACAACTTCACCAGCCGGAATCTGAATTGAAAACAACGTTTACACGCAAACATATTTATAAAAAAGAATACCCATAACAGGTTTGAATATTAAAGGCTGCCATTCGAATATCTCTAATTTTTTAATATTCGAATTATATTCGAATAACGAAGTTAGGAGTCAAAGCCCTAGTGTTTGTGTGTGTGTGTGTGTGTGTGTGTGAGTGAGTGAGAGAAGGAGAGAGAGAGAGAGACAGTACGTGTGCGCACGTGTGTATGCGTGAATGTTTGTGTATTTTGGTGGCATGGTTTGTTTGCGCTCCACTCTCTTGTCATGCGGAATGATACGTTTGTGGGCGAACGCTGTTTACACTCGTTCTTCTTGTGGCTTTTTCCATGTCAATTGCATGAAAGAGGGCGGCACGGCGAGTTTAGAGAGTTAAGACAGCTTGGGTTCACCAACATTTCACTTGGGAAGTCGTAAACATGCCGTGCTGCCAAGTGCAGAGGGCAGACCAGTTTATTATCCGAAGAGGCAACCCTGGGCCAATGATGACTTTCCCAGAGTGAGGTGCACATGTAATGTCACTGGGGGATTCATGAATGGCCAGCAGCACACACACACATTTACACACACACACACACACACACACACACACACACACATGCATACCCACATACACACACACTATGCAGACACATACATGCATACACACACACACACACACACACACCAGGGGTGGAAATTAACTTTGCAAATTGCCATCTTTTACTAGTCACTGACTAATAAATTATAAAATTCACCAGCCACTAAATAGTAAATTATTATTTTATGTCCAAAATTTACCAGCCACTTTCATATTTTACCAGTATTTGGCTGGTGGCTGGTGCCAATTTCCATTTCAGACACACACACACACACACACACACACACACACACACACACAGGCATACAACCACAAATGATACACATTTTTGTGGGGATTCATGTTTAAATGTCTCTGTTTTCTTTCTCTCTTTCTGTCTGTTCCTGAATTGCTGATTTGCTGAAGACGTTCCCCAATCAGAACGCATGAATAGCATCGCTCGTCTGGCCAGACAGATTCCACTGGTAAGTACCCCTTTTCCATTCATGTTGGTCACACACTAGTGAGATGTAGCATTGTGCACAAGGGTAAGTGTCTTTGCTCTGACATACTTGAGTCTGTCAGGCGAGGCGTGTTTTTTTTTTTTTTCTTCAACGTGTTTGTCAAACACACTCCTATTTTTTTTCTTTCCATTCTCAAACATTTTCCAGTGTGGATCACTCATGAAACGCCTATCTTGTTCTTGCACACTCCCTCCCTCCCTCCCTCACTCTCTTTCTCTCTTTTTCTCTCTGTCTCGCTCATGCTCCCACTCGGTCTCCGTCTTCCAGACATTTGCTGTCATTAGTTCAAATACACATATGCCACTTAAGATTAAGACAAGTTTCAAGCAAGTCATGTTGGACCATTTCCTGGTAAATTTGGAGTGTCTAGTCTGAGTGGACTTCATCGGGGACGGGATGGGACGGGACAGACAGGGACGTGGGGGTTTGGGGGGGGCACGGGGGTGAGCAGGGGGGTGGTGGCACAAGAAAACAAAGTCGTCATACTTGTGGCTGGAGCTTGGGTAAACATAGCTGGGATTCCATGCAGCTGTGGCGGAGAGGCGGGTCCATGAATGACATTTCCCTGAAGTTCAGTGCCATGACATGGCCCTCACTGGTCAGGGCCCTCGCCTCTTATTCCAGCCTTCAGCCAGCCTGACAAAGGCCAGGAAAACCCATAGTGCCTTCTGACATTGGTCTAAAACCAGCCATGAATCCAACCTGAGATCGCCAGACCTCTAGAGTGCCATTTGGATGTGGTTTTTGCCATTTGGCTGTTTGTGGTCCTTCAACAGACAGGTTACCAGGTATGCCTACATTATAGATGGGGGATGCATTTATAGTAAGACATGGATATGTTAACATGCTGTCCTCATCATTGGCCCCATAAGACTAAAGAGAGTTTTTTTGGAAGCTGGGAGCCATTTCATAAAGTTACAAACACTCCGCGCTTTTCCACCAGTGGAACCAAAGTCCATTTTATTTTCCTGGCCACCGTGACAAGGGACAAGCCAGAACTTTAAGGCTGAAGTTGACCATCTGTACACTTGAGTATATTTAACAAAAAAACAGAAAATACAGAGTTACATCAATACAAAAACACAGCAGCAGAAACCAGAATCTGAAACAGTTACGAGAAACAATTATCCACTGAAGAAACCCTCTCCTTACTTGAATGACACAAGTGTGTCAAAATTGCAAGTGTTAACCTTGGGAAAACTTCTGGTGCCAGGTTCCTTTTTAAAAAGAAAAAAGTTAGCTACACGCACCCCACAGCCCGAAGGCATTGCACACAAGGTGCTCAGGAAGTGTGAAGTTCTCCTATTTTTAACTTAAACATCACACAGGAAGCTTCGTCAGAAATTAGCAGTAGTAGCCAATGACTGCGTGCCACTTTCCAAGTCACCCAAAACATTTCTTGACACGGTGCATTGCAAAACACTGGTTATTATTCTGATACTTGATCTCCTCCATGCCCCCATCTTCCCATGCCTCCAGCCTCCACCCTCTGCTCATCTCCTGAGCGTGTTCAAACAGGCGCTGAAAAGGCTTAGCCCCTTTGTTTTCATTTCGCTGTGACGAGGTCAACCAGAGCAGCAAGCTCAAGTGTGACCTGTAAACTCGGTACCGACACACTTCTCTTTCTCTCTCTGTCTCTGTCTCTCTCTGTCTCTCTCTCTCTCTGTCATTCTCTGTCTCTCTTTCTCTTTCTCCCTGTCTCTCTTTTTCCCTCTTTTGTTATCTCTCTGTCTTGCTTTTTTCCTCTCTCTCTCTCTTTGGCCTGTTGCACCTGCGGCCTTTCCCACAGGTCCAGCCAAATCACTCCACACCCACGATAAACACAACAAACACGATTGCGTGAGCACACACACACACGGACACACACACGGACACACTCATCAGACAGATTTTTGTGCCATAGTTTCACCTAAGGTCTCTGGGTTCAAGGGCAGAAAAAAAACTGTGTGTGTCTGTATCGTAGTGAAAAAGAAAAGAAACAAAAAAAGTTTTGTGTCAATGAATCCTACTATTTGTCTATCATTGGAAAAGAAAGCAAAATAGAAGGTAAACACTACACACCCTGATTTCAGACGATTCGACCACAGAGGTATGTGCTGTTTAGTGTGTGTGTGTGTGTGTGTGTGTGTGTAGAATGTTTGTGTGTGTGTGTGTGTCCGTGAGTGTGTGTATTTGTGGCTTTTTCTTCCAGATGTTTCCAGTTTAAGCAACATGATGTGGTCAAATACAGCTGGGGTCTCCCCACTTGCAATGCTGTTGCTTACGTTGTCTAAGCATTAAGACACAGCTTTCAGGTAGTGAGGTGGCGGGCAGAAGCTCAGGGAGGGGATTGCCGAAGACATTTAAAAGCCACAAACAAAAGATGTGCCTTTTTATTGACGAAATGACCTGTTTTATATTCATGACCAACAAACCTATAAATAAATAAAAACCTAAAAATAAAAACACACATGCGTTCCAACGGTAATGCCATTTAAGTCGCATAACTCCTACACATATATTAGGGCTGTCAAGTTCAGCTGCATCTTGTCACATTCTGGCTGCCCTAAAAGGTTAAAGGTCACCTGCAAAACCCCCCGTAGCACACCTTTCCAGACCAGCTGCAGCCATTTTTGTTTTAATGAGGCCCTCACTAAGGAAGGCTGGGCCGGAGGGGGCCTGAGGATGAAGCGCTGTTGTGGGCGGGGTGGAGGTGGAGGTTCGGGGGGGTTAGAGAGGCAACACAGCCTCACAGTCAAAAAATCGCTGCAAGGGAACCAAGCAGCTGTGTTGACTGTCTAGTTACAGGCAAATGATTATAAACTTACAACGCACAAGGCAAGCCGGCGTGCTCTTCAAACCATCTCTGCTTTGATCATTGCAGCGTTGTAAACGGCGCGATCACCCAGGGCCTCAGATAATGCGCCCTGTTTTATTGGGCAGAACAAGTGGGTTGAAGTCTTTATCTGCAGTGCGCTCTGAGCGCTCTCTTTGTCGCTCTCTCTCTTTCTCTCTTTCTGTCTTTCCCTCTCCCTCTCCCTCTCTCTCTCTTTCTCCAGCACCAGAGGCCTAGTTCAGACGGGTCTTGTAAGGGGAGAGAGAGATGCTAATGGCACTGTTGTTTGTTGACGTTGTTGTTAGTCATCCAATAACACCTGTTATCGTGACTCCTCTGCTGTGGCTAATTAGCAGTCGCACATGAGGCTCTGTGGTTCTCTCTGCTCTCTCCTCGCCTCTCTTCCAGTCTTTCGTTCCAGCTCTCTCTCCCTCTTTCAGCCCTGCCTAAGTCCCAGATTGCTCAGTATGGCTGGCGAGCACAAACATTTTGATGGAGTGACTGAAGGATCCCATCTGTGTTTGGCGTCCAAGTACCAAGCCCATGAAGGGACACTCTCCTTTTGCCTGTGTGCGTGTATATGTGTGTGTGTGTGTGTGTGTGTGTGTGTGTGTGTGTGTGTGTAGTGTGTGTATCTATGTGCATGTTTGCTCAGTAAAGAAGGCCTTCTGGCTTTCTCCTGGAGGCCCTATGTGTGTGTGAGGGGGCTTTTCAGTCATCAGACAGTGAGGGACTGTGAGAGAACACAACTGTCGCGTCTCAAGCCCAAGGGGGGACATGGAAAACATCAGCTGGATAATCTGTGCCACAAAGTCATATTTATCTGTGTCTGCATGTGTTGTTTGGGCTTCAAGTGTGAATTGTTTGACTTTTGGCTGTAGCATTTTGTCATTGCTGCGTTAAAAATTTGATTCTGAGTAATTTTATAATCATTTAAAGTTATTATGCTCGTTGCTCTTTAAGAGTGTGACATGTGTCCCTTTTTTGTCTACGGTACTGAGTCCCTATTTTTGTCTGCGGTATTGTCACTCATTCACCGAATGTTTCTGAATTACGTTTGTCATCATTTTCCTAAAGGGGAACTCATTACATACAACATATCTGTCTCAGGGAACGAGGGGTGGGTTGCATGTGATGGTAGAGGAATGTAAGGACCTCATTCGTTCACACCGCTGTTTTGAAGTGATTTTGCTCTTTTGTCATGCATGTCTGCTGCTGGTCCATACAACCCCCACCACCCCCCACCCTTAACAAAACTACTTTACTTTGAAAGGGGTAATTGATGATTTGAAGATGCAAAGACCTGGGGTTCGGTGGTAAGAAGATGCGGTGCGTCTGTGACCCCACCAGCACAAAGAGGACTCCTCATGGCTTCCATGGAAATCTGGGAAGTGCAAATATTTAGCTGGCTTCGCAACAATGGCCGACCAATGGATGAATGGAACTCGCACCAGATCTCATTTGGCGAGAGCCATGTTTGGTACGAGGGAAAAACCCTTCCCACTAAAGGGGGGGGGGGGGTGGATTAGAAGATGGACTTACAGAAAAGACCTAATTAGCAGTTTTATATGTGGTCAAGTGTTAGTTCTCCATAAATATAGCCGAATTGGCGGGATTTTTATGTGTTTATTTAAAGGATCTTGCACATTACGAGACCATTATTAAATCTTTTTCCCCTAATCCATGTCTAGCATTGTGGAAAAGTACTTAGAATCCATCATGGCACAAATTTCCCTCTCTATTTCTTCCTAAACATTTATTTCACAGTACCTTGATTGTGTTCGACACTGTGCCTCTTAAACTTTCTTTCTTCCTGACTTGTCCCCTCATTTTGTCCCTTTACAACCATTTCCATTTCTTCATATTTTTTTTCTTTAAAACTCCTTTCCTCCCCCTCCAAGACTTGTCCCTTGTAAGCCTTTGTACAGCATTGCCTACAATACACCCTGACTGATGTCAGGAAAAAAAGCCATGTTTTTTGTTATTTGCATGGCGGGCTGACTTCATGTTGTGTTGGAGGGGTTTCGTGTATAAAACAGTGTTGTTTTATACTGTGCTGGCACCCGTTAGCGAGCCGATCTGAGAGGCAAAGGATGATTTTTTACCCTCTTAGCGAGCTCTGCTGAAGCTCAGACTCATTATCCACGTTTACCAGGCCAATTTCCAGTAACTTATAAATCCCCAATAACTCACTCGAGGTAATTACTCCGCCAAAAAGTGCGAAGCTCTTCAACAAATGCTTTGTGTATGCAGAGAGGGGGGATGAATGGCTGGCTGACCCTAAAGACTCCATCCAACCCCCGATCAAACCCCGCCACCCCCCTCCTACCCTCGTCCGCTGCGCTCCTGCCTCCCCCCCTCCAGATTATTCCACCTGGCACATTTATGGCCCGAGTACTCACTGACATGAGTACACGGGAAGCCTGTGGGGCTTGAGGATGAACAAACTGTGTGACAGAGCAGGCGAGTTATGGCAGTGCTCGAAGACATATTTCTCAATTAAGCACACATGGAAATTATCTCAGGATATAGGAGGTTTACAGAGGCTACCGTTTGATACAAAGAGAAGGAATAGATCATCGGCTGCACAGAAAAAATGTGTGCCGCTTAAGTGAACATTTTGTTCTACAAAGTAACGCGTTTCCTCACAGCAGTTTACATCTGGGTCCGTTAGCCACCTCGCACAAAGCCACTCGGACTCCACTAACCACCTCCAACTCTTTAAAAAAACGCTGTGATTTCTACGGACGTTGCCAAAAACACTTTCTGTTAGGCTAGCCAGCTCTCTCGCCGTTTTTTGTGCCCTGGGTTTGGAGCATGGACAGAGGCACAGAGCACCTGCATCATTTAAAACTGGGTGGGTACAGCTGTACTCCCTTCATTATAATGCCTTCTGGGATGGCCTGCTGACCCTGCCCATGATGTCACTCTGTACGCCTGTCACTAACAATATCCCAGCACTAATAATGAGTGCAGTGTCAATCCAGATGCCTGTATGGGGTTTTTGCCTTTTTTTAGAATTGGGGGTGAATATGTGTGTATGTGTGTGTTGAGGGGGTTTGAGGGTAGTTTTTATTCACCTTGTTTAATTTTATTGCCTACTTTATGTTTATAAATATTTATGCACACATACGGCCGTCCCATAAAACCCCCTGCCTGATGAGAACACAGACGTCACTCTGGGGGTTGTTCGTGTCTCAGGTATGACATATTTACAGTAAGATGCCAAACCAAACACTACACTACACTACACTACACTTCACACACACACACACACACACACACACACACACACACACACACACACACACACACACACACACACACACACACACACACTCTCTTAGCTACAAACACAAACCTCTCTTGACAGCATGGCTGACTGTTGGGAATGACTTCTTGATTTATTGTCCCAACGTTGCCGAGGTAGTCCTGAGGTCAACCCTGATGTGATTCAGTCTCAGTTAATTTTGGGAGTAGTAATTAGCACTGCGCCCATATTGCTTCTGGGAAAGAATTGTTGCTGTGAACTGGAGGAAACTCCAAACAAATAACATGGTGGGTCACTAAAAGCATTTCCCCCTAACTCACATTGCGTAAGCTGAAAGGCCTAAGACACTGTGCTTTTTTGCAGATATAAGCCATGTTAAAACACACAGTTAGACCTAACATGAAGTCCAACCAGCAGTGTGTTAAAGGGGCCTTTCTTCATGACATAGCCCAGACAGAAGGCCCTTACAGGTCTCAATCCTGAGATCCGACTGTCTAACCAAAATTGCAGGAAATCACAAAAATTGAGGTTGCTTACTTCGGACAGTCTGAAAAATGTATATTAAAATACCCAGCTGTATGTATGTATGTATGTATGTATGTACGATCATGCTCACACAACCTTTACCTGTCAGCTCCCCGTATTTGTGTTGCCCGGGCAAGATGGTGTGTTTTGGAACACAGTGCTAGACGGAAAGCTGGGAGAGGAACACAGATAAATAAACAAAGGTTGACATGTGCAGACACCTGGACCCTAACCCTCTTCTCCCCACCCCCACTCCCCAACCTAGCCCCTCACAATGACTCCTGTCTCATCTGCAGGGGCTACAGTATCACTTTTCCTTTTGATATATGATTTGTTATTGGGTAAAAAGGGGCCCAGCGCTTGAACATTTCAAATGATGTGTTAAGTGGGTTGGCTGTCAGGGGTGGGGGTGGAAGGAAAAGAGGAAAGAATTCTTCTGCCAAAGATGTCTTTTGTTGCTATTGAAGTTGTTTTTCTGGATAGAGTGAAATAGTTAGTGTGATAGCTTGGCACTAGCGTGTTAGATTGCTCGTTTACTAAAAACACAGATTTCATCAACCCATATACATGTGTACACACACACACACACCAACACATGTTCATTTTACACATACACTCCCGCACATCTTTACACATCCACCGACACACACACACATGCACACAGATACACACACACAAACACAAATGCACCTTGAATCACACCTTGAGAGGGATTAGGGTGTCCTGTGACAGACAGTTGTACACAGATGCTCCAAAGGACGTGTTTGTCAAAGCTCTCATGGGGGCTTGACCGGTGTGAGGGAGCTGAATGGAGCGGGCGATTGAGTGGCACCCTCGTCTCCTGTTTCTCACGGTGCTGCTGGTACACTCCTCCGACACCCCTCCCCTCCAAACCAACCCCCCCCATCATGCCACACCTGACCGCCCTCTTACTGTCACTCTGATGGATGCGCTGTGAAGCAGGTAGGGGGGTCGAGGAGGGTTGGGAAGGGGCTTCGCTGTTAAAACCACAATCTTATGTTTTCTTTCTTTTCTCTTTCTGTCATTTCCTCTTTGATTTTTTTTCTTCTATTCTGTCTCTTTCTGTCTCCATCTCTTCAACCGTCTTTGTCTTCCTCTTTTCTCTTTTGTCACTCTTTTGAAATCCTCTTTTGAAGAGAGATCATAGACTCCTCAGTTGTTCCTCCAGGCTTCACTGTTTGGAGACACAGTGGATGGGCTGGGCAGATGCACCAGCTATACACAGGCTATGTTCAGAATACGTAAGTCTCATCTTGAGGTTAAGGAGTAGTAGACAGGATTAATACACACTAGGGTGGAAATTAACTTTGCCAAGTGTGAACTTTTAGTAGCCACTGATAAAAATCATTAATACAGTAAATCATTATTTTGTGCCCGAAATCTACCAGCCCTTTCATATTTTACCAGCATGGGGCTGGTGCTTGGTGCGCATTTCCATCCCTGATACACACATATCTAAATTACTGCAGAATCCTATTTTGGTAATGGGTTTTGTGTCTTCATCCTTCGTCCTCTCCTCATTGGTGAGGTCCCAGTACAGAGATATTGTGCTGGGTTAAAGGAGGGGATTGAAGGGTGTGTGTCCAGAATCAGGAAGGAATTTGATGAAATGTTTGTGAGCTCAGGCTGTGGGTGTGCTGCCCAGTGTCTGTCACAAATGTCACGCCTTAGACATTTCCCTCTGCCAGTGCCATTCCCAGTAGCCTAGTTTAACTTGCAAACAGTGCTTGCATACAGTGTCACATGCCCACACACACACCCATATATACACTCTCTCTTTCTTTCTCTCTCTCTCTCTCTCTCTCTCTCTCTTTCTCTCTCTCTCTCTCTTTCTCTCTCTCTCTCCCTCACTGACACACACACACACACACTCACACATATAGCCTAATTTGACTCTCAAACAGTCTCACATACAGTAATACATGCACACACACATACACACACACACACAGACATGCCACGTTAACCCTTTCTATCTGTTTTTGGTGTAAAGGTCATAGTCCGGGTCTGGGAATAACACACTGCACTCTCTGCCTGTGTAGGGAGTGACGGGGAAGAAGGCCTCTGCAGGCCTTTACTGCATTCACCTCCAGTCACTGAGTTAGCAAGTCTGCACACATATTTTAATTACTGTTTTGTCACTGTGGAGGCTTAACGGCTATAGCACTCTCTTTGTAAGTGGACCAGAAAATCCTCTTCGTTACTGCCATTGCCCCAGAAAAAATGTTTTGAGAGCTGTTGTTGTATAACGTTGGTATATTAGATTGTACTTCACGTTTTTCTGCCATGAATGTTGCGTTTTTGTACAATAAATCTTTTTCAACACTCCTGCGGGTATGGAATGGTCACATCTGCGGATCCATGCTGAGAGTCATAAACGAGAGGTACAAATATTGCCCGAAGCGTTTTTCTTTTTTTGATGAAGAGGAGGTGGGTTGGGGTGGGGTGGTTCTCCTTGTGTTCCACTTCAGAAAATTCACCTGCACTAAATGGCCTTGTTTTGTTTTTTGGCAACGAACACTAAATAACCACTTGGTCGGTGGCCAAGGATATAACTACTCAGCACTGTCTTTAGAGTCGCCTGTAAAAGTCCTAATTACGGCAGCTTGAGACGCAAGTTGTGTTGCTATTAAGTGAAAACGATACAGCTCATGGCTGGTGGGCTGCCAAGTTCTTTGGAGCAACGAGTTAAACGGCCCTCTGATGAAAACAACTGCTTCCTGCAGGCCATTCCTCTGTCTCAGTCTCATTCCCTTCCCAAGGACCCTAATGCACTCTTGTGCAGTGGTCTTAGGATCCGTATTAGTATGAGAGCTTGGCTGTGAACAGATCCAATAACCCAGGCTTCCACTTAGCGTGTTAAGGAAAGAACAAGACAAAAAAAGGGTCAGCAAGGAGCATGCAAGAGATGATGTGAAATGTTCATTGTGCAAAAATGTCAACACCATTATTTTAGGGGCTGTGTGTGTATGTGTTTGTGTTTTCCTTTCCTCCTCCTCATTTGCTCGTTCTACGGCCTCGCTCTCTGGCATGAGGAGCAGCTGCAGAGGCCTAACCTCATCTCATCGGCACGCCCGGCACACTCCGCAGGGAACCGCTCCTTTCTCCCCTTGCCTGTCCCCTCTCCCCTGCAGCCCTCAGCTATTGGCCCATTAGTGCCCAGACCCGTGCGTTACCGTTAGGATTACCACCACACCACACCTCTGCCCTCCCCACACATTCACACTCACGAACACACACACACCACCCCACAACTGCCCTCCCCACAAACTCACACCACCCCACCACTGCCCTCGACCCACACATACACACCACCCTACACCTCTGCCCTTCTGACACACTCACACACACACACACTCACAAACACACACACACCACCCCACAATTGCCCTCCCCACAAACTCACACCACCCAACCACTGCCCTCCCCACACACACAAATCTCACCTCTGCCCTCCCCAATCACACACAAGCACACACACCACCCCACCCCCTGCCCTCTAGATTTCTCCTCCTGTAGCCTGCCCATTACTGCATATCTATGCGTTACAGTTAGCCTCTCTACCACACCCCACTCCTCCCCTCTACCCTCTGGGCCTCACTACCCTCTACCCTCTAGGCCCCACTACCACTACTCTCTACCCTCTGGGCCCCATTACCCTCTACCCTCTGGGCCACACTACCACTACCCTCTACCTTGTGGGCCCCATTACCCTCTACCCTCTGGGCCCCACTACCACTACCCTCTACCCTCTGGGCCCCACTACCACTACCCTCTACCTTCTGGGCCCCATTACCCTCTACCCTCTGGGCCCCACTACCACTACCCTCTACCACTACCCTCTACCTTCTGGGCCCAACTCCTACTCTTTAACCTCTGGGCCCCACTCTTACTCTCTACCCTCTGGGCCCCATTCCTACTCTCTACCCTCTGGGCCCCACTACCACTTCCCTTTACCCTCTGGGCCCCACTCCTACCCCTCTACCCCCACGGCCACTCTGCACCCCTTAAAGGCCTGATGCCCCCTCCTCCCTGTCTGTCCACGCACCTCTGTCCTGCCCCATCCACCCACCCTGCCCCACCATGCCTCATCTTTACTCGCCTCATCTTGCCTCGCCTCGCCTGGCGGGCTGCTGAGTGAGTCCACACAGAGTGAAGGCGCACAGTTGGACTCTGCAAAGGGCGGCCAGAAGGCGGGCACCAAACTCTCCTCCCTAATATTCATCTCGTTCTCACTCGCTCATTTTATCTTTCTCCCCCTCTTCCTCCTGCTCTTTCTGTCTGTCTCCCTGTCATTAATGTCTTGTTAAATCTCTCTCTTTTTCTCTCTTTTCTTGAAGTCTTGAAGGAGAGTTTTAGACAGTATTGCAGTAGTGTCTTTGTCATTTCATCGTTTATTAGGTTGAATACTGTGAATTAATATCAAGACAAGGCAGTGTTAATTGTATAGCACATTCATACAAAAAGCAGCTCAATGTCTTCTGCGGTTTCTTTCATTAATATGAACAATATTTTTACTTTTGCCGTAGCCCAAGGTGGTGTGTGAGGAATACTGAGTACTTTTTAAGCTGTGATACAGTGATATGTCTCTATGCAGCCATTGAACGTTTATACCAAATTTTAAGAATGTGCTGGAAGGCATTCTTGAGGTATCATGTTCATAAGAATGTGACATATGTGGTTACAGTGAACTTGAACTTTGGCGTTTAACCTCCAAGAACTTACTTATTTTATCTTTGAGTGGAATTGAACATTTGTGCCAGATTTGAGGCGCATGATTCGAGGCATTCCTGAGATCACTTTCATGACGGGCAGACAGACAACCTAAACAAAACAAAAATGTAATGCCTCTAACCTCGGTTGTAGCCCACGTTGAGATACAACATCTAAAAATGACCCTCATCCATTTTCACTGCTGTGAAATGACACATTAGTTCTTCGAGATGGAGTAGGGGGGTATATGCTTTCCCATATCCTTCATTTGTCTGGAACAGAAACCAACAGACAAGTTCCTGTTTCTTTCCTGTTCCTTCTCTATCTGATATACACATTGAATCTGAGAGCACCAGGAAAAATTTGACATCCTCACTCCAAAAGGCCGAGACACAGGAGTTGTGAGGCTTGGGGAGTAACAGACGATCCCCTGTCCAAAGAAATCTAAAGTGCTCCTCAACTTCCCAACCCCCCTACAGCCCCAGCCCCAAATACCCTCCTCTCAGACGGGAAGAGGCTGAAATTCCCAGCCTCCAAGTGTTTGTTGAGAACCTTAGGCAGGGATGAGATTGACTGTGGGCAGCCTGTGCTGTGTTTGGGCAGCTCCTCAAAGGCCTCTCCTATCTGCTGAACAAACGCTAAATTTGGGCGTCAAAGAGGGACCTTAAGCTGCCCCTCCTCCCCCCTCCACCCCCCCTCTTTCCCCCTGCCAATTCAACAGTGTCTGTCTACAACAGTCATTAGCATCCGAGAGGAAGACCCCAAGAGTTTTTGAGTGGTCGTCGCTGACCTCCAAATTATTTTATTTATTTTGTGTGTTTTTCAATAACTATGGAATGGCTTTACTTCCTCAGGCCTTGGTCTTCAAAGTAAAAGTCGCATAGCAGGACAGGAAGAAAGGGTTGGTTTTATGCATTGGCTTGGACAGGACAGGAAGATCAAGCAATGAAATAAACTATACTAAGATATTTAGGGCTTTGAAACATATTGTGAAAAGTATGAAATGAATATGCCAGAGAGCAGAAAGAGGTATTTCATGAGGGGAAAACTAGAACAAGGAATAAAAAAGGAGTTTTTGCTAGAGACGTTTGTGGAAGTATGAGTATTACTCTGAGCAATGTCATTTCTTTGTCCTGTTACCACATGAAACCTCTCATTAAAAAAAGGAAAACAACAACTGTCATTACAGGATGAATTCAGCCTTTGTTGTGAGAGAATCCCAAACAGGGCCTCTCTGACTAAACCTCACAAAGTACTCCCCTTTCGTCTTATGTCGCACCATTTAATAAGGACCTGTGTTTACTGAATGTCGAATTGAAACCCAGTCATGCCAGTAGCCAGGTTTGAAGTAGGATTTCCACCCCCAGTGTAAATAACCATACTGAAGAACCCACCCTTCCTACAAATACTTTGAATTAATCTTTGAGAAAACCATTGATACATTTTGTCAATGAACTGTTTCAAATCTTTCCTCAGAAAGGGATGATCCCCCTACAGCCGTTTATAAGCTGTTCCACAACAGTTACTATCTACATTTTTAAACAGTCCAAAATGAATTCCTTTTGATTTAAAAAGTGAAGAAATGCACTGATGTGCAAATTCTGTACATTTATATAACACACATGCTACTCTTGTTCAATTGCTTCAGTCTGCCTTTTCCGCAGACTTCACTCGACTTCTCTTGCTTCGCTGTCATGTTGTCCAGATTCTTCAGATCATTGAGAAATGGTGGAAGCAGCCCTCATCTGTGTGTGCGGACGCCTGGAAGTAAATCTCCATCTGATTGATTCACAGTATCAGTCAAGTCCTGAGGCGGAGGCGATGGAGTACGCAGTCTCACCCAGCACACACTCATGCTGTTTTTATTTAAAGCCAAGATTTTTTTAATGGTTTTAAAAATTCTTGTCTCTGGAATATGATGGAAACCATACACGTCATGTGACCTCTGCATATGGTTGTAGTCCAACGCGCGCCAGCATGATCTGTGTTGCGCCTGCCTGCACCTGTGCTAGCTATTTCATCCTTAAATTATTTTAAGTGCAGAAATCGATCCAGCACACGACCGTGTGTGATATATCTTTAGGCCAGTTGCGGAGAGCACTCTATTGTGAGGGCGTTGAACGCGTGGGGCTGAGCCCATTAAAAACGTGCAGCCCTTTTTGGTTGTCATCATGCAGCTGCATAATTGGTTCCTTTCCAAATAATCCAGATGGACCCTGGCTGTCAAATACTTTTTCTTTTCTTTTTTTTGCAGATAAAATCTTTGTTTGAAAAACTGCATTTACCTTGATTTTAATTGATCGGCGAGAGAGTCTAATGCAGCTCAAATGTCTTAACTTAGTTTTGCTGTGCCACATGAGAAGACCTGTGTGCAACTTTTGTTTATGTCTCTGTAAGGATGAACAATGCAGATATTGGTGCAAGTTACCCAAACTGACTGCACACTCATGCAGTGTCCAAATTGTTCATTCTTTCCCTATATAGTGCAGTACATGGGGTGTGTCCAAGCCAGGGATGGAAATTTGCTCCAGCCAAATTCCAGTAAAATGTGAAATTGGCTGGTGAATTTTGGACACACAATAATAATTTACTATTGAGTGGTTGGTGAGTTTTATCATTTATTTGTCAGTGGTTGCTAAAAGTTTGAATTTTGCTAAGTTAATTTCCACTAAATAGGGTGTAAATTACATTGTTTTGTTCCCTACATAGTTCACTATAGAGTGAATGAATGAACATTTCAGATGTAGCATTAGACAGGTTTGTAAGAAGCTGGAGCTGGACTGACTGTTCTTGCCTGAAGCATAGGGCATAAGGCAAGAAGTAGTAGTACACCCCTAGTAGGGGGCTTTGCCTGGCAGATTTCAGGGGGACCTTGGATCAGCTGGGAGATGTCAGTCCTCACCCTAGATAGGCGTCAAAGAGATTCGGTTTCCCACCATTTCCGAAAAGCGCAGCAGACACACAGAAGCTGGACAGCTATCTGAACACACACACACACACACATACCACTCCTGTAAACCCCCCCCCCCCCCCCAAGCCTGCTCAATGCTGGGGTTCCACATTATACTCTTCATAAGATTGCCAGATCATTCTTTACAGATCTGAGCACTGACATAGTTTGCCATTCAGGTCATCTTAAATCAGCTTTCAAATCAAATCGAGTTGGATCATGTTTATTTTATTAAAAAAGAAGCCTTTGTGTGAGTTTTCTCACTATTTCTTAGTCTTTCTCTCTTTCTCTCTCTCTCTCTTTCTGTCTCTCTGTCTGTCTGTCTGTCTCCCTCTCTCTCCCTTTCTGTCTTTCTCTTCGTTTCTCTCTCTACTGTTTGATGTTTTATGTCCTTGGAATGCTGAGGGAGAGGCTGTTGGCTCGCTACCTTGAGCATTTGCACTGCATTTTGCTCATGCAGAAACGCTTTGCCCCAGCCCGCTTTAGCTTACAGGAAACAACTTACATTTTGGCGTCAGCAGATAGCCGATGATGTCTTTGCTGGTAAGATTAAACCGTTGTTTTTGCAAAAGCCCCTCCGTTTTGTTTCCCCCAGCTGTTAAGAGTTTGGTGCGGCACGGCTGAGTGTTCTCTGTGAGTTCATGTGCTGACATCCAGAGGCCATTGAATATGTCAGGCAGGCCAGTGTTCAAAGCTGTCCATTTAATGTATCCCAAGCCCTCTGAATTACAAAAAAAAAGAAAATCAAAAAGAAAGAAAAGGAAGTTGAGGGAGATTTCCTCACCCTCGTCTCTCATTCCTACATCTCTCCTTTTGCTCTCCACCCTCCGGCCCCTCCGGTGTTGTCAGGCAACCCTATCAGTTTTGATGCCCTGAAGGTGATCGGCGATAGGAGCAGTGGGCTTTAATTACAGCTACATGCCGTCCCGTCACTCTGTTCTTTGATGCGCTGGCCCATATACAAGCAGCCGGAGTCATCCTGTTGCCTGACTTCAGTCGTGGCACCTCCCGGCCGTAGCTTAAGTGACCCCCCCTGACATAGAGCTGTGTGTATATTCGTTTGTCATGCCCTTTTGTGTGATAATCCTGTGGTTGATTTCATGTGTTAATCCCCCATCATGATTCTGATATTCAACTGTAAATGTATTTCTTTGCAGTCGGTGTTGGTGCTTGGTAGAGCACCACTTAGTTATCTTTACATTAATGTTGCAAACAATAGCTGACCAATGTATAGGATTCACTCTAGTATAGTCTGGAAAGTTTTTGTCATGAGTATGGGTAAAAAAGATTATTTGAAGTCATGTCTTTGTTATTTATGCAGTGTTATATTCTGTCATCCATTAAAGATCTGCATACATCACCATATCAATAAATAGCATATACATATTTTCTCTTTAAAATTTTAATTACATAAATATTCTGCACAGGACAATACCTTTAGTAGTTTTCAGATGTTTATAACCATTTGCGCATCTTGTCTAGCATGCACCTTTTTACACATGCCATTGTTGTTTCCTTTTTAATATACTGGAGGGGACCAGTAGTGCCGTGCAGCCATTTGCGTGCTTTTCTGAGTGCAATCATCAGAGAATGCGGCCGGGCTTGTCCCCCGGGGCTAAAAAGGCCTTATTGCGCATTACGGCTGTGCTATATGAACTGTGCGCTGACGATAACAGACAGGCGAAATGAAAGCCAGGTACAGCCTCTCCCTCTGCCTCTCCGCGATGCTGTGCGACCCGGCCTACTCCCGCTGAGCGGAATGCACTGTGGATAATTCTTCCAGAGATATTCCCAAAGATGTGGCCGGAAAGGCTTGTTTTCCAATTTCAATTCACAGTCTGGAAAAGATGTTTAGTTTTTAGGTGCTTCAAAATGGAAATCAGCAATCCCAAACAATATCTGTAAAACAGTGTTTAGTTTTCGACTTTTAAGGCTGTGTTGTCAGTATCAGCTGGTATGAAGACAAAACAGGCCCGTGGTCGAATGCTGGCAGCCAATGTTTAAGCTCAAATTTGAAACAGAGACATATAGTCTACAGCTTTCTTTTAATTAGTAGGCTGTTTTGTTTTGGCACTGGCTAGCTTACTGTAACCACATTATGACTCAAGCCAAAACGACAGAAATAGAGAGTTTGCTGTTAAATATCCACAGGGAAGGTGTTAATTTTATGTGGACTTACACACAACACTTGAAAAGACTTGAATAGCCTATGTGCGCTTATATATTTTTGCATGTTGTGAAAACGTCCCTGTCTGTCATCACAACACCAGAAGTCCGCAAACTACAGGAGTGTTCATGAGATGAGGTCACTTACAGTTTTTATAATCACCCTGCCTTGGGTAGGGCCCTGCAAGGGAATTGCTGTCACTCCATTTGCTTTTGTGCTGCGGTGAGCGGGTTAATGCCCTGAGTGATCACAGGCGCCCTATCAGAGCGCAAGCGCTGAGCTCCAGCCCACTGCCTAGTTTTTCCCAAGCCGACTGCATGTGTTTGTCCCTCTGGCTGTACGCTTCCATATACGAGACACAAGCCGTCTCGCCACGACTTGTTGCTCCGTTTTGGATTTGATTGCGCATCAACGGTTTTTTTGATCCCAGAAAAAAACATTTGCAAGGAATCAGTGGGACGATAGCTGAAAACACGGAAGATTTAGACGTGGAGGACACAATATACAAGGTAGCGAGTTGACAAACCTTTGTATGTTTTTTTCCGGGAAATGTAGCGGCGTATGCTCTGTCACAATCTATCGGGATAGGAATATTTTGCAGATGAAATGTGTAATGAAGAGTTGGCCTCGAAGGCTAGTGATAGAAAAACGCAGGAGGCTTTTATATAAAATTCTGTTTATAGATACACTGTTAATGTATCGGTATGTGTGCTATTTTATGTCACCAAGACATTAAAAAAAGTGCTAATCGAACGTAACAGACCGGTTGAATTGGCTAGATTACTGTTTTCGCGAGAACTGCTTTGACATCCATTAAGGAAAGAAATTAATTTAAACCGTGTACCCTTGTTCAAGGACCCTTGTTCTGACTATGATGGATAGAGAACTTCACAAACAAATCAAATCCGCGTCCGTTTTGTATCTGTCAAAGGTGATATTTGCTAACATTGGGCAGCGTGTCTGCATTCGCAGTGGTAACCCGGACTCCCTCGAGGAATGGCCTTTCACCAGATTTACGTAAAAACGACCCAACAACTTCAACATCATGCCACTGGTAAAATAAATAAACGCGATGACACTCCTAAAGTTGCATACGTTTTGAATGCTCTCTCAAAATAGTAAGTGAAAAAAGCCACTTTGAAACGTAACAGTAAATCAAAATTAATGTCAGGTAGGTGTACTTTTGAACTTCTAAACAACACAACTTGGCGGTAAGCTGCCTGACATCAGCAAAATATTGTTTCACTGCCACTGGTTGTCTTTTGGATATTTTGACACATGACTTGTAACTGTGAGGTGGGTGCAAGTTGAGGGCTTAGTCGGAATGCTAGAACTGCTTTGATGCTCTTGTTTAGCTTCAGGACAAGAGATTTACTTCAAATGGCGTATTACAGTTCTGACACTTAAACAGGGAAAAGCCAAAGAAAAGATCTAATAAGGTGGGTAGGAAATCAGTTCACAGTGTCAACACCACCTCATGTCCCTCAAGAAGCAGTTAGTATTTCGACTTTATTTTTTGTAATTGCCATCTACTATCCCTAATTAAAGGCCTGTACAGCCATAACTGTATCTCCCGCGGCACGCAAGAGAATTTTGTAGTCGCCAATGACTTAAAATGTCATGCTTTCCGGTGTCCGAGTCGTTCACAGATTTGACCCCCGTTGTCTCTGCCATTCCCTTCCTCAGCCGCACAGACCCTGCTGTGTTGTCAGTGCAGATTGCTGTGGATGTCTCACCTGCTTGTCAACGTCCCACTCGGGGACACTCAGGCTCCTGCTGAATTCCTGCAGCAGCAGAATGTGTGTGTGTGTGTGTCCATGAGTGAGTGTATTTGTGGCTTTTTCTTGCAGATGTTTCCAGTTTAAGCAACATGATTTGGTCAAATACAGCTGAGGTCTCCTCACTTGCAATGCTGTTGCTTATGTTGTTGTCTAAGCATTAAGACACAGCTTTCAGGTTGTGAGGTGGCAGGCAGAAGCTCGGGGAGGGGATTGCCGAAGACATTTAAAAGCCACAAACAAAAGATGTGCCTTTTTATTGAGGAAATGTCCTGTTTTATATTCATGACCAACAAACCTGGTCAGCTGAGGACGATAAAAAAAACACATGCGTTCCAACGGTAATGCCATTTAAGTCGCATAACTCCTACACATATATTAGGGCTGTCAAGGATCACTGAAAATGACATTTTGAGTGAGAGTCAGACAAGTTATTTAGCCTTTTGTTGGGACTCTGGTAAAACCTTGGCTGGGATTTTTTTCTCTTTGGAAAACATCTGCCTGTTTTCAAACACCCTGCTGTCTGACCCGACCCCCGCCAAGTGAGACATCTCCATCGTGTCTCTCTTTTTCTCTCTCCCCCCCTCTCTCTGTCTCTCTCTGTGTCTATCTCTCTCTTTCTCAATCTCCCTCTCTCTCTCTCCCTGCCTCTCTCTCTCTCCCTCCCTCTGCCTCTCTCTGTCTGTCTCTCTGTCTCTATCTCTCTTTATTCTCTCCCTCCCTCTCTGTTTCTCTCTGTCTCTCTCTCTCTCTCTCTCTGTCTGTCTCTCTCTGTCTCTCTCTCTCTGCTGTGTCTTCTGTCCTCTCCTCCAACAGGGCAGCTTTAACGGCTGTCATTCTCAGGTTTCCCCCCTTCCCCTGTGAGCCGAGACAGAGGCATCGCTGAGCACATTGGTCACATTCACAGCGGCAGCATCGCCCTTGTAATTTTCCCTCCTTTTCCCCCTGCTGGCTTCGACCATGCAGAAAAGGCCTTTCTATTTCATACTTTTTTTTTAATGGATGCGGGTCAAACGTGAACACCACCGGTTCTGTTGGTGCGGGCAAGGTATTTTGGAGTGTTTAGCACCCGTTCGTGCACGCTCACACGCAAGAGGTGGCCCTGTGTGCAAAGGCTGTTTGCGAGTTTCGCCCCCCGAAAAAGAAACAGTTGTCTCTTTCACAGACCTGTTGCTTATTTCGGACAGTAGCTTGCCAGCAACAAGCAGGTTGTGTGAAAGATGGGCACTCTGCTTTTTAAAGTGGTTTACGTTCAGTTTCAGAGAGTGTGTACAACCCTGTTAAGATCTCCCAATAAAAGCATCCCCCGTAAATATATTCCAGTTTATTGCCACCCATGGAAGATTTTGGCTCACATAAATTTGAAGGGGATGAAGCATAGCGTTGTGTACGTGCTGTGTCTACGCCCAATCTTCATGTTATAACTTTACTGCAGCAATCAAGAGCCGCCTCTATGTTGTTTGTTGTCTTTTACATAATGGCGTTGTGTTCAGGCGCTGTGCCAACATGACATCAATGCATTCACTTGTGAAGTGCATTTCGCCTGCCAGGCTCCTTTTGAAGCGCACAGCGGGTGAATCGCGGCACAGCCCCTGCAGATGAGCGCCTCTCCTCAAACATTCTATTTTATATGACACAGCCCTCATCCACCCTCTGAAACAAGATCCAGCTGAGGGCTTGAACCCCCTCCATTCCACCCCCCACCCCCCCCCCCCCCCATTGGAACCTCCAGGCTCCGTTGGAACCTCCAGACTTCTGTTCAATCTCAGCGAACGCCGGATCATAATGGTAGCACCTTACCCCCAGGACCTGCTCAGGGCCTGGGTACTGACGGGGCCAAGTAACATGTGGCAATGATGACCAGCCTTGCCTGCATGGTTGTTCTCCACTTGTTCTGACGTCAGGGAAGTGTTTCCACGTGTAGCAGCGCTGGGGGGGGAGGGGGGGCAGTGTGAGGGGGTGTACAGGTCAGGAGTGTCCTGTGTGGGTTCACTGCAGCGGCTTATGTTTAATTTGTCCGCGACTGGGACTCCTGTTTGTTTCGATTGGCCAAGCGTGCAGGGGGAAGATATATTTTGATGCTGCGTACACAGTTTGTGTTTAAATAACACCCTTGCTTGTAGAGTTTGTTTTGGCCGTTCTAGGCTACTTGATGCTCCTCAGCTCAACTGTATGTATGCTTTGTTGATAAGAACCGATCCAGGACTGTGTGTGTGACTCTATGGTTGTGTGTGCTGTCTCTGGGGGTCAGTGTGTGTAATCTGACTCATTTCAGTGAGCCTGGGAGGGTCAGGGTCCAGGGTCAGGTTTGCTACACTGCAATTCCTAGTTTTGAGGACAGCCAAGCAGGGTGACTGCTCTTTCACTTCCCTAAAGCCTGTTACGGCAGATGACATATTAGGAGACAGTGCTTACCACAGGTGTCAACCGAGGTTTCAGAAACCAAAAACCTCGTCATGTATTTTTTCTGCCTGTGCACACACTACACAGGTGGTTTCACAAATGAGCTGGTACACCTATCTGGTAATTTAGGGGGCTTTTTAGGATGAGCTGGTTCAAAATGGTTGCATGAAATAATGCCAGCTCCAAAAAATTAAAACTCTGTCATATGATACCTCTGATCAGGAGACTGCTTACATGGGTGAGTAACCCTTTCTTGTCTTTCTCTCTGCCTCTCTCTCTCTCTTTCTTTCTCTCGCTCTTTGTCTCTCTCTCTTGCTCTCTCTCTTTCTCTGGCCCCTACCAGAGTGGTGAGATCCGCTGCAGGTCTTCAGGGAGGGGGGGACCATGGCCCTGACTGAAGGGACCAGCGATCTCCAGCCCCTGAGCAACAACACCAGCAGCAGCCTCCCATCCACCCCCAGCACCAGCACGGCCGCCCCCGCCACCACCACCTCTAACCCCGCCATCACCACCACCCACAGGTCGGCCTCCAGAGGGGTTCCCCCCAGCCCAGACTCCACCCCCTCACCTCTGGGCACAGATGCCGAGGAGGAGGAGCGGGAAAACAACCTTGTGACATCAGCAGGAGCGTGCCCAGCACCGTCTAAAGACGTCACCCCGCAGCCTGTCATCGCTGTGAGCCAGCAGAATGGCGCCATCGTCAAGCCCAACGGCACCCTCAGGCCGCCTTCGTCCTCCACCTCGTCCTCATCCTCCCTGGCGTCCTCCGCCACACAGCGGCTCCTGTCCCCGACACTGACCACGCCCCCTCCGCCACCCTGCTGCCTGCGCTGCCCCTTCCACCCGCCCGCGCTCTGTTGCCATGGCAGCCAGCAGGAGTGCCACCTCTTCCCGAACCATGCGGCGGCTGCAGCTGCTGCGGCGGCCCATGTGGGGTTGCACGGGGGTGCGTGCTGCATCCAGGGCTCGCCTGCATTCTGCATGCAGCAGCGCTGGCAGGAGCACTACCAGAACCAGCCCAACATGGCTGCACTCAGGTGGGCTGCTTCACACACACTCACACACACTCACGCACATACAATAGCGCATACACACACACACACACACAGACTTACTCACACACATACAGACACACACACGCACACACACATTTAACACACTCTCACATACATCGCGCACACACACAGATTTGCTCACTCACGCACACAAACACACAAACGCAGACAGACACACACTCACTCACTTACTGTGACTCACTCAATCACTTACTGACACATAGACATTAAACTTTAGGTATGGCCTTGGGTACTTGGTATGTATCTGATCCCCTTGTTTTTATTAGTGTGTAGCTCAAAGTAGCCTCAGACCTTGTTGCTGTGCATGCATGCAAAACCTCAAACTTTCTGAATGCATCAGGCTGGTTAGTCACATAGAAACTAGAGGTGAAAGTAGTGCTTCTAGTGTTTGGGTTTGTTTGTTAAATTGTTTGTTTATATGTTGTAGTGTGTACTGTGGGATAAACCAAAGTTATGTGGCTAAACTTCCAAATTCCCGAGATGAGATTTCTTTCCAATGTGACCATCTAACCCCCCCACCCCCACCCCACCCCCCTTCACTTTGGCCCTGGTCTGGAACTGATATGGCCTGGATCTGGCCTCCTTCTTGGATCCACAAACAACAGAACATATGGTTTGCCTCTTAACCTGAGGCAGTTAAATATTGAACTCGTTAGTCAGCAAGTGTTTCTTTTTTGGGAGCTACAGTTGCCAATTTTAGCAGCAGGCCTCCCCTCATAATCCTAGTTAGCTTTAAAAGCAGGGAAACCTGAATGTCTTTATTTTGAAAAACTTTAGCAGTCCTATATTTGTCGCTGAAAAAAAGGCAGGCCAGGGTGTAATTATTTACTTAGGTCAGTTGCCTCTTGGTGGTGGCCAGTAGTCGGAGGTTTTCGTGCTCATGTAAGACTATATTTGAGCTCGGGCGAACGCATGGAATTTTTTTTCCTCCCCAATCGAATTAGAAGCATGTACCCCGTTCCCCCTCGCTACAGTGATGTTCTCTATCTCTGTGGGTGGTTTCGGGAGATTAGATTTATGTCTTTGCGTCGGCTGTGTACAGAGGAGGCCCATCAGGCTTCATTTTCCCAATGGGTGGCCATGTGCGATGAGGATAACATTGCAACCATTTGGGTGCATTTGCTGCCATCCGTGTCTCGCTCCTCAACCCCATCCCACCCTCTTCCCTTCCCCTTCCCCCTACCTCCACCACCACCACCCCTTGTCTCCAGCACTTTTGGTACCCCACACCAACCCCCAAACCCCATCTCTCCCTCTTAACTGCCCCCTCTCCCCCTCTTCTTGGCAATGAAGTACAGATGTGGACCTTTTGCTGTGTACTGCCTGTGTTGAACGGGCTCTGTTTACCAAGCAAACAGGTCGCTCTTGTGCGGCGATGACGGGTTTGAATTCCCGCCCCGCGTTCCGGTTACTCTCGGCAAGTCAGCGCCGTGGTGCCATGCGCAGCTGCCACCACCACCACCACCGCCACCCTCAGTGGTGGCAGGAAAGACGAGAGAGATAAGGTGGGCCGAGGCTCAGCCTTTTACTGATGTTCAGAGAGGAGGCCCCATAGACCCCCCCATAGACCTCTTTTAACTGTGCGTGTCGTCCTCAGACGAAGAGGCTGTTTAGTGCACCTCAACACTGGGGTGCTTTGCAGGAACACTGTAGATGCAGTGAAATGCAGTGCTTTCACAAAACCTTTTAAGATATAATGAAGAGACTTGCAAGTTAAAAAGTCTTTGAGTTATAAGCTATATGTGCTCAAGAATAAAGAATAGCCTATAACCTTGTATGGGACTAAAAGCCAGCTAACTGTTCCAACAGTTTGGGCCCAACAGATTTTCCTTGTGGGGCCTGGGAAAGACATTAGAAGTAGTCAGTGTCTTACTGGTAAGATTACCCATCACTGTGATTTTTATGTTTCTTTTATATGTATACGCATAAATAATTTGAGCGAAGAAACAGTCGGAGATTCGAGTCTGTGTCCTTGAGCAGTCAGCTGTTTGGCAAGGGGGCTCTCAAATGGCTTTTCAAGCTCCAGTGTCCAACGAGACAGAACCTTGCGCGCAAGAATGTTCTAGAAGCAACATCGACCTTGAATCTGTCCCCACAAGTTCCACACACACGCACTGACAGCGCAGTAATCGCAGGTTCTGGTTTCGAGGGAGGAATTCATTAACTCAAGTGCCTTGTTGATAAGACATCAATGAGGAGAGAACAAGAGTGGCGCAGTAGACACAAACACATGGTTTAGGACTCCGTAGCCTCCATTCTGTCTGCCTGCCTGCTGCTGTGGCAGAGAGAGATCGGCTATATGAGAGAGAAAAAGAGAGAGATAGATCAGCTATATTACAGAGAGAACAGCTATATAAGAAAGAAAAAAGCAGAGCGAGAGCAGCTATATATGAGAGAGAGAGAAAGAAAGAGGAAGAGAGAAAGAGGGTAGCTATATGAATGACAGAGAGGGAGCGAGAAAGACAGTAGCTGTATGAGAAGGAGAGAGAGAGAGAGAGAGTGTAGCTATGAGAGAGAGCGAGAGAGAAAGAGAGTAGCTGTATGAGTTGACAGGAGAGGCTGATGCTGGGGCTGTTTGGGTCACCAACCGTTCTTGCCCTCTGTCCTAACATTCCACTTACCCATCTTCTCTTTTTTTTGCTTTACACCACATTCCTGTTTCTCTCCTCTCTGACACACATACACACACTTTCGCAGACATGCCTAACCCATAAAAAGAGACAAATCCTGTGCACTTCTGAAAAAAACACTCCTCAGGAGGTGATCAGGCAAACAGTTTAAAGTCAACGATCACTGAATCACAACAGGTGTTCAATTTTGTTATCTTTTTATTCAACGTGCTGTTTAAAACTGACGTTTTCACGACACGGATATCTTCTTTTGAGGTACTCAGTTTTAGTTTGAATTGAATGCTGCGAACTGTTGTTGTCTGTCATGTCTGGAGAAGCCAGAGTGGAGGAGCAATGTTCATTCTGATTTCTTTTCACAATGCAGTCATCCAAATCCCAACACAAGTTCTGCCTTGTTTCCATGGAGCAAAGATAAGACCGGTTCATTGGACCATCTCTCTTGAGTGTCAAAACCTCAGCTTTGTCAAGTACTTTGGGCATTTGATCAGCAGAGAGTTCAGAGACATTGAACACACTCAGAAACTCTGTCTTGCCAAGACACTCATTTTGAGCTATCTGATTTCTGCGTTTTTTCCCCATCCTCCTAAAGCAAACAACAGATTTCAGGCTTCACAGCGGAAGCTTTTCTGAGCAAGTATTAAATAAATATAGAGGGACTCATGGGGTCCCGACAGCTGCGTGTCCCAACAACCAGCCAGGCTGTCGGAAAATGATCTAGGCGCTATCGATTTCAGGGTGTCAGTTTGAGAAGGCTTTGCGCATTATCTACAATAACAACTGGTTGTGTATGTCTGTTGTGGCATGTAAGAGCCGAAACTGCTGTCGAACCTCCTGTGTAATGATTTGTGTTTTTTTTTTTTTTTTTTTTTTTTTTCGCGTACATCAGATACACAGTGGCCAAGCATGACCCTGCAAATAAATCACAGGCTGCCCTTGTCAGAGCCATCGCAGTAATATGTCTGTGAGGGGGCATGTACTGAAACATACTACAGTTCCCTGGAGGTCACGTGCTGTTTTTCAGTTTGAGCTTGTAGTTTGTGTTTTGTTAGTGTCTCTGTGTGCAGCCATTTTCTGTCTCTCTCCCTCTCTCTCGCTCTCTCTCTCCCTCTCTCTCTGTCTCCCTCTCTCTCTGTCTCCCTCTCTGTCTCCCTCTCTGTCTCTCTCTCTCTCTCTCCCTCTCTGTGTCTCTCTCTCTCTCCCTCTCTGTGTCCCTCACTCTCTTCCCCTCTCTCTCTCTCCCTCCCTCTCTCTCTGTCTCTTTTTCTTCATTAGCCTAGTTGTGTTTATAGCGCCAGAAAATGTTGGTGCGACCACAGATTGACCCAAGAGCATAGTGCATGTGCTTCAGAGTGGAAGTGTGATTATCCTGCAGGTTTACATCCCCATGGTGCCCTGATAATAAGCCTTTCAGTAGATCATCCATTAATGACATTCTTCATACTCTCTATACAGTTACAACTTCCATAGAGTTACTCCTGGTTTTCTGTTTCAGTGTAAACATGAAATTAAAGTATGTAAAGAGATACACACATCTGTGCAACATTGCTTACACACACATACATGCACACACACACACACACACACACACACACGCACGCACAGACGCACACACGTGTACCCACACAGAAACGTGTCTGTGTGCAGCCTTACTTACACACACGCAGTAGACTGATCATCTTATAAGGCCTAGAGGGTGTTGAGGTTGTTACTGGAAGATGTCAGCCCAGCGTCACTGCGTCCTGGTAGGGATAATCACAAGGCCCTGGCCCCTGAGCGGCACGGACCCTGAGCAGACGCTGGAGCCCATAAAGGTGCCCACCAGAGATCAAAGCCCTCATGGCTCCCCCGTAAACCGGGATCAAAGCGCATGTCTGCCCCAGATACTGTCATAACTCTGAAATTAGCTTTGAGGGATTCTTGACTCATTTGAGATCTCTCTGTCTCTCGGTCTCTCTCTCTCTCTCACTCACACACACACACACTCTCACAGGTATGCTCATGCTCTGTCTGTTTCTCGCTCTCTCACACTCTCTCTCACACACACACACACAGTCAAAAGCAAACTTATACCCAGACTCTCTCTTCATCTCTCTACCACCTCCTCCATCTCGCTCTCTCTCTCTCTCTCTCTCTCTCTCTCTCATATGTTGTAGGGAGCTGAGAAAACCTTCAGCTTGCCACTGGCCAACAACAAGTTTTGCGTAAAAAAAATACCATAATTACTTTACCCTGTGGGATGATACAAGATGTAGTGTTTGCTAGTCTGAGGTAAAACTAACGCTACCTTACTTGAGTGTGGAGCACAGAGGAGCTTAGCAACAGGTCACTGAAAGAGATCAGACTGTATGTGTGTGTGTTTCTTTTCACATGAATGTCATCATTTCTTGGCCTCACTTGATAAATCCCAGTCATACAAGTTTAAGGTAAATGTTATGTTTTATGTTATGTGTTTTTTCATTTTTCTTTTTTACTAATTGCCATTTTGCGCACCTGATGAACTTTACGTAGGAATTTTCCACTCGCTCACTCTTTCTTTCTCTCACTCCCTCCCCTCCTCCTTGTACACTCTCATTTTTTCACACACAAATACACACACCTACGCACCCAGACACGCACTTGCCCTTCTTTGCTCTTACTGTCTTACACCCGAGTGGAAATCGTTTCATTTTTTTCCCACAAATTGGTTATCTTCCAGAATAACTAGGACACGTCCTCCCTTGTCTCTGGACAAGATAGAAACCAATTGTCTGATGAGATCACTGGCCATTAACCCCATCCAAAATGTCACCGTGCTTTCCAGTGTTGTGTTGCGGGCCACACTTTACTTGAATGGTTACCTATAGACTGTTGAAACTGTGAGAACAACTATGTATGTTTGAGTTAGGGTTAGGGGTTGGGTTAAGTAGAACTTCGGTGTAAAAGGAAAATTGGAATGTTAAAGCATCATACCGAGTTGGTATGTGTACTGAGGAGCAAAACTGTTAAAACTGTTTTGACAGGCAGTATCTTGCTGTAGTTTCTTGTCGCCGCCATGATGAAAGTCCGCACAAGTCGATTGACGAACACAAACAAACAGGAAGAATAGGAGGAGAGGTAGTACAATCGACTTGTTTGGACTTTAATCATGGCGGCGACGAGAAACAACTGCAAACTACTGCATGTAAAAACAGTTTTTTAAATAAATGTTGTGTACATGTACAATATTCTCAGTGCTTTGTTTTGAATGCCAGAGCCTTTGTTGTACTACCGATGGAGTGTGGAGTTTCTTCAAGCTGTTTTAATGGTTTAAAAATAGTGTAGTCGTCATGCTTCGTCTAAGGGCACGTACTACGTCCATTGTTAGCCTTCTGGGACAAACGATAAAAAATAGTTAAACTCTGAATGCAACAGGCTAAATCAATTTTGCTCCTCAGTACACATACCAACTTGGTATGATGTTTTAACATGCCAATTTTCATTTTACACCGAAGTTCTCCTTTAAGGTAATGTTCAGTAAACAGTAGACAGAGTGAAGTTGGATGAACATCTGTAGAATGTCTGTAGAGGCAGACTATTTATGTGTAGGTGTGTTCTGTATTCCACTGACGTGGTGTGAGACTCATAAAAATGTCCACAGGAATGTCCACAGGAACATTCATTTAACATAAAAAAAAAGACGGAAACCATTAGCAAAACTATCTTTGGTCAGAATAGTTTTTCTATAACAAACCATCCTCAGCTGGTGAAACATTGACATGCTTCAACTCCTTACACCGGAGACGAGAGCTAGCTGGGAACGCTCTGGCCACGTTGAGCCCTCTCCACCTCTAAAAATTGCCAGAAGGAACTGCAACTGGATATTGTGTGTAAACAAAGCGAGCTGGCCCTACCTTATTACAAGGAGTCGGCTGTGTGTCTAGACATGCACCTTATCACAGTGGCTTGAGTGGAAGGCTTAGCTCGGGGAGACAGGGGGGTGGAAGCGGTTTGGGAGGGCATCTGGGGACTCTGTGGCTGACCCAGTTGCATTTAGAGAGGGACTATTTGTCCACCACAGCCTTTCCGGGCTGTGTGTTCTTGCCACAAATGCCTTTTTTTATGTACCGTATGCTAATCTAGCTTTCTCACACCAGAGGCATAAATTTCTGAAGTCTGACTTTCCTCCGCAATATTCTGGGCTGGTTTGCCAGATGGGGATTTCACCTAGTCGTGGAGCTGAGCGAGATATAGGGCTGAAAATATTTCATTTGCAGTAGCACATTTCTGCGACATTTGACGGCAGTCGTGAGCTCTTTATGCAGGTTAAAGAGGGTTTTTCAGTTGTCAGCACATGCAAAATGCTAGTTGGTTGACTAGGGGTTGTGTGTGTGTGTGTGCGTTCATGTCCATGACTGTGTGTATTTGTGGCTTTTTTCTTGCACGTTTCCAGTTTAAGCAACATGATTTGGTCAAATACAGCTGAGGTCTCCCCACGAGATGCTGTTGCTTACGTTGTTGTCTAAGCAGGGCTCGTGAGGCCTAAACGTCTGCCCTGCATCAGGCTCTCCATGAATCGTGTGTTTCCAGTCTCCATGGTGTCATGCTGTGCTGCTGAGAAACCAGCACTACCCGTTGGGGTTAATGAAAACAACAGCGCCTCATATTTAGAGCATCGTCATCTTTTACAGCGACAGCTTCTTGCTCATACACCAAAACCGCATGTCCGGCTCTGGGCATAGATGACAAATTTGAACTAAATTAGACCAGTTCATTCACCTTTGCCACAGCCAGTACAATTGCAGTTCCTCTGTTTGGGACTGAGGACGTGACTTTTTCAAAAAAAGAGGAAAGAAAAAGTTTACTTTTTGTAAACAGTCGGCCTGTGCTATGCGGTGAATTGTGCAACTTTGTCATTTCTTAAACCCCCAGCTCAGTCCTAGAGGCTTCTGGGTAGCTTCTGTAGGGCCCATGCAGGAGGCAGGGGGATAATAAAGACATCTCGCGGACAGCTTGTAACTATTGGCTACAGTGTTGAAATCCAGCCTGTATGCCTGGAATCCGCACACGCCCATATTTTACCGTCAGGAATGTGGAGATGGCAGGTGTGGCCTCCAGACCCCGGACCCTGATGGACGTTGCCCTCTGTGTGTCCCAGAAGATACTCTTAGAGCGCACACACACACACCCCTGTGCACGCTCTCTCTCTTTGAAACACACACACATGCACAAAAACACAAATGTTCTCTGTCTCACTCTCTGACACACACACACATTTACACACTTACTTATACACAGGCATTGGCCCTTGCACACACACATGCACAGGCAAAAGCATACATAAACACACACAAGTATAACGTGAACTAAAATTATAATTATATATAAAAAAACATCCTTACATCCTTCACCTATATCACTAATACTTGTGCAGGGGCTCATTCCATCCTGTGTTGCCCCAGAAACACCTTTGTTGTTTATGACCTGATAACCATCTGCCTCCCACAGCCCTTGCCTCTAAATGGCTGTGGATGTTGCAAGATTGCATACTGAGACATTAACATTCATGAGTATGCCAGTGGTAAAGGTTTCCCTCTCTGAAGGCACTTCTGGATAAACAGTGTTTTTGAGTGAGTAGCACTGCCCAGAGGAATGGCACATCAGCACACCTGTGTCAGATAAATCCATGCTGGTCCTCTGAGTCACACAAGGAGTACACTTGACCTGTCTGTCTGTCGAACATGTACTGTAGTTTTATGTTAAAGTGGTCATGGTCCTCAACATTTTACTTTGGCTTCCACTCTAACCCTTAGCAGCCATTTCTCAGTCGTGTGTCAGCCATTGACAATTCCAAGATGAAAAAGATGACTCTTTGTAGAAACTATCAGATTGGTTCATTTACATCTTCTGTCAGTTGCTGAGAGGAGATTGTGTTTGTTGGTTGTCACTACAGCACTTGAGGATCCAGAGAATTCATCAGCTTTTGGAATTGTCATGGGTTGACTATTCCAGATGACAACTGCTGACCTATTTCACAAGTCCCGATGCGTGAAGGAGGGCCTAACAAGGCGATGTTATGTTCAAGACTTTAAAGTGGAAGGCTGCCCAAACATGCCGTTATTGTTTTTTTCCCTCCTTGTATTTTACTGAATTAAATAAAACCAGAGCAGAAACATTCAAGAAGTTCTCAACATCAGGTGTTTCTCTGCTAAATCTACTACTTTTAGCTTCAACAAAATCAACCAAATACAATCTTTTGGTCTGGTGGTGCAAAGACTTTTACAGACAGCTGTACACAAACACAAAATGTTGAGCGAGTATGATGCGCAGGCGTTTTGGCAGAACGCTGTTTTCTCTGTATGCTGTGAAGATCTTGGAGAGGTATACAAAACCGTTCTGTTGACAGGCATTCACACTGACTGTCAATGTGAAAGAGCTACTTGTGCTAGCTGCAGCAAGCAGCCGTGCAGGCATGTTGCACAGGTCATCCAGAGGCTGCATGCGTGCGAAGGAGCTTACATTTTATCAGTGGCTTTTGTAGGTAGGGTCCTGTAGGGCCACCTGTGCAATTTGACGAGATGAGCTCGCCCTGTACACACAACCCTCCTGCAAAATAGCCTCTGTTTTTGTCTAACCAGAAACAAAAGCATCCTAAACAAGCCGGGCTGTAATTGCGTTCCAGCACCAAAACTGCATGTGGACACTGAGGTGACCTTTTTTACAAGGATGAAAGCAAGTGCATGGGCTGGGTATTCTTTTTCCCCCAATAAAACAGCTTTGCACATTTTAAGCATTAAAAAAGAAGCAGCTGGACTACTATTTTTGGACATGTCCGAGAGTTTCCCTGCCTGTGATTTTCTTTTCCAATTCTGTCATTCTCTTCCTCCATTTGCTCTCTAATTGCCTCAAAACATCTGTAATTGTAAGTAGTTGGCCCTGACGTGTTTTGATCAGGCAGGCAAATAATTGACAGTAATTGGTCTTGCCTCAACTTGAACACCTCTTTCTCCTCCTCCACCACCCGCCCTCTCAACATTCCCCCTGAAATATCTGCACGTCTGTTAGCACCCCCCTCACCGCCCATTCCCCATCTCCCCCGTGGCCCCCGCTTTGACCTTTGACCCGAGCTTCTCTCCTAGTGTTTCAGCACACATCACCAGCACGCCTAACCTGCCAGCTTAGTATTTGCTTTATTAATTAACCCCTCTGATCCACAAACATTTCCTTGCTGAAAAGTAGAATAACATTTTTCCACCACTACTTGACACATGAAGGCAACAGGGGGATTTGAGGGAGAAAAAAAGTTCTCCTACTGGTCGGCATAACAGAGAAAACTTCCTAGAAAATTCCTAGACGGATCATAAAGGGGCAGGGATTGGGGGGAGTAACATGACGGTGCGCAGCATAACAACGGATTAAGAAGCTGTGTGATCATTTATTCACCAGAGACCATCCTTAACCAAAAAACTCACTGCACCTTCTTTCTCAACTCCCAGCCACCGCCAGCCCCCCTTCCTGCACACCCTTGTCCACCCTTCACAGGGAGGACGGGGAGTGTAGTTTTGTCTACTCACATTGCAGCTCCCGTTCGCCACATGATCTTTGAGAGCAGAGTGACAATCGATTTGCTGTCTTGACTTTGTTTTTGATCGCTGTGTAGTTGAACCCCCTCACATAGTTTTGCCTTCAAATCGAGTCGCATACTTTAACACTGGATCTGAATGAAAACATAGCATTATCAGCATTATGCATTTGATATTTGTCATAAATCTTACTGCACTCAAAAAATAACACGCTGTCATTAAAGAGAGGGCAACAAAATGTGAAACAGATCTCCGGGGGAAAGTCAGTAAGTCTTCTAGGCTCCTTCCTGATGGCCCTTTCAGTGAAGATGTTTTATTTGTGTCAGTTTTGGTCCAACTATTTTTCCATTAACTGCTCTCCCGGTTTGGACCATCGCACGCTGTCAAGGGCCTCAAATGCCACAGTTCAAGGCCCATACATGGATAAGTAACTGACAACACCGAAAGGGTGATAAATGAACTGACCGATTTTCTTTTGGCGAGTCTCGCCAGCTTTAGCTTCTCTGCAAAGGAGAAATGTGGTCTTCATTAGCTGTCATTGGTTCCTGTCAGGCCCCCGAAATGTCTTTTTAAAAAGGTCAATCTCTAGCTGTATGTGCTTTTCTTGTGATTGCACAGAAAAAGGGTAGGCGTATTTTGCCTGTTATTTGCAGGACTTAATGGGACTCACCTTGTAAAGAGAGAATATGCAGATTCTTTAAAGACCACGCAGTCACAACATCTGGTCAGTGTATTAACATGTCTAGCGAACTTTAAAGGGCTTTATTGCCACCCCAGAAGTTACCCTGTGGTAAAAAATTCCTGCCAATAGTTTTTGTTCATCTGTGCTGCATAGTGCCATGGCAACCACTAATTATAGCATTCCATGGATTCTCTTTAAAGATGGGAAGGAGAAGGATTGCAGCCACCTTTTGGCCCTATAGAGATATTGCTAGTCGGTTGTTTTCATAGATGTTGAATTGGTTGCCTCCAGGGACTAATTGTAGCTCACTTCCTGTTGGCAAGACTAATTTCCGGTTGTGTACATTTTCTGTGTATAAACCTTTAAGCCCTTCGCTTATATTACTACTTATATTAGTACAACCATTGGAAAATAGTGAAGGCAGACAAGGAATATATTGGTATGAAAACATATAGGTAGTTGAGCTCAAGACAGTTCACTTACTGTTTATCTTTGGCTTTGTCCCCTTGCCCTGTAAGTCAAGAATGCATTTTTGAAGTAAAGACACATAATGGCAACATGGTATATTTGGGAAAAAGTGTTGAATTGCATTATATCAAACCTGCAGCAACATGAGTTTTATCTGTATGTGTGTGAGCATGAAAGTGGTTTATCCATTTGCACCAAGTTTTTTTTCTCCATTGAATCCTTGCCTTGTCTATGTATGCAATTATGTTCCTTTCCGTAGTAGGGCATGGCAAACACAAACAGACGTACCAACAAACACACACACACACACACACACACACACACACACACACACACACACACACACACACACACACACACACACACACACACACACAGACTAAGAGTAACTTATTGGCATGAGGTCCTGTTGGCGTATTTGATTCGTGGCGACTCCTACTCCCTTTCTCGTGCCGGCAGGGAGGCTTCCCACCGCTCAGGGAGTCCGCTGATGGGAAGGCCAGACAAATCCACCTCAGCTGAAAGCTTCATACGGCATCAGGGAAGTCCGCTGCATATCCCTGACATCTGCGTTTACGACCAGACTGCCGTATCTTTGAGACAGAGAGAGGAATAGAGAGAGAGAAAAGACACAACACCACTTGCCCCTACAGCCATGCAAGACGAGAGCTCTCCTGAGTAATTGTCCGTGCAGTGTACACTGAAGCTTCTGTTTACTGCAACATCTTGACCTATCCAGTCATCAGTGGGCCAGCTGAATGGGTTCAGAAAGCAGAATCTGTGCCTGGTTTACTGTGTTGTTTGGTTGTTTATTTATTTACTTACTTTTTTATTACAGGCTTCTTTGGAGTTTTTGTGTCTTGCACCCTTTTTTTTTTTTAACTTATGCTTATACGCGTGTTCTGGTGTGTGTGTGTGTGTGTGTGTGTGTGTGTGTGTGTGTGTGTGTGTGTGTGTGTGTGTCTGTCTGCCTGCCTGCCTGCCTGCCTTCCCTGAATCATTCTCAGACTGTTCTGTTCTCCTCCCTATTTCATAACCAGCAAATTTTCCAGGCAAATGTTAAGCAAAAGAAAGCTGTCTGTTGGTGATTTAAAGAAGTTAGAGAGAGAGAGAGAGAGAGAGATATGATGCCCCTAGGGTAAGGCAGTTTCAATAGAGTGAGTTGTTCGGCACAAGGTGTGCAGAAAGAAAAAGAAAATTGTGTAGGGGGAAGGGTGCAGTGGTTGAAAGCATTTCATGAAAAAAAAGAAAACATATTTCTTCCATAAAGCCCGAAAGTGAATCTGGTTTCGATTGGCTGTTGCTTTGACTTCTAAATGTAAACCTCATTGGTCTTTTTTTCTCCTCTTCTTTTTCAGCCCTTCACGGCCTTTTCGCTTCCCCAAAAGGTAAGGACATGCCAAAAAACCTTACCTTCCTCCGCTCAGTCTCAGTCTCTCTCAGTCCTGCTCACACTCATTCGCTTTTTCTCCAAGTGTTACAAAATCTTACGCTGGCTCCATCATAACTAACCCCAGCCAAGTAGTCATTCCCCTGTCATGAGTCAGGTAAGTTATCGATGTGAGAAATAATGGCCTGTTCTAGGACTCCATCCATCCACCTCCCCATTTGATAAATCTCCCCCTCTCAGATAGTACATCAGAATCACATTGCTCCCTCTAAAAGATTCAATATTGCCTTGCCTTGTTCTAAATCCAAATGCTCCAACAGTAAACAAAATGTAATGCAATCATTGTTTTTGTGCATTTAAAGGAGAACTTCGGTGTAAAATGAAAATTGGCATGTTAAAACATCATACCGAGTTGGTATGTGTACTGAGGAGCAAAATTGATTTAGCCTGTTGCATTCAGAGTTTAACTATTTGTTATAGTTTGACCCAGAAGGCTAACAATGGAAGTGGTAGGTGCCCTTAGACGAAGCATGACGACTACGCTATTTTTAAACCATTAAAACAGCTCGAAGAAACTCCACATTCCATTGGTAGTACAACAAAGGCTCTAGCATTCAAAACGAACCACTGAGAATATTGTAAATGTACACAACGTTTATTTAAAAAGCTGTTCTTACATGCAGTCGTTTGCAGTTGTTTCTCGTTGCCGCCATGATGAAAGTCCAAACAAGTTGATTGTACTACCTCTCCTCCTATTCTTCCTGCTGGTTCGTGTTCGTCAATCGACCTGTGCAGACTTTCATCATGGTGGCGACGAGAAACTACAGCAAGGTACTGCTTGTCAAAACTGTTTTATTAATAAATGTTGTGTACACTTACAAAGTTCTCAGTGCCTCATTTTTAATGTCAGGGCCTTTGTTGTACTACCGATGGAGTGTGGAGTTTCTTCGAGCTGTTTTAATGGTTTAAAAATAGCGTAGCCGTCATGCTTCGTCTAAGGGCACCTACCACTTCCATTGTTAGCCTTCTGGGACAAACGATAAAAAATAGTTAAACTCTGAATGCAACAGGCTAAATCAATTTTGCTCCTCCGTACACATACCAACTCGGTATGATGTTTTAACATGCCAATTTTAATTTTACACCGAAGTTCTCCTTTAAGTCTGTTGACTCAGACCACCTCAAACACTGTGAACATGATCTTGGCTCCCCTCAGTGTAGCATAGTTTGTTTGTTTTTTTTACAATCTACCTTTTTCCTTGACCATAAAAATAGCCCTACTTGCTGACATGTTGTTGAGACTCAATATAGCAGTAAACATTTCACACTTATACACATTCAATCAGCACTCATTTTTTACAATCCTCTCTTGTGGACTGTTTAGTAGATGTATGGACCAAAGCATGTTTTTATTTTAACCACGATGTTTATCCCTCGTACAGCTATGCGGAGCTCATTGCTGATTGGCCAGTGGTGGTGCTGGGGGTCTGCACGGTCCTCATAGTGATCTGTGCCCTCGTCAGCATGCTGGTGCCCGAACCGCCTGACTTCTCGGACCCTCTACTCGTGAGTGCCAAAGTCCTACATCCTCTGCCAGTTTTGGTTTCTGTTTCAGTCAGACACGGCTTTGTTTTGCTGCATTGATTTCTCTAATGTACACTGATTGTATCACAATGCCTACACAGGGTTTCGAGCCAAGGGGCACTACGATCGGCCAGCGTCTGGTAACGTGGAACAATATGGTGAAGAACACAGGGTACAAAGCAACGCTGGCTAACTATCCCTTCAAGTATGCGGATGAGCAGGCTAAGAGGTGAATGAAACTCGCACACAATGGCTGCTCTTTGTTACCCCCGAAAGTCCCCCTCTGTGCCTTGTATTCATGTAAATCCCTGATGAGGGCAAATTAGGATTAGGCCTCTGGCCAAGACGGGGGAATAATTGATTGATGATGTTGATAGACTTGAGAGTGAAATCGGCTCGGTTCGCTCTTATAAAAAGTCCTCTTTTCTCTCCATGGCTCATCTTCCCAGTCAGATCTTGATCATTCACTTGGCAGCTGAATAATAATCCTCTCTGGATGTATCTGGGTTGGGCGGTTGAATTGGGGGGAAACAGTGCGTCTCTGTAGCTTCGCTTGTCAGCAGGTCCTGGCGCACTCTCTATCCATCTTCCCTGAAGGGAGGGACTGATTAAAGGAACTTCCTGTCTCCGGGACAGGATGTGGCTGCCTCTGAACCCCTCTGTCGGCACCACTCCTGGCTCCCGTCACTGATAATGGCAGTAGGCAGAGTAATTGAGATGACTAATAATAACAGTATGACCAAGGATTCCCTCCACCTCTAACCTAGAATCAAGTCTTTTGTCATGGGCTGGCTGCCTGGCAGTGCCTCCCTTTTGGGCCCGCTCCTGTCTTTTTTTTCCTCTTCCAGGAGACTGAATGTCTGTAATTGTGTCATGATGTCATAGTAGACTATCAGTCGCAGGCAGAGACTCGACTCCCTTAAAGTCGCCATTTCATGTTTGTTCACCCTTAAATTGCACCATTGCCACATAGTTTTATTTTGGCTTTTCATTTGGTTTGTCAATGAATGCATTTTACTGGCTCATCATAAATTTGCCCATATTTCAGTATTAAATGTTGCTGTGTGGAAGAGATTTAAATAAATAGGAAAAAGAGCTGTAATGAAAGGTCAAAAATAAACATTTAAGTACAGAATTCCACCACATTATAGAAGTTTATTGCACATTATACCCAAACGGTTGATTTTCATTAGATACATACAGTACTTGATAATAACAGGAATGCCCAAGCATGGAATCTGATTCAAGAACTTTGCATCACATCCCAGTTGCCAGGCAGTACTGTGGAAAGCAATTACTGTAAATGTAAATGCGATCTAGTCCAATTAACATGGACTTTATGTGGCTATACAGCCATCAAGAGGACAGATGGGCAGAGGATCAGTATGAGCGGGACAAAAGGCAGGCGGAGTGGGACTTCAGTAAGGACAACTTCTTCTGTGATGTGCCAGGTATGCTCTTACATACAGTACATGTGAGGCTATAGATTAAATTTCTCTTGCTTTGCTGGTACATCTACCTTGTGTTGATTTGCTGCCGTTTGCTCTAACAGGTGACAGGTATTCAAGGCTGGTGTTTGCCTCTGCAGAAGGAAAAAATCTGTGGAGCATACAAGCAATCAAATCTATGTGCAACCTGGACAATACAAGGGTATGATAACAGTTACAGTTAATATTGTTAAATGTTTTAATGAAGTATTCCTGCTTCATTTTGAAATTTTCATCGCATCAATGCCTGAAGTATAGTTGCAAGCAGCGATGAGGGTGCCGAGCATTTGCTCGTAGTGGCAAATGATGACATTTTTTTGCACCCCTGAATAATGTCTCCATTGCATTATTCATGTTTGGCTAGTATATTGTTAGGTTTTGTCTGGATATCATCACTGCTAAATTTGGTAATGACTGACCACAATTTGTGGCATGTGCAAATTTTGTTACATTATCAAAAATATCCACTTTGGTGGGCACTATAATTAGGTTGTCATGATGAATTTGCCAACTTTGACCTGTTGGCTGCTTTGCCCCCAATAATGTTTTGAATTTTAAAGGCCATCCAGTGTAAATAGCTGTAATTGATTTGAATTGCTACTGAGGAAATTGACATTGTTCTTCACAGTCAAAACTCACTAATCAAAATGAAAAAAGGAAAGTTAATTCTGGAGTTCTTTTCTTTATATTTGTGACATCTGCCTATTTTAAAATCCTTTTACAGGTGCGGTCGCATCATGAGTACTGGAGCCTGTGCCAGCGGACCAATGCGGCCTCTTGCTGTCCAAGCTGGACCCTGGGAAACTACATCGCTGTTCTGACCAACAAGTCGTCCTGTCAGAAGATCACAGAGAGGGACGTCTCCCACACGCTAAAGGTCCTGCGCTCCTGTGCCAAGTACTACCACAATGGCACCCTGGGCCCTGAATGCTGGGATATGACTACTCGCAGGAAGGACCAGCTGAAGTGCGCTAATGTGCCACGTAAGTGCACCAAGTACAACGCCGTCTACCAGATTCTTCATTTCCTGGTGGACAAGGACTTTTTGAACCCAAAGAGCACTGAATACCACCCACCAGCACTGAAGTACAGCATGCTGATCTCACCGACAGAAAAGGGGGAGACCATGATGAACATCTACCTGGACAACTTTGAGAACTGGAACGCTTCAGATGGTGTCACGACTGTAACTGGTATCGAATTTGGCATCAAACACAGCTTGTTCCAGGACTACCTCCTGACCGACACGGTGTACCCGGCTATAGCAATCGTGATTGTGCTGGTCGTCATGTGCTTGTACACTCGATCGGTCTTCATCACCCTCATGACTATGATCGCCATCATCAGCTCCCTCATCGTCTCCTACTTCCTGTATCGGGTGGTCTTCAGCTTTGAGTTCTTCCCCTTCATGAACCTTACTGCACTCATCATCCTTGTGGGCATCGGGGCGGATGACGCCTTTGTGCTCTGCGACGTGTGGAACTACACCAAGTTTGACAAGCCCAACTCGGAGTTGTCAGAGACAGTGGGCGTGACGCTGCAGCACGCTGCTCTTTCCATGTTCGTCACCAGCTTCACCACAGCAGCGGCCTTTTATGCGAACTATGTGAGCAACATCACCGCCATCCGCTGCTTTGGGGTCTATGCAGGTACAGCCATCCTGGTGAACTACATTCTGATGGTCACATGGCTGCCGGCGGTGGTGGTTCTTCACGAACGATACCTGCTGAACCTCTTCCCATGCTCCAGGTCACCGCACCATCGTCCATGCAGCACTGCTGCATTCTGGGTAGGCCTGTGCCAGCGAGCCAATAAGTGTTTCTTCACTGTGTCGGAGGCATCCAGGATATTTTTCGAGAAGGTCCTGCCATGCATTGTGATCAAGCTTCGCTACCTCTGGCTCTTCTGGTTCCTGGCTTTCACTATCGGTGGGGCATATGTGGTGTGCGTGAACCCCAAAATGAAGTTACCATCCCTGGAGCTTTCCGAGTTTCAGGTGTTCCGTTCATCACACCCTTTCGAGCGCTATGACTCGGAGTACAAGAAGCTGTTCATGTTCGAGCGTGTTCATCACGGCGAAGACCTCCACATGCCCATTACCATTATCTGGGGGGTGACACCCGTGGACACTGGTGACCCCCTGAACCCCAAAAACAAAGGCAAGCTGACCCTCGACACCACCTTCAACATCTCCAGCCCAGCTAGCCAAGAGTGGATCCTCCACTTCTGTCAAAAACTGCGCAACCAGAGCTTCGTGTTCCAGTCGGAGGAGCAGGACTTTACCAGCTGTTTCATGGAGACCTTCAAGCAGTGGATGGACAACCAGGACTGTGAGGAGGCACCTGTCTACCCCTGCTGCAGCCAGTCCACCTTTCCCTACAAGCAGGAGGTGTTCGAGCTGTGCATCAAAAGGGCCATAATGGAGCTGGATCGCAGCACCATATACCACCTGGACAGCAAGACGCCCGGGCCCAGGTTTGACATTAACGATACCATCCGAGCCATTGTGCTGGAGTTTCAGAGCACCTACCTCTTCACCCTGGCCTACGAGAAGATGCACCAGTTCTACCACGAGGTAGACAGTTGGATCAAGGAGGAGCTGAAAAATGCCCCGAACGGTCTGAACTCAGGCTGGCTCGTCAGCAACTTGGAGTTCTACGACCTGCAAGACAGCCTGTCCAACGGAACCCTCATCGCCATGGCGCTGTCTGTGGTGGTTGCGTTCAGCGTCATGCTTCTGACCACCTGGAACATCATCATCAGCTTGTACGCCATCATCTCCATCGCTGGCACCATCTTTGTCACCGTGGGCTCGCTGGTGCTGCTCGGATGGGAGCTGAACGTGCTGGAGTCGGTTACTATCTCCGTGGCCGTCGGACTTTCCGTGGACTTCGCAGTACACTACGGTGTGGCGTATCGCCTCGCCCCAGAACCTGACAGGGAGGGGAAGGTGGTGTTCTCCCTGAGCCGAATGGGCTCAGCCATTTTCATGGCTGCCCTCACCACCTTCGTGGCAGGGGCAATGATGATGCCCTCCACGGTGCTGGCCTACACGCAGCTTGGCACTTTCCTCATGCTGATCATGTGCGTCAGCTGGACCTTCGCTACCTTTTTTTTCCAGTGCATGTGCCGATGCCTCGGCCCCCAGGGCACCTGCGGCCAAATCCCGCTGCCCAAGAAGCTCCAGTGCCAGGCCTACATGGAGACTTCTGACTCCAGCCCCAACAGTCGTGGCCAGGGCAAGCACTGTCACACGGGGAAATATCAGTTGGACTCCCGTGCTGCAGAGGTAGAGCATGAGCACTACGAGTTGGAGCCCCTGGCCTCAAACGGGAGGAACCAGGAGAAGACGCAGACAGACGCAACACCTGAACCCCGCTCCCAGCTCTGTAATGGGGGCCTCCCTCGGCACTCTGCCCCTTGCAACCCCCATATTGCTTTCAAGAGTGTCCCCGACCCTGGCAGAGGTATGGCGGTGGCAGCCAACGTGTGCTCCGGCCCAGAGAACGGCCTGGGCTTGCCAGGGACGGAACTTCTGCAACGAGGCCAGTACCCACAAGGCAGCTGTTCCTGTGGAGACCGCCCTCCCCAGCAGCCCATGGGCCCCCAGTGGACAGCCAACCTCCACCACTGCTCAGTGTCAGGGGACCCTCAGTGCCCAGTCCCACAGTACAAGCTGGCAGACCCCCTTGGAGGAGTCCAAGGAGGACAGACATTCCTCCCCAGGCTGGAAGCAATGTACCAGTCTGTGGATTGCCGCATGCACTACATGCACTGCCCACCCACAGCCCGCTTCCACCCCTGCTCCCAGGTGCCCAGAGTCCCCCGGCCGGGCCCCAATGGGTGCCACCTGCGGGGTTACTGCGTGCACCCCATGCACCTCCACCACCAGCAGCAGCAGGTGCGGAGCCTGCAGGAGTCGATTGCAGTGGAGGACTCGCAGGTGCAGCAGGGGGGGACGTGCGGACCCGGCCTGAACCCCGTCCCGCACACGCCTTGCCCCCTGTCCGCCCTGGCTCAGAGCAGCCCTTTAGTCCACACACACACGGCCTGTGCCGCAAGCCGCGAACTGCAGCGGTTTGGGGGGAAGGGCCACAGTGGAGCGAGCAATCCGAACGAAGCGTGCGCTCACACGGCCGGGAGTGGGCCGAAGCAGGCGACGCCAACAGACACTTGTCGCAAGACACAAGGTGACACAGAAAAGCCTGAAGCTCCTGCTGTCACACAGGAGGCTAGTGTGAAAAAGTGCAAGCCAAAACACAGGGGGAGTAAAGAGGAGGCCGCTTCCCATTCCCCCAAAAAACTGAACTGTTTCAACAGGACTTTAAAAGGAAAGTGCAATTCTATTGAGTTTAATAAGCCAAAAGCAGAAGCCAATGTGCCTGTTATTGCCATAAATTCAAAACCCTCTGCAGAAAGTTTATGCTGATCATCAAAATGAAAAGCAACAACTCCTTAAATTATCTTAACTAAAAAAAAAAACTCCTGCCATGAAATATGACCATGTGCTGTGTTCCTCAGCTATTAAATGATTGAGGTTCCTCAGAATTACTGTCTTTGGTTTTCTCCATGTTTGTGTGCGCTGTGCCATTATTTATGGCCTTGCTTTTCATAGTGCCTCGTGTGGCGGCGCTTTGTCATTGCGCTGTGGCCATGATCCCGCATAGATTTACCCAGTAAATTATCCCATGTTGTTTTATATTCCCTTTAAAACCGACCTGTCGTGCTTCCACATGCCCCCTCTGCCAGAAAAAAAAATTAATGATTGTTATTCAGTGACTCCCGATTGTCTCTTTTCATGGGCATTATACTGCATTAAATCAAAGGCCTTGGTTGAAAAGGGTGCTGTTTAGAGACAGCTAAAGGTACACCTGTTTCATTGTCTCCGGGACTGTTGAAGCTTTTTTCAAAGTTTGCCTCCATCTGGCCTTGGGGCACTGACTGCATATTCAGGATGTAAAGCTTGTGCTGTGAAAAGGTGTTTCATGTTGAACGGCGCGCTGTTACCTCGGAGGATCTGAGCGAGGCGCATTCCAGGCAGGTTTGTAACACGTCGGACACTAATATGTTTGGTTTTCCATCCACACCCATGGAAAAGCTTGTTTTACGCATGGTATGATGGGACAATTCAAAACAGAACAGGCAGCCTTTCACAAACATGACTCCTTGCCTTGCTTCTTGTCCCTGGGTTCTCAGAAACTCATCAGCGTCATTTCAATAGTAGGTGAGGTTTTTTTTCATGGTGTTTTTTTTTTTTTCAATTTGATGGACAAACTAAGCAGCAATGTCTATTGACATATTTTGTTCGTCATAGTTTGGTCATCTGTGGTTTTGTGTTCGCTCCTTCAGCACCATGAAGTACGTCAATAACAGTTGTAATGGTCTATATAATTGTACAGTGTGAGCACACTTTAGATTCCCAGTGCTGTCTCAGTGTGTGCTTTTCAGTACTCTAAACAAACAAGAACAACTGTATTAAATATGTCAGGTGACCCACAAACATCTGAACTGTTGAGTACCTTTTCTGAGTGCCTTAAAGCCTACATTGTCATACACAAATGTAGTATAATAAAACTGGCAGACGTAGGAACGACCTGTGATAAGCACATAACATAGTATCTCACAAAAGTGAGTACACCCCTTACATTTCACTTCATGAGATGCCGTATAGTGCCTTTCAGACCCAATAGGAAGCTAGACAGAAGGAATGTGATCAGACATGGTAAGACAGGCTACAGAGTTGTGTGCCCCTGGCCTTGTTGGCCATCACACACTCAATTTAATCTTGTTGTGAAGACCACGGTGGAGAACGGACAGTTTTGGTCTTCACTGGCCCCTCTACTCCTTATCCTCCCCCTCCCCTATGACGTTTTACGTCACTGCTGCCTTTATAAACACTTTGATGGGTGTGGTTGGGGCGAGCTTCAGCTGGGCGATGTCTGGAGCATCTCAGCGCCTCCGTCGTCTAGCCATGCCAATCACCCGGGGTACATCTCGGGTACGCCGCTCTTTTTTCCCCGTCACTCAAAAGGGCGACTGTTCGGAAACCTCTCACCTCGGCCCTCGCTGGAGGGTGTCTCCTGTGTAAACTTGCCCTTGTTTACCCCCACATACGCCACCTTGGCCTGTCCACAGCCATACGCTGAAGAATGTTTGTGGGTGTACTCAGGAGAGGGGGTGTGGGGGGTGGAGGGTACTAGAAGCTTTCTGATAGACAGTAGGGCCGACCCCCGGAAGCCATAGACTGACGGTGACTATGGTGTGGGTGTGCAGGTTCTCGGCCAAAAGTCTGCAAGAAAACTGGCAGCATTACATGGAAAATGAGTAGTCTAAAATGCAGTAAAGTGGACCATCGGTTTTAACCTTGATTATTATCCTTCCGTCATGGTACACCTAATTTCTGCATCATCACTGCACCAAAGACAGATACTCTAATAAGATGATACTATACTTTCAGAGTCACTTTTGGAAGCATCAGATAATTGCATTACACTTAGCTGACGCTCTTATGCAGAGCAACTTAGTTATTTAGGTACAGAGTTTCAGTTCCAGTCCCTGGAGCAATGTGGGGTTAGATGCCTTGCTCAAGGGCACTTCAACCATGGATGAGGGTGCAGGAGAGCACTAGTTGTTTACTCCCCTACCCCCGTTCATCCTACTGAAACAGGATTCAGACCTGCGACCTCATGCCAAGACCAACTCTCTAACCACTAGGCCACAGTTGCCCCTAATTGTGACTAAATAATTGTGACTGAACAAAAATACATCCACACAGAAAGTGCAGTGTTTTGAACTGGTCTTGGTTCAGCATCCAACAATGGACAAAACACATGCTCACATTTCTCTGCTGATCATCAGATGCAATGGGTTCCCAGCCTCAAACTCCTTTGTTTTCTGCCCGTCACTGACTGAAACCTCCAAGATTCTTTCCTTCCCCCTCAGAAGGAGTGGGGTTCTCCAGCTACAGCCGACCATGGCCAGTTTGTTTCGAGAACTACTACTGAATCCTCAGTTGGGTTTCCTTTTTCTGTTGGTGGGAGAGGAGTTGAGGGTTTAAGGTTTTAGTTTTTTATTTTTATTTAAAGTGGGAGGACGGGGGGCTGTATTGACACTAACTAACAGGATGCAGACAGGAAATGAGCTGAAATGTCACACAGAGGTCAGCACTGCGTAAACCATGTAGAGTGTAGTGGCACTGTTGTACCCACTAGAGCTGTTTTTAAATCAAGCTCTCAGAAGAATTGCATGGTAAATAAACCACATGATATGACTGGGCGTAGACCATATATGCATATTATATAGACAGGGTCTCTTTGAAATGAAGGACTCCCAACAGGAAATTGGCAAAGAATGCTACGAGGGGTCATCTGTTCATGCAGTAAATATTCTACCTACTGGCAGCAGAAGGTAAACATGTACACTTTAAAAAAAAAAAAAAAAATCCACAGGAGACACAGTAAGTCAAACTTTTTAAAAATACACCCAGTCTTATTTCTAAGAGTAAAAACACTTGAAATACAGTTATGTTCACAATCAGTACAATCAGACCCTTGCCATTTTCGTTGCCTGAATATTATAAAGACTTGTACTGATGGCTTTCCTCAGACCCTGTGATATAGATGTTCTTATTGGAGTGTTTTTTAGTGGTAAGTATTCTTCATTAGCCTGGTAAACCAGCCCCTCATACTTCATTTCATTTTGTACAGAGGGTATGGCAGTATTGAGAAATGGTTTTTGCCTGAGGTGTGGACTCCGCTGAAGTTTAAAACAAGTGTCTCTGCCTTTACCCAGTTGCTAACGTCTGGTTGTCACGTATGCAATTAGCCTGCTTAGGCAATATAATTTAAATGTAGCACACAAAGTCAACGTCATGGCCCACAAGCACTTCCTCTGTTCACTGATTGGCTAGGTAAATTTTCCCCCTAATAGAGCAATATCAGTGAAAGCACTGCCAGACCCTCTGTACAAAATGAAATGAAGTACGAGTGGCTGGTTTACCAGGATAATACACCATGTCATCTTCCCTTTTTCACCTTTCTGCTGTATTGTTAACCAGTCTTTGTCGATACTGTTTTATCTTTACTTTGCATCAGACTTTTACATCTATTTACCTTTGGCTGGTTCACTATCCCTCATTTACTATTGATCGCGCCTGTGTTCCCCCCCCCCCCCCCCCCCCCGAGTGCTTATGGCATTATGTGTCATCAGCTTATCTTTTATCATGTGTCTGTAAATATCATAAAATAAAGACCTGAGGTTTGTTTACTGCGCAAATATTTGGAAGAGAGTTTAAATTTATCTTGTGGGTGACAGAGGGACGTCTTACATATTCTCCATGCCATCCTCTGACCAACACTGTGTATATTTCCAAACTCGCCACTGTACACACAGGCTATTACATTTGGCACAGTACACTGCATCAGTGCACCAGTGAAAATGTATTTGTGGCAAAATCTATACAAAGAAAATAAAACCTTCATTAGGTTCCATGCACTGACAACATTTTCCATTTAAATGAACCTTGACTACTCAAGACTTGACCCATGTTCTCTCTGAAATCACTGCAGAAACCAAATGGTCTCCCATTTTCAAAACACCAAGTCTCAGTGAAAGATCTCTCATGCCAATGACATCCTAACTTGTAATGTGGTGTACAAGGACTTGGGGAAGTGAGGATGCGATCCACAGGTCAGGAGTGATGAGGAAGTGGCAAGAGAGACATGATATATCATGAAAGGAGACAAAAAGGAGGACTTCCTAAAAGAATAATTACAATCTTCACTTAAAACAGTAGTGTGTGCACAGAAAGGTTGCCTGTTAACAGAGTGACAAGGTTAAAAAAAAAAAATTTAAATAAAAAATAGGTTTTAAGCCACTATTAAGTGTCATAATGTACACATTTCTGTATTGTGCAAAGCTGCAGTCTAAGCTTTTAGTACCATCTAGTGGTGTGAAAAAAGAAAACTTGCATAAAGATGTTCTTTTTTTAGTCACTCATCTGTGGGAAGTTAGTCTCTAGGCAAGTTGTGGTTGACCAGATTCATATCTCTCAATAGATAAGTTATTTTTAAAAAACAATGGGCTTCCTTTCCCACATTTAGCATTTTGCAAGTCGTATTTATCTTTGTTTCATAAGAATAAAAAGCTGGGGAGTGAACAAACTAATAAATACAACAAATGACAAAGCATGATGAACAAATTAAATCAGTAGCACTGTAAAAGGAAGCATCACAGCAATCCACTTCACTGCGTTGTGGAAGTGACAATGTGAAGTGACAAAGAGTGAAAGTCTTTCTACGAACAGCTACTTTAAATGGTACCTACCTGAAACAGCCACCCCAGAGAAACCTCATAAAGCACATTTTCCAACAGTACAAGCAGGAAAAGCATCAGATCAGTGCTGAATCTATGTTCACTTAAACAATTGTCTATGCTTTGTTACAGGCAGCAATCAGTTGGAAAGAGGCTTTCTACAAACTATGCTTGAAAAGGCACAGAATTTTGTCAGGGGGCTTCGAAGTTATTATGTGCCATAAGTAAATACAGACAAAGACAGTGGGGGAAATGTCATGTCTCAGATTGCCTGACTGCACATAACTCAATATCTGGCTCATCCCTGTCTCCCTTCGGAGATTTGACCTTTGCGTCCTTCATAATCTTCTCTATGAGTCTGTCGAAAAACCACTCGATGTCCTGGCTGTCCTCTGGCCACTGGAGGTACTCTCTGTTCTTCACGAATGTTCTGATTGCCTCAAACTTCATTAGCCGGAAAGGGGGTATGTTACCGACGACGACCATGACCAAAACGTCCTTCAGCTCCTCCAGCATCCTCCCCTGGGCCATCACGAAGGCTTCCAGACACCAGCCGTCCCTGAGGAACTCCCTGGACACCACGCACAGTGTCTTTCGGCTGCCCCATATGGCGCTGCGGATGTTGGTCAAGTGGTCCTCACCGGGCAGAAAGTCCCGCGCCTCAAAGCAGCAGTGGAGTCGGTTCTGCTGGGTGAACTGTGAATCCAGCCTCTTCAACAGGGCTGCCTCCACCCAGTTAAAATCACTCTCTGATTAGACAGACAGACAGATTGTTATTGTCATTGGTACTTTATACAGACAAAAATGAAATTACATTCCCCTAGCAAGACAAAAAGTAATAATTAAAAGTAAATAATTATAATAACTAACATACACATATACAGTCATCCACACACACACACCTGTGAAGCACAGGTAGACGTCGTACTGGACGTTGTCGGGCAACGACACCTGCGGCGGGCCTTCGACAACTCGTGCCTTCAGCTTCTTGTACAGCACAAAGGCGTGTCCCCGGAAACGGGCATAGGTGATGTTGCCGAGGACGCTGATGGTGAGGAAGGTGGTGCAGCCAATGAACAACAAGAGCCGCAGCCCCTGCACCTGCTCCTCCTCGTCCTCCTCGCACGCTTCCATTCTGAAGTTGGAGAGCGCCACACCTCGTAGCGCGTCGGGAAACCCGCACTGCATTTCTGAATAGCTGGGGAATAGGGAGGCGTTGGTCTCGTTGGCCCATGTCTGAAATTCTTGCAGGTTACAGTCACAAAGGAAACGGTTTTTGTACAGGCTGAGGAAGCTGAGGCTTTGGAAGGCTTCCGGGTCTGGACTACCCAGGTAGTTATAAGTAAGGTCCAGCACCCTAAGGCTTGCTGGAAACATGCCACGTGGAAGATAGGTCAAAGAGTTATAAGACAAATCCAATTTGTGTAGGGATGACAGGCCTTTGAAAATGCCTTCTGGTAGAAATTCCAGTAAATTATCCCTAAGTGTGAGATATGACAACCTATGAAGCTGATCAAATAAATCTAAACATTGTCCTTTTCCCCATACAAACTGCAGAGCACATCCCTGCAGATCCAGTTTTTCCAATTTGTTACTAGATGGTATTGAACAGTTTGTACAAGGGAAACAATATAAAATTATGTTGTCCCCCAAATAAAGTTCCATAATGTTAGGATATTTGGACAGTATGGTGTACAGAACATCCAAATTCCTCAGTCGGTTGTTATTCAGCCTGATCCGGAATACACTACTTGCAGAATCCTCCAGCCCGTCTGCCGAAGTGATTTTATTGTCATCCAGGTGTAGATCTACCAGACTGGGGAGAGGGGCAAATACACTGTACACTGAGGAAAGAGAGTTTCCTGTGAGATTCAATGCAATCAAATTTGACAACCCCGAGAATGACTGGTGTTGAACTACACCGATATGATTATTTGTCAGGTCTAGTACTTTCAGGTTAGGCAGATTTTGAAAAGTGTATGAGTAAATCTCTCCAATGAGGTTATTTGAGAGGTTGAGCCGTAGTAAATTTGTGAGTCCTGTGAATGCACCCCTGTCAAACTGGTTAATCTTATTGTATGCCAGAGACATCTGCACCAGGTCAGTGAACAACCTGAACACAGACTGCTTTACAATGTTGATGAAGTTTTTGGACAGATCAATAGTTTGAATGCTGCTGGATTTTAAAGGCTCAAAGGTGAGTCTGTCAGGGTCTTTGCTGTTCATGTATCCAAATCCTGCACCCATGATGTTTGGACTGAGAACTAGATGGTTGATTTTGGTGCCCCGAATTGCAGTAAAGAGCAGCTTGGCCTTGTCAGAACTCAGTTCAGTGAGTGATAGATCAAGGTTGTCGAATGACATGTTCTTGAAGGGATTTCCGCACTGTGTCCAGTTAAAACCCCACTGATTCATGTCATAAAGGCCGGCAGAGGAGAACTTCAGTAACTGGAAATGTTTATTTTGAAAAGCAGCTAAATCTGTCTCACAAATAGAGTTCACACGATTAAGGGAAAGATCTAGAACACTGAGATCTGTCATATTCCTGAAGAACATGGCTGGCTGAAAGCGCTTTATATTGTTGCCATAGAGAATCAGCTTCTGAAGGGACACCAGAGGCTGCAGGTATCTACCTGAGAGAATGTTCTTATCGAGGTCACAGTGCAACAAAATAAGAGTCCGGAGGTTAGTCAAGCCTTGAAATGCATCGACCTCTATGTGTATGTTCCTGTTGTCTCCTAAGTGAAGAAACCTGAGGTTCTGTAATCTCCTAAAGGTGTTGTTCCTGATGATAAGGCCTCCCAAGCGCTGTGACCCGAAGTCGAGATACACAAGGCCCTCTAATCCCTTAAAAGAGTCCTCAGTGAGATGGTGAATGCGGTTTAAGCTGAGGTCCACATGCGTGACACTGGGGGGTAGTGTTGGCACTTGAACAAGAGACCGACTACTACAGAATGCCCAGTGCTGGTGTATTATGCATTGCTGAGTGCATTTTGCCATGAGAACACAAATGAAAAAGCCAAGTAGTAGAATGTGTGCTGGCCTGTATGTGATCATCCTGAAATAGAAAGAAAGATATCAAAATGTGATGTTAAGCCTAAAAATGTCCACATACCAATATAAAATATACAAGAATACAAAACGAGAATATGTGAATCAGATATATTTTCAAACGTTTTGCACTGTATTTAATGTTATTAAAAACTTTTAATAATGATAATAATAAACTAATAAACTAAACGAATGGTTTAACAGCTGGCTGGCTGTATATATATATAATAAAACCTTTAGTCGAGTGTGTTGCAAACAGAGTAGGACGGCGTGGGCTAAATTAATGATAATTTCTCCCAACCAACGAAATAGGACTTTTGGGAGCATTTGTGAAAGACGTCTTCAATAGTGTTGCTGTTCCAGTAAAGTCGTGCGTGGCAACTATAGCCAACCTTTAGTAAACTATTCTAGCCTTTAAATCACATTCGTATTCCATCGCAATCTTCCAATGAAAAGCTGCGAGAACGTAATAACATTACGCCGTGCGTTTCACAGACCAGTAACACGCTCTTTAGTACACACTTACCTGGAGGATTCGTTCTGCTAATTCAGAAAATTATTAGAATTCCCCGCTGATACTGCCATACTTCCCTCTTCACATGTAGTACGAGTGTAGCTTCAAGGGTTAGAGACGGCGGAAACTCCCTGTATTGCACACACTCCCCGTTTTACAAAACAACTGACGTTGCTAGATAGCCCTTGCGAACTTGAAACGGTATGAAAAGAGATTGTTTGAAGTAGGCATTGAAGTAGCCAATTTGTATGAAAGTCACTTCCAGTATTGGACTGAATTGCCTGCAAGGTTGTTTAAATTTAAAGTAAATATTTAACACCGTCTTGTTAAATTGCATTTTCTTCCTGAACAACAGGATATTGGCATAGCATATGCAATAAACTCCTCAAATCTTCTGCAATTTCCTAGGTGTTATGTGGTCATCTCTGAAAATGAATGTAGATGATGTAGTTTGTTCTACTGTTTGTCCTTTGTATAGGGACAAAATCAATGGATTAGGCTATTCTTAGTGTGTATGCAAGGGAGGGAGAGATGCATCCCCAGTTGCAAGGTTCACTCAGTAAGGACTCAGTAATTAGTAGCTGCACCATTCTTGTTAATCGCCTCAAAAATTCGTTTTGGCATACTTGATGCTAGTATTTTCAGGAGGCTAGTGGGACTGTTGCTCCAAGTGGTGCAGATGGCTTCATGGAGAACTGGTGTCCATTTTTGTAAACTTTCCTTGCCATCCAACTCCAAATGTTCTCAACTGGATTTAGATCAGGGGAACACGCAGGATGGTTGAAAAAAGTGATGTTATTGCTCTGGAAGAAGTCATTTGTCAGGCGCGCATTGTGAACTGCAGCATTGCCCTGTTAAAAAACCCAGTCATTACCACACAGACGATGGCCTTCAGTCATGAGGGATGCCCCCTGCAACATCTCCACATAGCCAGCTGCTGCCAGATGCCCCTGCATAACCTAAAGCTTCATTGCTCCATTGAAGGAAAAAGCCCCCCATATCATGATGGTGCACTGTTACATGTAGAAAACATCTCAGGTGGGATCTCCTTGTCATGCCAGTAACATTGGAAGCCATCAGGACTGTCAAGGTTAATTTTTTTCTCATCAGAGAATAAAACTTTCTTCCACCTTTTAATGTCCCATGTTTAGTGCTCTCGTGCAAACTCCAAATGGGCAGTTTTGTGCCATTGAAGGAGATAAGGTCTTTGAAGACGTTTTTTGTTCTTAAAACCTTTTTCTCACAGATGCCATCTAATGGTTATGGGACTGCAGTTGACAGTGACAAGATTAATTTGGGCCGAGGATAGTCCTGTGTCATGACGGACAGCCAATCAGATCCTCCGGCTCAGGGCTGGCGAAGTTTCTTTGGGTCTACCACTTGACTTTTTTTCCCATAACCCTCAGGATCTTTTGAGAAGTTTAAAATGACTACCTTGCTGCATCCAACCTCATCAGCAATGGCACGCTGCGAGAAGCCTTGCTGATGCAGCTCAACAATCCGACCACATTGAAAGACAGAAAGCTTTTGTGCCTTTGCCAACAGGAGGTCATGATAGTGTGGATACCTGACAGAAAATGACACTGAATCCACATTTTTGCGAAGATTTGAGCTTTTATAGGCCGTGGTCTTAGGCCGTTCATCAGCTGATCAAAAGTTTATATCAGTTTAATGGTTGTTTGCAGTAAATTGCTTACTCAAAATCTTTTCTTGTCTGACTCCCATTTTTTCTTTTTGCATTTTGAAGCACTACTTCGAGCATTCTTAAGATCCAACAGTGCAATATGTGAATTCTTGCAATTTTTCAACTGGTCTTAAGATTTTGATCAGAAGTGTACCTCAAAATTGCCTTTTTATCCAGACCTCTATGAACATATAGTAACAAAAAAGTGCCTCATCAGTGGCATCCACATGAGTGTGAAGACCCTGTTGCACTCTTTCCTGGTCACTTGAAACCTTAGTAGTGTGAAGCAGGCACAAATGCTTTTTGGCAGAAACACATAGTTTAGGGAGTGTTGTTTCCAAGCCCTGTGAGTGTTGCTCCTTTATTTACTTTTAAATGACATCTGCCATGCCCCTGTTTTAACCGTAGATAATCAGATGCATGTACTCTTATGTAAAACACATCATGTTTGGTATCAGATTAAAGCTCCTTTCACAAAATAACACATGTTGCATTTCAAAAGGATTCAGAAAACAATAAGCTCCTTCCAGAGAAAGAAAAATTGCTTCCTCAAAGTCACTTAAATGAGTAAAATGAGGCCCGATGTTGCCAAAATGGTAAGACATGTCTTTTATGCAAACATGGTACAACAAAATGTAATGGCCTAACAACTACAAGGCCACCAAACATGTACAAGTAGCTATGGAACATGAAATACATTCCGAGACAAAAAGATGTAGCGTGCATAAGGCTCAGTCTCTGTTCAACCAAAACCAGGCATGAATATCCTTCTGTGCAGTATACTTTGTTTACATTTGGTATTTGAGAGATGCTTTCATTCAGAAGCATCTCTAGAAGTTTGGAATAAAAACTGTTGGCATTTGGATTACAATGCAATAACCAAGAATATACTATGTTAATAAATTCATTAATACTTAAAAGTACCACAACAACTGTCATAATGGTGGCTACCCCAAAAAATAACAGTGATAAGAATATATGTGCAGTAATTTAGCATCAGAAAATAATTGGACAGGTACATTACAAAGACATGTTTTCAAGGCCTCTACAATAACCAGCATTTAAGGAACAGCATATGGTAGGCCCTTTTACTGACCTATTACACCATCAGCAAATAAAATGAATTCTGTGACCTTCTGCTGCAGAGTGAATCCAGAGACAATAGATGCTCATTTGAGAAAGCGGAGGGGAAGATGGGGAATGCTGTTGATCTGATACCGGTCCTGATGCTACGTTTAAAGGTTTACAGTTGTTTGACGCATCTTAATTAAGGGACATAGGATAAAAAGGATATTTTCTCCAACACAACCCTCTGCAATGACTTGGGAAAGCTCCACAGCAATGACTGACCCAGAAGTTCCAGCTTCACTGAGCATACTTTTCTACTACAGGCTAAAGACCCAAAAACTGCCAAGTCAAAAGTGATGACTGAGCAAACTGCAGATCTATTCACAGACAAAAGAGCAATTTAGGTTACATGAACACTCACTCCATTTTCCATTCAAAAAGGGATATTACTAGTACAAGTGGGAGGGACATTTTTTACCAGCTGCTCTTCAGAGAAAGACTGTTTATTTGGCAGTACAGGCTTAATGCACATATTTCCATGCAGAAATATAATGTTTTAAACATAAGACAGTGGTGTGATATCAACATTTTTAATTAGTGACAACACTACCATCTAGTGGTAGACACATTACACATTTACTCAATTTCATATACAGAGGTATTCATCATCCTAATACATTCATTTGGGAATATGGCAATGTAACATTTAAAAATATATTTTGGCATTAAGTAATACATATGCAAGAACACTGCATGTAACATTTCCATTGCACTATTCTCTCAGTTCTAATAATAATGCAATACAATACCAGTATTTTGTCTTGACAAAACTTGCAATCAGAAGAGCTTTTCATGTAAATGGTAAAGAAATAGGATTCATATTCTCTCATTTCTAGTCTGGAAGGTAATGATATATCACAACACAGCAGGACTAATGCAATCCCAGGTCAGCAACCTCAAAAAACAAATCTTGTTTCAGGGACTGTTGTGCAAATGCCGATCACATGACTCTGCGGTGAGGTCTCTGATTGCAACACTGTGTGGCTTTTTGGGGAACTCGCAGTAAAGTTGTGAAGCAGCAGTCAGCAAAGTTGTGTTGGTTAGCTCGATCCACGCTTAAAAAAGCCCTCAGGTCACAGTCACACAAGAAACGGTTCTTTCTCAGGTGAATCGAGGAAACAGAAGTTATCCAGATCCGGACTGCTGAGGAAGTTGTCAGATAAATCCAGCATTCTCAGGCTGGTTAGAAGTATGCCCTGTGGCAGATGGGTCAGAGAGTTTTTGGACAAGTCCAAATTGTGGAGGGATGACAGCCCCTTAAAAGGTCGTCTGGCAGAGTCTCCAGCAGATTAGAGCTCAGAGACAGAAACGACAGTTCACTAAGCTGGTCAAATAAATCAAGACATTGTCCTTTTGCCAATATTGACTGCAAATAATTGTTTTGCAGATGCAGTTCTTTCACTCTGTTACTGGACGGTATTAAACAGTGTGAACCTTGAGAGCAGGAGGAGATTGAGTTGTCTCCAACACTGATTTGAGTGACACTGGGGAAATTAGTATGATGTACAAACTCTCCGTGTTTCTCAGCCTGTTTTTGTTGAGGGAGATGATCGTTGCACTGCTTGCAGCATACTGTAGACTGTACAGAGATTAAATTCAGTTATCATCCAGATACAGCTCTTGTAGTCTGGGGAGTGGTCAAACAGTGTGCATCCAGGACAAGGAGTTCCCAGTGAGATTTAAAAAGAGCAAATTCTGAAGACCAGAGAAGGCACCATACTGAAGCACACCAATATGATTATGTGAAAAATCAAGCATTCTTAGATTGGGGAGATTCATCAATGTACTAGAATAAATTTCCCCTATTAGGTTATGTGGTTTATTTTGTTACTTATTACTGTTATGCTCTCCAAATCAGACAATGATGTGAAAACAGCATAACTGATGACTGATGAAATGTCTGGATAAATTGCTAGATTTAACGCCACTGAACTTTAGAGGCTCAAAAGTGTGCATGTCTGGATCCTTAATGTTGCTAATCCCAAATCTTAAATCCATGATGTTCGGACCAGTAATCAAATGGTTGATACGGGTGCCCAAAATCGCAAAAAGAAAAGGTTTGCCTTCCTGGTGTCCAGCCAGTGATAAATCGAGGTTGTTGAATGACATGTTCTTGAAGGGGTTTCCGCACTGTGTCCGCACTTTAAAAAGTCCTCAGTGAGATGTTGCATGCGGTGTAAGCTGAGGTCCACATGCATGACACGCTTCCGTGCTGAAGTTGGAGAGTACCACGCCTCGTAGCACATCAGGAAACCTGCACTGCATTTCTGAATAGCTGGGGAACAGTGAGACGTTGGTCTCGTTGGCCCATGTCTGAAACTCTTGCAGGTTACAGTCACAAAGGAAACGGTTTTTGTATAGGTTGAGGAAGCTGAGGCTTCGGAAAGCTTCCGGGTCTGGACTACCCAGGTAGTTGTAAGTAAGGTCCAGCATCCTAAGGCTTGCTGGAAACATGCCACGTGGAAGATAGGTCAGAGAGTTATAAGACAAGTCCAATTTGTGTAGGGATGACAGGCCTTTGAAAATGCCTTCTGGTAGAAATTCCAGTAAATTATCCCTAAGTGTGAGATATGACAATCTATGCAGCTGATCAAATAAATCTAAACATTGTCCTTTTCCCCATACAAACTGCAGAGCACATCCCTGCAGATCCAGTTTTTCCAATTTGTTACTAGATGGTATTGAACAGTTTGTACAAGGGAAACAATATAAAATTATGTTGTCCCCCAAATAAAGTTCCATAATGTTAGGATATTTGGTCAGTATAGTGTACAGAACATCCAAATTCCTCAGTCGGTTGTTATTCAGCCTGATCCGGAATACACTACTTGCAGAATCCTCCAGCCTGTTCACCGAAGTGATTTTATTGTCATCCAGGTGTAGATCTACCAGACTGGGGAGAGGCGCAAATGTGTACACTGAGGAAAGAGAGTTTCCTGTGAGATTCAATGTAATCAAATTTGACAACCCTGAGAATGAATGGTGTTGAATTACGCCGATATGATTATTTGTCAGGTCTAGTACTTTCAGGTTAGGCAGATTTTGAAAAGTGTACGAGTAAATCTCTCCAATGAGGTTATTTGAGAGGTTCAGCCGTAGTAAATTTGTGAGTCCGGTGAATGCACCCCTGTCAAACTGGTTAATCTTATTGTATGCCAGAGACATCTGCACCAGGTCAGTGAACGACCTGAACACAGACTGCTTTACAATGTTGATGAAGTTTTTGGACAGATCAATAGTTTGAATGCTGCTGGATTTTAAAGGCTCAAAGGTGAGTCTGTCAGGGTCTTTGCTGTTCATGTATCCAAATCCTGCACCCATGATGTTTGGACTGAGAACTAGATGGTTGATTTTGGTGCCCCGAATTGCAGTAAAGAGCAGCTTGGCTTTGTCAGAACTCAGTTCAGTGAGTGATAGATCAAGGTTGTCGAATGACATGTTCTTGAAGGGATTTCCGCACTGTGTCCAGTTAAAACCCCACTGATTCATGTCATAAAGGCCGGCAGAGGAGAACTTCAGTAACTGGAAATGTTTATTTTGAAAAGCAGCTAAATCTGTCTCACAAATAGAGTTCACACGATTAAGGGAAAGATCTAGAACACTGAGATCTGTCATATTCCTGAAGAACATGGCTGGCTGAAAGCGCTTTATATTGTTGCCATAGAGAATCAGCTTCTGAAGGGACACCAGAGGCTGCAGGTATCTACCTGAGAGAATGTTCTTATCGAGGTCACAGTGCAACAAAATAAGAGTCCGGAGGTTAGTCAAGCCTTGAAATGCATCGACCTCTATGTGTATGTTCCTGTTGTCTCCTAAGTGAAGAAACCTGAGGTTCTGTAATCTCCTAAAGGTGTTGTTCCTGATGATAAGGCCTCCCAAGCGCTGTGACCCGAAGTCGAGATACACAAGGCCCTCTAATCCCTTAAAAGAGTCCTCAGTGAGATGGTGAATGCGGTTTAAGCTGAGGTCCACATGCGTGACACTGGGGGGTAGTGTTGGCACTTGAACAAGAGACCGACTACTACAGAATGCCCAGTGCTGGTGTATTATGCATTGCTGAGTGCATTTTGTCATGAGAAGACAAATAAAAACCCCAAGTAGTAGAATGGTTGTTGGCTTGTTTGTGATCATCCTGAAAAAGAAAGAAAGATGTAAGAATGGCATAATGCTAAGCCTTAAAATGTCCACATACCAATATACAATATACAACAATACAAAGCAAAATGCATGATAAACCAAACAGTTGTTTGGCCAGCTAGGTAAATGGTTCAATTCACAGCAGCCACCAAGTCAGATTTCATATACATTTAGAAATTACATTCACTACTTTTTTCCAACTTTAGTGTGGATGGATGTACCTCTTTCTTTTTGTTAGTTTCCAGCAAGATTCTCAGCTTCTCTGTGATGAATCCAGTATTACTCTCCAGCACTCCTCCTGGCCCACCCAGACCCTTTTATGCTGACACTCAGCTGCCGGTAGAGATCATAGTGCACCAGTGACACAATAGTGGATTCTGCTAGAAAAAACTCCAGTGACGTCTGTTTTGGATAATCTAAATATTTACTACTGCTGGGAAGGGGTGTCTCGTCTGTTGTGCAATACCACTGCAGAGAACACAGGTTTTGTTGAGTGGGCAAATATAAACTTCAGATAAGGAAATGTAGCCAAAATCATTTATTTATATGATGAATATCATTCATATTTATTATAAAGTATTCAGATACAAAAATGTTGTGCTATTGAAATGGTTTAAATGTATAGCAAGTAAACATAGTTTTCAATATATAAAATATGAGGATGACTGTGTAAGTGCACACAGTATTTTAAGTATTTAAGAGGTTTAAGTATTATTCACAAATGGCAATCATCAGGGTCCAAAAACGGTTTTTGCAAACTGGCCCTTAAGTGGATTTTTAACAATGAACATTAGGTGGCGCTTCTACTTCACAGATAATAGTAGAGTTACTTTATTGATCCCGAAGGAAATTAAGATGATCTGTAAGGAGTAACCAAATTGTTCTAAAAGCAGGGCACTGGGTCTACTGACACTCACAGACAAAAGAATTTACACAAAATTCTAATGTACATACCTACTCCATGGTTGTACAATATATATTCTGATAGTTAAATTAATTTCCTCATGTTTTGAGACTAACCTTTCAGGTGACTGCTAAATTAGCAGATAATCTTTAAAATCTTTAATTCTTTCTAAATCGCTTTTTTTTTAATTCACCACAATTAGAAGTTTTTTTTGTATTTCCTAATTGTTTTAGGACGTGTGTTTTTCATCAGAGAGCAGTGATCTGTAGCCAGTTCACCTAACCATCAGTAAACTGCAGTAACTCACTTCTGTGTGGTATTGTGTCTAATCCACACACAGAATTACATCTGTCACAGCCACAGACTCAGCGCAGATTTCCATGGTCAAAATCATGACATAAAAATAATATTTTTCACCCTGTAAGGACAACATTTCTTAAAGCGTGTATGTATCCAAGAATGTGGTAGTGATGTTGCGATGTGAAATGTCAATTGGGGTTTTCAGGTTTAAGCACAGATATTGCTTTATAAAGTGCTAGCTTTGAGCATCACTGCCAGGGTGGTGGCTCCTACAGGCCGCTGTACCATTTCTTTCAGAATTTTTACCTTCGCCAAGCAGGTTATGTTTTCACCCCTGTAGTGATTAGATTTTGGTGGTGATCTGGATCACCATCTAGATCCTGGATTTTTTTAAAGGATTCTTCACCAATGCCAAATTGTTCCCCACAGAACTGTCACCCTGTCTTAAAAGTGATTCGATTTTGGTGGTGATCTGAGCTAGCCTGGTAAACCATCCCATCGTACTTCATTTTTCATTTGTATTCGTATTTCATTTTGTACAGAGGGTCTGGACCAGACACCGTCAGAAACTATTTCTTCCTGGAGGTGTGGACTCTGCTGAAGTTTAAAACAAGTGCCTCTGCCTTTACCCAATCGTTAACGCCTGGTCGTCACGTATGCAATCAGCCTACCTATGCACTACAGTACAATTCAAATGTAGCACACAAGGTCAACGTCACGGCTAACGAACACACCCTCTGTTCACTGATTGGATCAGTCTTGCTGGGGCCGACTACATGACCCTCAAGAGATTCCGGTCCAGACCCTCTGTACAAAATGAAATGTACAAGGGGCGGATTTACCAGGCTAGATCTGAGCTGCCTTGGCGGAGGTGTGCGCTCTCTGAGTGCTTTTCTAGGCTGTGATGTGGTAAAGATATCCAGCTGTGTCAATTTGCAGCGCCTTGTAAGCAGAGGTGTACAGTAACTAAGTAAATTTACTCAAGTACTGTACTTAAGTACAATTTTCAAGTATCTGTGCTTTACTTGAGTATTAAACATTTTGCCAGCTTGTGACTTTCACTTCACTACAGTTTCAAGACAAATATTGTACTTTTTACTCCACTACATTTGAAATGTGGTCATGAAGTACTTATTACAATGATGAGAGGTGGATGTGTTCAACTCCTGTTTAAAAAGTATAATCAATACCGTTTCAGTAGAAGTTACAATGAAACATGGGTTTGAAGTGATTTTGCAATAATGTGATAGATCATATAGAAGTCTGAAGTGTCTTTAGTTTCAGTCATTAAATCTGAATTGGCAATGATCTTGATGGCAATGGCAGACAATGACAATTCTTTATCAAAACATTCTTGACTAAAGATGAAATGAAAAAAGACAATCACTTCATGTTCACCACACATCTTTGCAACTAAACATTGCATTTACCGTTCCAATTGAGTTGTTCTGTTTATGCTCAGCTGTTTTAGATTTCTTAGTAGAGAATGAATAATAGTATTCCCATCGATGGTTTTAAATATGGGCTAGGATCTACACTCTCCTAAAAAAATTATTTAACTACAGAGCTTCCCCAAGTACATATTTGTTTGTAATTTAGACCAGTACCTTAAATTCCTGCAACTATACATGAATCTACTTACAAGGCAAAGGATAGAAACCAGCAATGATCATTTTCAAAAAGCTAGGCTATGTTCACTGCAATTATCCTTATTGGAAGTTTATTTGCATCTAAATGATGTATATTTATATTATTTATATTAGGGTAAAGGGCAAAAACCTTTAAGCTTTATCGTATAGTTAAACAAATTACAATGTCAGGTAGGCCCAAAAATATGAAAATAGTGATGTTGTGTATAAAGAAAAGGCCAGGTTCTATCGAAAAAATAATAGAAAAAAAAACAGAAAAATATACTTGTACTTTTAATACTTAAAGGTGTACTTCCACGAGAAACCGTTTAGTACTTGCTCTTTTGAAATATGATAGGTCACCCCGAGTTGCATATGTATGCTGCATATCAAAATGTTTTTCTACCCCCATTTTCTGTATCAGTCGAAAGAAGACAATAGGCAGGAAAAACGACCCAATGCGAAAAGGGCCTAAGAGAAACTCCGTTTAGCCAGGCACTTGCACTGTTTTGTCATGCAAATATTACCATTCTGAAACGTTCATTGACAAATGGTCAGGAAGCGAGTGTGCTTGTGCCATCTCTCCTTCCTCTTCGGATTCAGGATCAAACACATAAGGCTGTATCTCCGAAGACATTCTGTGTGCAGTTTTAGCACTGTCAAGTTGACTTTTCCCCTTTACCTTACTCTGCTATCAAGTTGACTGTGGGGCAAAGGAAGCTGCAGGGAGCGTGTCACGCCTCTGGTGAAATCGTGTCGTTCTCCCGGCCCCACCCCCTCCACCAAACTAAAACAGCCTGAAACAGAAGCACTAGAACATTTTCATCAAAACCAGCACACAGGGCAATTATTAATACTAGAGAACACCGCAAAATTAATGAAAACATGATGGAAGTACACCTTTAAGTATTTTTTAAAACAATTACTTTTGTACTTGTACTTGAGTAGAACCAGCAGGAAGAATAGGAGGATTTCTCATCGCCGCCATGATGAAAGTCCAAACAAGTCAATTGTACCACCTCTCCTCCTATTCTTCCTGCTGGTTCGTGTTCGTCAATCGACTGGTGCGGACGTTCATCATGGCGGCGACGAGAAACTACAGCAAGGTACTGCTTGTCAAAACTGTTTTATTAATAAATGTTGTGTACACTTACAAAGTTCTCAGTGCCTCGTTTTTAATGTCAGGGCCTTTGTTGTACTACCGATGGAGTGTGGAGTTTCTTCAAGCTGTTTTAATGGTTTAAAAATAGCGTAGTCATCATGCTTCGTCTATGGCACCTACCACTTACATTGTTAGCCTTCTGGGACAAACGATAAAAAATAGTTAAACTCTGAATGCAAGAGGCTAAATCAATTTTGCTCCTCAGTACACATACCAATTCGGTATGATGTTTTAACATGCCCATTTTCATTTTACACCGAAGTTCTCCTTTAAGTAAAGGAATTGTGTACTCCGTCCACCGCTGCTTGTAAGTGCCTCTTGCAGTGCCTCCTAACGATGAGCAGTATTTGCGATTAGTGTAAAATATGATTTTATTTTTTTTTGAGTTAAAGAAACTGGCCTCACATTCTGTATCCAAATGCTTTATTGGTGTGTATCTTTGAAACAAATTACAAAAAGTAGCCTACTGGAGAACACTTTGTGTGACATGGCTATGGGATGACATCATTGAAAAGAAATGAACTCAGCCTCTGACAGATTTTGCCCAGACTTGTTGTTGTGATCAAACTTCTTGTGATCAGACTGAGAAAGACAGTTGTGTGCAAGCGGAATAGTGTGTAGGCTGCACTGAGTAGGACAGAGCTGAAGTCACTGCACTACTCTGAGAATCAAAGGTAAAACTCTGTGTCTTTGTTAATAGTATCCCCCAATGAGGCATGTTTGTAAGGTATAATACAACCCCACTGTCTGTTGCAGTAAAACATTCTTTTTTTTTCTTTGTTGAATTTTTCAACAAGCATGGCAAAAATGGGTTTTGCACTAAACCAGTACACTTAAGAGATTCCTGTTATATACTGTAGGCCACAGTTCACACACACACACACACACACACACACACACACACACACACACACACACACACACACACACACACACCAAATGTGTGCATGTTGCTAAAACTGATGATACCCAAAGTGACACTGAATGCTCAACCCTCAACACTGAAAAATGTAGTTGAGCAATGCTCCTGAGAATTGTTGTATTGGTACAATTCCTAATGATAATGGGGATTTCCTTTTTCTTGAGAATTTAATGAAGCAAATTATCATGATCATCCAATCAGAACACACAGGACCAATTTTGTGTTTTTCTAGCAACATCGCTGATAAAAAAGTTGCCCCATGTGTTATTTTAGACCCACTAGTCTGTGGCTCTTATTAGTTGCAGTGCTCAGTTTGTAGGCCTACCCTACTACTTGGCAAGTTTTCTTTTGACTTTTTAAGTGCATCACTGATGTTTAGACTATGAGGTGTAACAGCCAAGTTATCATAACATATATGCTGACTGATTGCAAATACAAGCCACGACTCGTGAAGCTCGTAAAGAGCATGTTACTAGTGTGCATCTAACTGTAAGCCTAGAACCATTTAAAAACAAAGAGCTTCTGAAATGCTACATTATTTCTGATGATATTCCTTTCTACAGTATACTAAGACCAGGTATATTTGATGCTTACAAATCCTATATCCTATCCCATATATACTAGGCAGTCATAGTACATTTATGCTGTGCCATTAAATGGAGAATTGAATTCAAATGCTCTCCTCCATGAACTTTCATAGGGAACTGTTATAACTATTAACTTCAACCACTAGAGGGCGCTCTTTCACAACTTATTATATATTTTATTACATATTTCTGAAATATATCTCCTTTTTGTAACCTCACACAGCAGTTTATACTAACTGTATATGCACTATCACCCTGAAAGGTATGTCATTGTCCTTCTCTGTTCTGTTTTAGAAACCTACTCAGACCACACTGCTCAGACCAAAGAGGTTAATCATATCCAGATGCAAAAGTTTTCCTGTGGTGTTTTTTGTGCTGGCCCATGTAAAAATGGCAAAAGATTTTTATTAACACTGAATATTTTCCTTTACTTTGAACTGAACTCTCCAAAACTGGGAAGTCTGTGTTTGCTCATTTTCTAAATAAAAAATCCTGACTGTGTCCAGACTTTTCCAAAACCCATTTTTTTTCCCCCCCAAGACCTTGACTTATGTATTTTTATACTTGTGTGACTACTCCTTTGGTTGAGATTGTACCTGCTGTGTTTAGTAGAACAGTTCATTTTAGTAAATGTATGAATGAATCAATACAGTTTACTTTTTATATACTTTCCTTATGTAGCCTACTTCACATTTTACAAGATTATGCGCCTTTGAGCATACTCTAAAATTTCACTATGAGAGAAACTTTTTCCATACTTTATTAGGACTTTTTAAAGTCTGAAAAACAGCGTTTTAAAATCCCACACTTTTGAAAAGAATTTCAAGACCTGCACACACACACACTGTACTAGGAGCAACAGGAGGTAATACATGAACTTAACAAAATACAGTGCAATGAGCCCACACATATACAGGTTCAGTTTTTGGTTAGATATTGTCAGTTATACTAACCTGAAATGCAGTTTTGCAGTTTTGCAATGCAGTTTTTTTTTAGCTTATTTACCCATCTGACGCAATATGCAATGTGATAACACTGTAGTAGACTAAGACTAAATAAAATAGTCTATGTTAACTGACAACGGTATGATTTGTTTTGGAATTTAATATATTTCATATGTCCCCGGATCAATTTATAGGACACAACAAACTTCTGTGTATCTGGGACAAAGCTTTCTTGATTTAACAGAGGTCATGATACAAAAGTAAAGGTTTTCACTTAAGAAACACGTTTTCACAAGTTATTAATTTCTGTCCTCTTAGAGTCCAACATTGCGTTCGCTGAGAAAACAAATTAAATATATTGTGTATGTGTACACAAAGCATTTTAGATACATGTAGCCTATATACACAGTACAAAAAAAATATTCTTTATTTCATTCTATTATCGACTTTTTCTAGCAGCTGAGGTGACAGAGAGAAAGTTGAAGGTGGTCAACTGCAGACTCTGTTCTTACTAGACTCACTCAGGGAAAAGGCAAAAATTAGCTAGCCTATTTGTTTTTCGAGGTTCAACTTAACATTGCTTTGGCTATCTCTCCCCCTTCGACTCAATGTCTGACATATTGGGTTTATAATGTTCAGTGGTAATTTGCTGCAAGCCATGCAAGTCATAGCTTTTACGCGCGTCAAGCAGCGAGTGTTCACTTCGACGCCTCAGGAAGTGGTGAGCCAACAAAACCAAGGCAAGTAAAACACACACAATGCAAACAATGATTCCAAGGAGGCCACTGGCTGTCACCGTCGTGGGGCTCTCAGTCGTATATGTGATAGTGGTGGTGATGAGACCGGGCAATGTTGTGATCTCTGACCCAAACATTGATATACACCGATACTCATCCTGCAGCTCGTATCCCTCTCCACAAGAGCAGGTATATCCACCAAAGCTGTTTTCACAGTGTTGGTCACACTGACCCATTTCGCATTCGTCGATATCAACACAAGCCGAGTCGCCATTTGATCTCTTGTCAATGACGAAACCTTCCGGACAATAACACAGAAAGATGTCGTTGGGATCACAATAAGCTGGGCATTCCTCATATGGGCAATGCAATTCGCACCTGTGTTTGTTCTCATCTGATATCTTGTATCCCTTAAAGCAGGAACAGGTGTAGCTGCCGTCCTTGTTGTGACAATCGTGTTCACATGGCCCTCTAAAGCATTCGTTGATGTCGACACAAAAACCTTTTTGCATTTCAAAACCAACCTCGCAATCACATTTAAAGCTCCCGATAGTATTTTCGCACCTTGCGTGAGGCCCAGCACAAATCCTTTTATCTGTGCACTCGTCTATGTCTTTGCAGCTCTTGCCATCCGCATCCAGAGAGAATCCCTGATGACAAAGGCAGACGAAAGTCCCACTTTGCGGAAGGCACTCGTGCTGACATCCTGCCCCTGCGCAAGGATCATCCGCTACCTTAATGCAAGACCAACCGCTGACATCAACCATGAAGCCAGGCGGACAGGTGCACGTGGGCTGGCCGGTAACGCTGTTACACCTGTGCTGACAACCACCGTTAAGCACCTCACAGCTCCACGGCGATTTTACCCAGGAATCGCCGCAAACATACTTCTCCCCATTACTGAGCTTAGCTAAACTTCCCATTGGTAAATGTTCAAGGTCGGGAGCCTCAAAACCATATGGTGTCTCATACGTCAGAATCTGTGAATGCCCTTCTAACTGGAGTTGTTCACAACCTGTATCAAATGCATACTCGCACAAAAATCCAGCGACTTTATCAGTACACGGTCTCCCCCTCCACTTGAGATTGGTTGTGGATACCGTTACGCACTGCTCAGATTTAGGGCAAACAGCGTCGTCGTTGTTCCAGTTGCCAAAGTCGGCTTCTTCTTGTCCCGTTATCCATTTGTATCCTTTCAAAGCTGAGGCGGATGAACAGAAGCCGTGTAGACCGATCCAGAAGTCACCCGTGAAGTTGGTCAGTAAAGCCGAGATGGTGCTGTTTGATGCATTTGTTCGTACTGTCAGTAAATGTCCTTGCGATGCTTTACAAGCTTCGTTTGCGGCTGAGAAGTCTGCTGTGTCCTCATGCACAGCGAAACATTGCTTACCCACACAGAATCCAGTGTGCGGTTCGACCTCTAAGAGGAACGCCAGAATCAGGATCACTCGCAGAGACACCGACATTGTCGAAAAGCCCGAAATGCGGTTACACATGTTGGACATGTGAGTTTATGGTTTAATCGACGGACACGATGTGAATAGCAAAGTACAGTGGATACGTGCTGTCTTGTAAACCTCGCTGCAGCCTTTTATAAACCGTCCCATGCTTCTGAATGTGGAGAGGAAGGAAGTTCCTCTGGAGGTTTGGATCTGGGCAGTTGCTTAATTCTCTTCCAATAACTTTCTCCTCCCAAAGACTCAGCATGAGGCAACAGTCAGGGATACTCTGGACACGTAAGGTATGACCCCCCAACCCCACCTTCCCTGTTTAAATTCAGAGTTTTCTATATTTGGCTTAACTGGCAGACTTAAATATAATGTAGTCCGTTGTCGAAATAGACTTACAAAGAGTACCTAAAATAATGCCATGATTAGGACAGCCCTTTTTCTATTAAGTTGAACGAATTGAACAGAAAAGATAATTTAAGTAATGTGTTGTCCTTAAGCAGTTGTTATTTCGAATTAGAACGATGGTATCATCAATCAATGTGTCAGCGCGAGTCACCAATGCCAACGTGTTTTCAAAACTTTTGATTGATAGGCTACTTCTAAATTTAAATTACCGCTATGAAGTAAAGTCAATTTCACGTGTTCATGGAAGGCTTAACTGAGATCAAACCATTCCAACCAAAATGATTTCATGAAAAACCCACCGGCATACACAGAGAAAGGGTGTCATTTACTATTGCCCATAGTAAGTAAGCTTGCAGTACAAAACCAGCATGAAAATTGTTATAAGCAGCCAAATCAGTATCTAGTGCATTAGTATTTCAGAGGGATAAGGGTGAAAGATGTAAGGATCTTCATCATTTTTTTATGAAAATATAAATAACCAACTGTGAATTTTCATTCCCTTGAAAGACTGGTGTACTGTATATGATCAGTTAATTTACTTATAATGCAACAGGAGAAATCAAAATGTAATAACTCAAACTAATAGAATAAGTCAGCATTTTGTCATAACACTGGTGAATTTAGTAATCATGTCCCTGTCACAGCAGATAGTAAAAAAGGGACAATGAATTGCATCCAATTATGGGTATGGGACATACTTTTAGGAATTATTTTTTTGTATGCCTCTGCGGTGCTAAGTCATGCTGTACAGTATTCTCAGTCAGGATGGGTGGGGCAGGGAAAAAGGTGCAGTGTGTGTGTGTGCAGTGACACTTCTTCCTTTTTCCAGGCACACCACCATTGAGGGAGAGAGAGAGAGAGAGAGAGAGAGAGAGAGAGAGAGAGAGAGAGAGAGAGAGAGAGAGAGAGAGAGAGAGAGAAAGAGAAGCAGACAGACATACAGCCAGTGTGTCCTGGACAGCACACACAAAAGTATGCAAAGTGATAAGTTATTGTATGATTACTATTATTATTTTTAGTATTACACACATCCTCTCTCTAAAACATTAAGGCATTTACTATACACAGGACAAAAAGGCAATTGTTTGATTGGAATTAGGTCAGAAGTTAGGAGGAATTTGGTGGAAAGAACTTGGAAATTCTGCTCTTTCTCTCCAACGCCTACTGGTTTGTTTTTGTAATTACTCAGAAAATCCTCAGTACAGAACTGTTGTCACCAAGATCATTGACTGGTAACAGATACAGATAGGCATTTTATGATAGTGCTTCATTGGTCAAACCGGAAGTGGAGTATGACAAGGCAGGAAGTGCACTGGGGTGACCTCCCCGTGCCATTCTGTTTCAGAAGACTTGAAGGGATAGCCAGGAGATGGGTGGGGCGTACCATAGCAGGACACCTTTCCTCCCCGGAAATGACCTAAATGGGCTGGTTCATTTAATCAGAAGTGGAACGTTTTATCATCACTGCCCTCCTGACATATGTTGAAACAACTTTTAGGGTCTATACACTGAGGTCATTTTTTGATTAAAAGAACAAAATGACCTAGAAAATTACTTGATGGGCAGGTCCATTTAATCAGAAGAACTGTATTATTGTCCTAACATTTTGTCATCACCTTCCTGGCATGTCATGCCCTCCTGACACATGTTGAAACAACTTTTAGGGTCTGGACATTACATTATTACATTACATTACACTTAGCTGACGCTCTTATCCAGAGCGACTTACAGATATTTACAGGGTTTCAGTTACAGTCCCTGGAGCAGGGTGGGGTTAGATGCCTTGCTCAAGGGCATCTCAGCCATGGGTAGGGCGGGATTCGAACCGGCAACCTTCCGATTGTAAGACCAACTCCCATTAAGTATATTCTTTGATTAAGAAAACAGAATGTTTACTCATGTCATATTTGGACTCATTAATGTACAGGCGAAAAACATTCCTATTTATCAATCCTATTTAAGCTGGTCCTTGATCATGAACTGGTAACACTGTTAGTGGTACATTTTGTAATATAATAGTTTTGTAAGTAAATTGTGGTGGTAGTTAATTTTGTAAGTAAAACTTTGGAAGTCGTACAAACAGGTGGTAATGAACAGTAGGTAGTAAATTTTGGAAGTAAACTTTGGTTGTAAGTGAATTGAAGAAGTACATTTTGGAAATTTGGGTAGCAGGTAGCTGAACTGTGGACACACACTAAAGGATTGATCACCTTTAGTGGGGCCACCTCAGGGGAGGGTGTACAGTGAATAAAGGCCCGAAACACCCGTTGATCCTGAGGTACACTGCTGAGGATGTGTCCCACATAGTGTATGGATAATTGTAATGGCTGTAGTAAGGAAAGCCTGAAGTGTGGTACAATGGGTGCTCTCCCCACATGTGCAAGTGTCTTGTATGTTTATGTATTTATCTAGTTATTTTAATTGTTAAGGAAATTACTTTACATTACATTACATTACACTTAGCTGACGCTCTTATCCAGAGCGACTTACAGATATCTACAGGGTTTCAGTTACAGTCCCTGGAGCAGTGTGGGGTTAGATGCCTTGCTCAAGGGCATCACATGGAAATGTTGGAGGAAACTGCAAAGGCTTGCCAGTGGTCCTGGATGAGATGCATGTTGTTGGCATGGTGAAAGCCATGGGGGAAGGCGATAGGTAGGTGCTGCTGAGTGGATCATGTAAACGGCCCCAGCAGCCCCAGTCACTGTAACGGTAGCTGGCTGGTTCAGGTTAACCCTTGTGGAGCATCTGTCTGTACGGCTCCAGTTGGCCACCCCCTCAGCTGCTCTGTCCTGTACAGCTCACATGAGGTTGCGTGAATAGCTGTAGTCAGCGGCCAGTTGTGCGTGTTACACCTGGGAGTAGGGACTAACAGCCTGAACTATTTACTTGATTATAGATAGTGTAGGGGTAGGTGTAATAGCTATAGTTTCTCCCTAAGGTGCTCTTCCTACATGCACAAGTACTTTGTGTTCTTTGTAAACTGTAGAAAGGGTCAATACAATACAAACTCAGTCAGTTTTTAAAAAGTATTTTAAAAGAGACTTTTTAAAAGAGTTTTTTAAAAGTCCAGCCTAAAAAGCCCCAACATTTCTTGAAAAATTGCAGGAGACATGTAACAACATAGCAAAGAATAATTCCACACAATGTTTTCTTGACCCCAGTCTCACCTTCCTGTCATCCCTTTAGAAAATGGAGAACTCACAGGGTTGGTGGTCCCATGTAAATATTAGAGTGTGAAACATCACACAGAAGGGTGGGGAGGACATGAAAGAGCTACATCGCCTCTTGGGTCCTGTGGCTTATAGCCCTGCAACTTGTACTTGGAAAGAAAGAAAGAAAGAAAGAACTGCAACTGAATATTCACTTTTAAATCAGTTCTGCCTAAAACATCTACCAAAAATGACATTCTTTCCTGCTTTTTGAGAACCAGCACTGTCACATGGTGCACCTTTAAAACGGAGCATCCATCTGCATCAGAACGAACGTATTCACATTTGAATGATGTTCTCGGTCCTTCAGGGCACATTGTTGCCAGTGCTATTGGAGTTTGGTTCATATAATAAAATATACTTACAACAAAAAAGAGTTGTACAGGAATCTAATGAAAAATATCAAGAAGAGGACTATAAATGAAAAAGGTTTCCAGCTTGTCCGAGCTACTTCTTGGAACTGCAGATAACACACATATAAAGCACAGCTGAAGCATTGCTCATGGAACCACAAAGTGTAGTAGGGAGAGCTGACAAACTCCTTTTTAACACAAAAATAACAATGCACACATCCTCCAGTTTCCTACAGCGTAAGAGGTAAAGGCCACTATCTTGCATCTCAGAGGCATAAAAAGGGCTGCATGTGAGGTGGACCGGTCAGGGAGTAGACTCCTCATGCCACATTTCATTTTCAGGAATGTGGATGATTGAATTCTGCGAGCGTTGCGAATAAAGGCACATTGCTGCTGCTCTGTATGTCTTGGCAGGGGAGAGGAGCCTGATTAGGCCGGGAGTGTTGGGGGGACATTGCAGAAATGTCCGGCGAGGTTGCAAATGGAGCGTGCCTTTTTCGGAGAGAATATGAAACGGATTCAAGTTCTTGCCAGCTGTTTTTTTTTACAGATTGCTGGTGCTTTGCAATTTTGTGTAAATATTTTGATACCGCAGGATTTTTGGGGCTATTGTTATCGCCAGGCACAACTGCAGACTCAGAGCAAAGTTTTATGGAAACAAGGCTCGCACCAGAACAGAAGAGGGAAAAAGGAGATTGTTTGTGAAGACGAGCCTGTCTGGAGAGAGCTGATATGATTTCTGGAGATCTGAAAGGATCCGTCCCCCGTAGGCAAAAGGGAGCCACTCTGTTGAATCAGAAGAAAACAGGAAAGCCAAGGCACACAGACCGATCCCCAGTACGGCTTTGTAATGTGGTTAGAATACTTTGATTGCTTGCTCATGCATTCAATTTAGGAAGATGCCGATCCACCACCAAACAAGACAGCAGACCAGATATTGGCCTTTCACCTACTTTACACGTCTACAACAGACACTCTGTGAAACATGTGTGCGGAGGAAGAGGACAAACCAAGCAAGGGAGAAGAAATGATCCTACGACAGGGCATCGTCTTCTTAATGTGTATGGGATTTGACACTGAGGAGTACCAAACAAATGTCACTGGAGTCAGTCCTCTGCTCCACCCTAAACCTCTAAAGCAATGAAAAGGGCCAAGCCAACCTCAATCGTCAATTTTATTTTTTTAGGGGTTGAGAAAGGCAAAACACACACACACACATATAGATTTGTGAGAGCCAAAGCCAGCCTGGCATGCTGACAGGAATATTATGACCTTAAAATTAAAATAGACTCTTAGCCAACGCAGGAGTGTTCTCTCTGGTGAAATAAGATGCAATATCAACGTCTTTATTTCTCTGTCTCTCTCCCTCTCACTCTCTGCCCCTAGTGTGCTAGGGGAGACCACTAGAGAGTACACTCTCAAAGCAGTCTGCCACTGTAAACAGTGCAACATGTGGGAATATCTCAGAGGTATTCCAAGTGCTTTAGTAACTTAGGTAAGTTAACTCAAGAAAAGCATTAACCCTCAGTATGGCTTTGTTTTAGGGGAATAAGGCCACAAGACCCCTCCATTGCCACTTTACCACTCACTCTAAATTAACAGGCCCAGCTAAGTGGCTAAGCCTGCTTTCTGGAATACCTCCCTCCCTGGTCATTTGTTGTGTAAACGTGGAAGTGTGATGTGTGAAATATAGAAAGTATCACAGTGGTGCTTGCATTGATCTTAGGCTGCTCTCTATAAAGGAGATTGAACATTTCTTGATGAGTTAAAGAAGAAAGAAGAAGATCCGCTCTCCAGATTTTCCCACAGCTTTAAGGTACGTGTGACCGTAGACCATGGAGGACTTTTTCCCCAAATCTTGAAAGCCTCTACATCCAGGGCTTCAGGTTGTTGGAACAGAGGTAACAGTATGTGCATGTGTGTGTGTAGGTGTGTGTGTGTGTGTGGGTGTGTGCGTGTGTGAGAGTGTGTGTGTGTGTGCATAAAACATTGTGCACATATGGTTTCCTTGTCTTTCTCTGATTCAAAAACCAAGCAGCACAAACACTGAATACACATGAGTGCCTTGAAACGGCTTGTCCAATAAATAAATGAATACACCCAGTGACTATGCATTTTCATTTTCATTTTCATCCTCCAAATAGATATATGACATGTACTTTAATATTGCGTGATTTGTTTAATCCTGTAGCTCTTCGTACAGCAGACTCTGGGAGCAGTCTGAGCTCAGGGAAGCTAGTTATTTACTGTTATATTGCAGGTTATGAGAATGGCACAGGAGATCCCAAAGCAACTGCTGTGTAACTGCTGGCAGAGGATCCTGCAGTCACTTAAATGCCTTTCCATTGCTATGCTGGCAGAGAATCCTGCAGTCACTTAAATGCCTTTCCATTGCCATGGGGAACAGAGCAGAGCTTCTGGTCCTGAGCTGCTGTCTTCTGCACATACCAGTCCAGCTAAAGGGGCCAAAGCATCTGGATGATGTGTGCTTATGCTACAGTATGTAGCAGACACTGTTACATTAACATATTACAATGTTAATTTCATATAAGAATAATTATTATATTAACATTTAAATTTAACTTACAAAATAACAATGCAATCTTGCACATACAGAAAAAAAACTAATAATACTAATAATAACAATAATAGCAACACTGATGAAAACAAAGCAACATAATAATACAATAACAACATAAACAATATACTTAACCACGTAATTTAAAATATAAAGTATGTATTTGAGTAAGTACTCAAATACATGAGTCAATTGTAAGTGAAATGATTCAGTATATGGAAAAACAAGGGGTGGATGAAATACTGGAAACACTACAAACCCTTTAGTTTTCAAAGCACATCAGTCTTTCCATTTCTATTTAATTGGCTCCGACCCTGTTCTGCATGTGTGTGTGAGTGTGTGAGTGTCCACATGTGCTCACGCATGCTCACCCCACTTTCTGTAATCAGTATACAGTAACTGTGTGTTTGCCTAATGCTTGCTGTCATTTCAGAGCTTGGCTTAGTTGACTGACACTTCAGTGACAGTGACATGCCAATGACAGTGACATGGCATTCTGGAATGTTTGAGAGGAAGCTTCATTCTCTAAACTGTGCATTCTGTGAGTCTTCTGGAGTGTGGCATTAAAAGGGAAACCAGAACCACATGAAAGTATGAACATCTTAGGAGGCTGAGGGATTCATGCACTACTTAGATTGGATCACAGAGATAATTGACAACTTCCTAACTCTGTGTGGGTGTGTGTGAGAGAGAGAGAAAGAAAGAGAGTTAGTGTGTGCGTCAAAAAGAGAGGAACAGAGTGTGTGTGTATGTGTGTGTGAGAGAGAGAGTGTGAAAGACAGAAACAGAGTGTGTGTGTGTGTGTGTGCGCACATGTCCTCTCCTTCTTTGTGTACTGACCTCACATCCTTAGGTCACAGCTAGGCAGGCAAAAGCCGTCAAAGTAAATCACTAGTATAGCACGTGACTGCGTACTGTATGTCTCCACAAACTCCTCATGGAGCTGGCTGGCTACCCTTTCGCCTGGCTCGCCCCTGTCTTAGTAAACAAACCCTTTTCCTCCCCCAGTCCCCCACTGTTTGTGTCTGTCCCAGCAAAGCCGGTGCCAATGCCATTGTCAGACATTATCAGGCCCCCACAGTGTATGTGTGTATTGGCTGGAGACGTTGACCCCTGCCTGGGAATCAAAGCCAGCGCTCAATGACTCTTTGTACTTTTACCATCGTATGATGCTTGTTGTTTTTTCCCTGAGCATGGTCCGGAGCTGATATACTGTTACAAGTTACACAGTGTTGGCTATGGTAAGTGCACACCAGGGAAACATTATATTTATTTATTTATTTATTTATTTATTTATTTATTACCACCTCTGGCCAGACACTCGTGATGACTCATGCCTGTTTTATGATGATGATTATGACAGTGTAATGACATTCCACAGTGGTACAGAGAAATGACGGAGCCTGGGGTCGATGAAAATGTGGTGTCTCACCATTTGAAACATCCCATTGCTTTTCGTGCCTGTGTACTATTTCACTGTTGAGTTTCATACACGTCCAGCCATGGTCACTGACCTCAGGACCTTCCTGTACATTTTCCAGGGTATTTTAGTCACACTACTTGTTGTTGTACTGTAATAATACTAAGTCAAAGTTCCCCATTTAAGTTCAGCTTAATAAAAGGATTATGATTGAATCATGGCTTTGATTGACTCCCACTTGCTGATGTTTGGCTAGTACTGTTCAAAGGAATCTTCCCCTTATCTGCTAGGATCTCTATGGTTAGCTATCTATTTGGAGCCCCCTAGCCTGGTTGTGGTTATTTGGAATTGGCAGCTCAACAGTTACAACAGGGGTGCCATGGCAACTCTGATGTAGCAGTGACCAAATGGGTGATGTGTAAAAGTGTGCTGTCGTCATTGGTGACGTACAGCTGCTTTTTGTTTGTGTGGAGGAAAAGAACTGAGAAGGATATGAGTGTACAGACTGTGACATCCCAGTCAACCCCAAGAGCATGAAAGGGCTGTGGAGTAAGAGGTGCATCACCCCCATCTGCAAACAATCACTACAGTGATGAAGGTCTGGAAGAGAGAGAGAGAGTCGGGCTATACAGGAGTGGTACTTGAAAAGTGAAATGGAAAGTACAGTGTTTTAAGGGCACTCTCACTTAGTTGAAAAGGAAGGCTGTGAAACAATAGGCATTGTGGGGTACTGATTTCTGAATATGGGCATAGATTTTGTGTGAGCAATGCACTGTTTTCATTGTTGTGTTCGACAGGGAAAGGATCTAGGACTGATACAGTAACCACCCTGTCAACCCAGGGAAGGAAATTTGAGCAAATGCGTTACACAAGACACATTACAAGACTGTACAAGGAACATCATAAGCAACTGGTTTTATTTCAGTATTGCAGCTTCACGGGTTTGCCTTTGACCTTTGTTCGACCTTTGCTCCCACCTGAAAATTACAGTGAGGAGGTTCACAGGGCTTAGACTGATTAGGTGAGTAAAAATCTGTCTTCTGAAAGTAGCCATGGTAAGGTCCCTAACTTTTTTAGTATCATGGACCGGTTTAATCCTGGACAGTTTTTTCTGCGTAATTTAAAAAAAGTAAATGTCAGTTTAACTTGTTAAGTAAATGCTAAATGTTAGCTTGATGCATAGAAAGACCCACTATGCCAAATGAGGGAGTGATGCATGGGTAGAAGTGCCCAGACTTGTTATAAAATACATGTAATTTTTTAAAAAGTGTATTCTTTGTGGGCCAGTACCAAATTATCCACGGCCTGGTACTGGTCCATGGCCCAGTGGTTCAGCACCCCTGCTGCTATGTATTTGTTCCAGCTGGTTTGAAACAAAAACAGCTGAGTCTTAAGGTGATGATACTTTTTGAGCAATGTTGCTGGGCAACAACATAAAAAGCTCTTAATATTCTGATTCGATGTTAGTGACAAGTTCTGTGTTGATAAATTAAGTTTCCCTGATAAAATGTGTGGCCTAACATCAGTGGAAACTCCCCAAACAGCATGTGTTAGTAAAGTTGCCTGTCAATATTGCCCAAAAAGTTGCCTAGTGTATCATCATTTTTACTCTTCAGCCAGGCAGATTAACCAATATGTGAGATTACCTGTTTTAAAGTGCGCACGTACAGCCAACTTCAACTTTTTGAAGTCAGGGTTTTCTTTTTCTGAAGTCAAGAACATGTGTTAATGGTCTTATGAAGGGTGCTGACTGTGTTTCACCATCAAATTGATAATATCAATATTTACAGTAGCTATGGAAACGATTGGCACTCACTGTTTATTGTGTTTGTCAATAGAGACACACATGTCCAACATGTCCAAACGATATGCAGTCTTCTACGCAACACACTTAATTTCATTGTTACAGTAACACCCAAACATCATTATGTTTATATGACATTTATAGTAACTATAGCAACAGGTGAGACTGGACATTGACAGCTGTACTTGTGTGGTTGTTAGTAGTGACACATACAGACAGGCAGAGGGTCCTCAAGCCTATAACCAATACATTCATTAAAGTATTGGTCATTAAAGTGTGTGAAACATTGCATTGAAACACTGCAGTTACTTAACATTGAATCTTGCCAGGATTGCAGTTAAGGATTTTTTTTTTACATTTGTGTTTTGTTCTTTCAAAAGAAGCTGTTTACATTACAGATCTGTGCCATATTCCTGAAGCCATGTCCCCAAAATGAGTTATCGTTATCACGCAAATAGGCATATTCTTTAAAAAAAAAAAAGGTTTACACTTTAACCCTTTCACTTATAGCTTCCTTGGGTGTCCCTTAGGTAAATGTTAAGCAACGGGTGAATGACAAGTCATCCATTTCTGTTTTAATAAAACACATATTTTATTCCCATTACTGTACAATGGATTCCATGATGACAGTGTTTTATTAGTATATTATGATTGAAATTAGTTGCATCCCACACATAGCTGCATGGAAATACATGTTTTGAAAAGATATCACATTTCTCTATCACATTTGTGTAGAGTCGTCAATATCATGTTCATCGTCATCATTGTCATCAATATCCTTATCATTATCATGATCATAATCATAATCACCACAATCAATGTCATCTTCCTTATCACCACCATCACAAAAGAGGGTCACAAAAAAAGGGAGGGGGGGAGGGGGGAGCAGGCATGCACCAAGCTTTTTTTTTTTTACCACAAGCACAATTACTACCGTTTAGCTTTTCTTAACTACCATTCTGTAAAAGCCTGTATGAAAAGCTCGATTACATAAGTGCACTTTTCCCAACAAATCTTTTTTGTTCATGAAGGATGTGTTATTTAATCATTGTCACAAGTTTTATATTGAGGACAATGCAAAACACAATATCTGCCACATGTTCCTGCTGGTAATACTTTTAAAATTTCCAAGCCGCAAAAAAACACCTCTCCTGATTTGTGCCATAATGTGATTTCTCCAATCGAATAATCACAGAGTGCCTTTCCTACCTAGTAACCTACCTAGTCAGTGATGGCAGTGCCTAACTGTTGTCAACAACACACACTCCCTGGCCTTTTCCAGAACAAATGTAGAGTTTTGATGGAGTTGAGAGGCCATATCTTGTTCCTTTAATGGGGAAGAAAGATAAGCTGCCAAAAGATAATCATAAGCAAGAGAAACTGTAGAAACATGACATTATAGGTGAAGGAAAAAAAAAATCTTGTTTACACACAAGACTTCAAAGTTTTGCAATGCTGACAAGCAAACTGCTGGTGATTTTGGTAAAAACTGGAAGGTAGTTTATTTTCATTCAAGGTCGAAAGGCCATTGCTAAAGAAAAAAGAATGAAGTTGCCCAAAGGGGAATCCATTATTTCATTTCAGTAAAGAGTAAAGAGAATGTTGCCTTTTCTTCAGTAACTTGAACTACAGGTTTAACCTCTCGGCCTGCTCTAATTAGATGATCAATTCTTCATCGGTTGTACGGGATTCATTTACAGATGTATAGCCTCTTTTGTGACAAAAAAAATCTGGGTATCACTTTATTTTATGGTTCATTTGTTAGTGTATCTACATGGAACAACATGTGATATGATGTACCTACCAAAGTATTATTATGTACCTACCTACCAAACACTAACCCTAACCCTATGGTACAGTGTAATTACATAATGTTACATATTATTACACACTCTTCACTCTATTGTTACACTGTACCTAATTGATGTAACAGGGACAGTCAAATAAAGTGTACCCAAACTCCGATCCTAATACTATGCTAGCTATGTCCACGTGCCAGCCTCGTGTGACCCTTGCTTTGCCTGTGAACAATACGCTTTCTTCTTTGCTGTCCCGTGTGGTGCAATCTGCATTCAGGTCCTTATTCCTCATTGTTAACTGAGTCCTGAATCCTAAGTAATTCAGGAGAAATCCATTTAACTGTTTCTGTTTAGATAGTCTGCACCCTCAGTCTTCGGCTGAAACGGGTCCACCTTAACTGGAAATTCACACCTGACATCTGCTCAACCTTTTATCATATCTAAGTGAATAGAAAAGGGAAGCCAATTGCCTTGTCTCACAAACAACTCAAACCACTCGAGTTAAAGTACATAGAGCAGACATGTCCAAAGTCCGGCTCCTTTCCACCGGCCCGCGGCACCTCTCAGAAAACAGGTGTTAAAGGAGAACTTCAGTGTAAAATGAAAATTTGCCTGTTAAAACATCATCCCGAGTTGGTATGTGTACCGAGGACCAAAAATTATTCAGCCCGCTGCATTCAGAGTTAAACTATTTTTTATCGTTTGCCCCAGAAGGCTAACAATGGAAGTGGTAGGTGCCCTTAGACGAAGCACGACGACAAAGCTATTTTTAAACCATTAAAACAGCTCGAAGAAACTCCACACTCTATCGGTAGTACAACAAAGGCCCTGACATTAAAAACGAGGCACTGAGAACTTTGTAAGTGTACACAACGTCTATTAATAAAACAGGTTTGATAGGCAGTACCTTGCTGTAGTTTCTCGTCGCCGCCATGTTGGACGTCCACACTAGCCGATTGTCGAACACGGACCAGCGGTCAGAATAGGAGAAGAAGTAGTGCAATTTAATTCCGTGAAACTGGAGGGATTTCATCTGTTGGTGACAATATCCAGTCATTGTGCCCATTTAACAGAGCCATGGTCCCAGCAACGGCACCTAATCCACCAAAAAGGCTACATCTGAAGAGAGGTGCCATTCGGAAACCTGTGCGACTTGGTGGAGATGTATGTCCAACAACAAAGTCAAGAGAGAGCTGCAGCCATGGCGACAACAATCGGGAGATATTTCACAGGTTACCCATGCGTGATAAGGACACTTTGCAGCAGTAACTGGTCTTGCAAATCGTCGTGAAGACGCGCCCACAGGCTGAAACAGAAAGATTCTCGTGTCTGTAGCCTGCATTTCAACCAAGATGATTACATTGTCCCAGCAACGGCACCAAACCCAAAAAAAGGCTACATCTGAAGAGAGGTGCCATTCGGAAACCTGTGCGACTTGGTGGAGATGTATGTCCAACAACAAAGTCAAGAGAGAGCTGCAGCCATGGCGACAACAATCGGGAGATATTTCACAGGTTACCCATGCTTGATAAGGACACTTTGCAGCAGTAACTGGTCTTGCAAATCGTCGTGAAGACGCGCCAACAGGCTAAAACAGAAAGATTATCGTGTCTGTAGCCTGCATTTCAGCCAAGATGATTACATTGTCCCAGCAACGGCACCTAACCCACAAAAAAGGCTACATCTGAAGAGAGGTCATTCGGAGATATGGTGGAGATGTATGTCCAACAAAGTCAAGAGAGAGCTGCAGCCATTTGCAACGACTTGTTGGTGGCGATATCCTGCCATTTTGTACAAGAGACTGAGCCCATTCAAGTGTCGTTTCACTTAGGACTGAGTCTCGCGTGCTGTTGTTGACGGAAGTCGTGCTGTGCACGTGAACAGGGATAACACGATTTGGAAGACCAGCTTCTGCTGCAAAGTGTCCTTATCACGCATGGGTAACCTGTGAAATATCTCCCGATTATACCTTTTGTTGTCGCCATGGCTGCAGCTCTCTCTTGACTTTCTTGTTGGACATACATCTCCACCGAGTCGCACAGGTTTCCGAATGGCACCTCTCTTCAGATGTAGCCTTTTTTTGGGTTTGGTGCCGTTGCTGGGACAATGTAATCATCTTGGTTGAAATGCAGGCTACAGACACGATAATCTTTCTGTTTCTGCCTGTGGATGGGCGTCTTCACAACGATTTGCAAGACCAGTTACTGCTGCAAAGTGTCCTTATCACGCATGGGTAACCTGTGAAATATCTCCTGATTGTTGTCGCCATGGCTGCAGCTCTCTCTTGACTTCCCAGCAAACATGCCCATGTGGGCCCACAGTGGGCAAGTGTGGGTTTACTGTGGGGGAGTGCGGGCAGGGCAAACCCACAGTAATCCCTAATGGGTCCCTAATGGGGTAGCCCATGTGGGACCCACAGTTGTTTTTCCCTTTGGGGCCCCACTTAGGGCTACCTGCGGGCAAACCCACTGTGGGCTTGCCCATACTTAGCCCACATCTGCCCCGTAGGGGTAGCCCATGTGGGACCCAAAGCTTATTTCCCCTTGTGGCCCCACTTAGGGCTACCTGCGGGCAAGCCCACTGTGGGCTTGCCCATACTTAGCCCACATCGACCCCGTAGCAGGATCCTCATTGTATACAAGCACATACAATAAAACATTATAGTTATAGTTTACATTACATTTTACACAGTGGCGGCTGGTGGGTAAATGGAAGTGGTAAGCTATAAATCAGTGAAGCCGTAGGCCTACTAGGGGTGTCCGAGCACCCACGGAAGATTTTTTTTGACAGAAAACACTCTAAATTGGTGATTTGTAAGCTCTTGAGAGAGGTTTTCCGCTGTTGGAGCGCACACATGCGCAGTACGTCAGTCATTGAACGCACACATATCGGAGAATCTCCCCAGCAAACAAGGGACGTCCCCCGGACGTTTATATGACATTCCCGACGTCCGGATTTGGTCCCCACCATAACGTTCTCTGGCGGACTTTGCTGGGACGTTATTAACGTTCGTAACAAGTCCGCAACTGGCCCTTCTATAACGTTCATAAAGAGCCGTAAAACGGACTTTTACAGAATGTTCGGATTTGGTCTCTTATAGACGTCCGCGTTTGGTCATTCAAAAACGTCCTGGTAACGTTCGCCTTAGGTCCTATGTGTGACGTTTGCATTCTGTTTAGAACAGTCACCAACAGCTAGAAAGCGAGCTACTGGTGCCTCTGTAATCTTTCTCACCTTTGTCTACCATTCTGCTCCTTCCCCCTCTTTTGGGTCCATCATTATATCTCCACCTGCTTACGTAGTTCTCCAAGGTTACAGGAAATGCAAATACATCTCACAATATAGCCACAAATGTAATCCTAAATTCTATGAAATCAAATTCAGACTTCCTGCCCTGCTTGATACAGGATGATATTCCAAGTTGTTGGACATACATCTCCACCGAGTCGCACAGGTTTCCGAATGGCACCTCTCTTCAGATGTAGCCTTTTTTTGGGTTTGGTGCCGTTGCTGGGACAATGTAATCATCTTGGTTGAAATGCAGGCTACAGACACGAGAATCTTTCTGTTTCAGCCTGTGGGCGCGTCTTCACGACGATTTGCAAGACCAGTTACTGCTGCAAAGTGTCCTTATCACGCATGGGTAACCTGTGAAATATCTCCCGATTGTTGTCGCCATGGCTGCAGCTCTCTCTTGACTTTGTTGTTGGACATACATCTCCACCAAGTCGCACAGGTTTCCGAATGGCACCTCTCTTCAGATGTAGCCTTTTTGGTGGATTAGGTGCCGTTGCTGGGACCATGGCTCTGTTAAATGGGCACAATGACTGGATATTGTCACCAACAGATGAAATCCCTCCAGTTTCACGGAATTAAATTGCACTACTTCTCCTCCTATTCTGACCGCTGGTCCGTGTTCGACAATCGGCTAGTGTGGACGTCCAACATGGCGGCGACGAGAAACTACAGCAAGGTACTGCCTATCAAACCTGTTTTATTAATAGACGTTGTGTACACTTACAAACTTCTCAGTGCCTCGTTTTTAATGTCAGGGCCTTTGTTGTACTACCGATAGAGTGTGGAGTTTCTTCGAGCTGTTTTAATGGTTTAAAAATAGCTTTGTCGTCGTGCTTCGTCTAAGGGCACACCACTTCCATTGTTAGCCTTCTGGGAAACGATAAAAAATAGTTTAACTCTGAATGCAGCGGGCTGAATAATTTTTGCTCCTCGGTACACATACCAACTCGGGATGATGTTTTAACAGGCAAATTTTCATTTTACACCGAAGTTCTCCTTTAATAGCCTTTTTTTGCTACAGAGCCATAACTACCCACGAGGAATGCCGGCGATTCTTTGTTACGCTAAATCGCGCGCATAACTGCTTGGCCACGCACAGAACAGGTCTGGGGGAGGTGTTAATAGTTATGGCAGCACCAACCCAAAGTATATCGACATTGTAACAGTATTCTTGTTTTTTGACCACAACACACTTACTAGTTTGCCCTTTGGTAGGCATTATTCGCAGTTTTATTTTGCAATGAAAATATCTTGCTATTATGTCGTGTGATGTTGCGTCTTTTATTATAATTGCTTGGCCACGCAGATAGTAGGTGACTGTAAATAAAAAGAGGAAAATTGACAACGAGGCCCGCCACTTCCAAGTGGAAAAGTGAGTATTTTTTTCACTGACATACGAAATAACTGTCTGCCTAATATGCAAGTAGACGTGGCTGTTTTCAAGCAGTTTAATCTCAAGAGTCACTACCAGGCGAGACATGCTGCTAACTACGACAAGCTAGGTATGAACAGTGCAAAAAATGAAAGCAACTGGGAGGTGTTTTAATGGCACAGCAGCGTTTTTCACAAGAACTCGCCAAAAAAATGCCACAAAAGCGAGCTACGAGGTGGCAACGTTGATTGCAACGCACTGCAAACCTAGCTTACCACCTTACTGGTGGTAAATTTGTTAAAGACTGGGTGATGAAAATGGCTGAAAACATTTGTCCTCAGAAGAAGCAAGACTTTGCCAACGTTTGCCTGTCTCGTAACACTGTGGCACGGAGAACTGAGGACATTTCGTCCGCTAAAAGAGACAGAGACAAAGGGTGTCGGGTTTGTTTTTTCCCGTTAGCCTGCGACAAAGCACGGACGCAACAGACATCGCTCAGTTACTGATTTTTTGAGAGGAGTGGATGGTGAACGTGAACGTGAGCAAAGAGCTTCGCTCCAAAACACCTGCAGATGGAGCAGCAGCTCTTGACAACTTTTACTGCCCGCTAGATAATGGCAGGTCCCAAGAGATTCGAACATTTGGTAAAAAAAATCATGAGCTTATTTGGCTCGACATACCTGTGCGAGAAGACATTCTCACTTATGAACTTTAACAAGAACCGTGTGAGCACAAGACAAAGTGGCATCTTGCGCATCAAAACCACTGTCTTTGAGCCAGACCTGGCCTTTTTGCTGCAATCTAAATCTCAGTACCACCCATCACATTAGTGCAGGCAAGTTATTTGTTTTCTGGGGTAGCCTAAATAAATTCTAAAAACACAGTGATTTGTGTGTGTTTGTGATCAAAACCCTCAGTGGTGTGTACTTCTGAATAAGATAACTGATTTTATTACTGGTCTTCAAATATAAAATGCACAGTAATTTTGGTAAAAATACATGTGAAGACATAAAAGCTATGCCATTGCAATAAAACATTCATTAAATAGTTAATTTGCATATTATTATTATTATTATTATTATTATTATTATTATTGTGTTATTATCGTGTCATTATAATGGTTGGCCCTCACACATGTTCACCTCGCCAAATTCGGCCCCCCTTGCAAAAAGTTTGGACACCCCTGACATAGAGGATTGGCCAAATTCTCTAAAATGCATATTGTGGTGTATTTCAATGAGCATGCAGGGATAGAATATGTTTGACTGCGAGTTCCATAAATGTTCTGGGTTTGATTGTGTATGCCTATAGCCAGTGGCTTAACAGTAAGTTGCAGCTGTTAATATACAGTATTTAGTGTAGTCTGTACTAGTCTAGTCTAGTATAGACATGAAGTTACAACACATACAGAGACAAGGAGTCTCTATCAATGCCGGCAGCCGGGTGTCAGATGCTAAAAAAGAAGAAGTAAAAAGATAAGTGCTGAGATTTGAAGGCTTTTGAATCTGGAAGTGAAAGAAGAGATGAGGCACTCATTATTACATTTGTTTTTGGCTCATTGGGATTACGGAGACATACTTCTGTATACACCCGGGTACCTGAGTGCAAATAGCATCTGCCTAATACTTATGCTGAACTTCTGCTCTCTTGTTCCAGGTCTGAATGGCACCAATTGTGACTGAAGTGTAATCAGTGTAGGGAGCTAGTAGGCTACTCCTCACACAGAGCTTTTCGTGGTGTGATGTCTGAGTTTCAGTGAAAGTTTGAACACTCATACTGCTGTCTTCCACAGGTCTGAGGTTTCCAAGGTGAATCAGAAGAACAGCATTTAACATCCTCAATCCAATATCCCTTAACGGAACGCTGTGTCATACCTTGGTGGACTTCCGTCACGTTTATTTAAGTCCAAAGGACAGCAATCTGGTCCATACAAAGTCCACGTTGTTTCCTCTTTTTTATAAATCCAAATATGGTCACCCCATGTGAATCTATAACATCAACAATCTACAACAACAAGATTTTTCATCAGAATGGTTCATTTGACTGGTTATCTGGCGACTCATGCATCACTAGACTATGCAGTTCTTGTAAACCCGACAGTGTGAAGTGAGGTCATAACCTCCCAGTATTTCTGGTGTAAACTCTGATTGCCCTGGTGCGGATACCAAAGCCCTTGAACTATTGGACCATATCAGAGAATGGGAATGGTGATGTTTGAAGAAGTGACGGCTGATTTTGTAGGTCTCATAAGACACCTCTTTTATATAAGGGGACCGGTCATCCTGATGATTTGTCAAAGAATTTTGCCAAAACAGGATGTGTCATTGTGCTCAACAGCCCAATGGGCCCGGACTTCATAGGCAGCTAATTGATAGTGTATTGTCTGCTGTCTCTAGATGCACCCCTGAATTCGCCGCCTGGCCAAAGCATTGTTGGTGTTGGCATGGATACACTAAATGTCAGGAAAAACAAAGTACAACAGATGCATTCATGAATTAACCTTTTTTCCGCCCGTTGGCCGTTAGTACAATGTGGTCCATGTGTGAACTGTAAGCTGGATGCTGGCACATCCACAGAACAATGATATTTGTTTCAGATGGCTTCCTATACTTGTTAGCGCTGTAAGCTCATGCTGTACTTGGGGTGCAGAAGTCACTGTGTGCCATGGCCATAGTCAGCTATGAGGTCACTGAGGTCCAGATCTCTGTATTTCTTTTTAAGGGATGCAAATAATATTTTAGTCAATACTGACCATACATCCGTATACTGAAAGAATGTATTCTTTACAGTACATGACAGTTTAGACTTGTCAGTGCATGGTGTGCATGCAACAGTTTGGGGAAGGGGACGAGCAATAGGCTTTCTCCTGTCAGCGAACACTCAGATGCTCAGTGGCAGCAGGTGGGTTTGACGTGAACTGTAGGCAGGAGACCAATCATTAAAAAAGTGCAACATGGTCAGTTGTGGAGTAAAGACATGAAAACGTCATATTACATAAAAGGCTGTCCTACACATATAAGGTGTGGTATGTTCATTTAATGCAGCTAACGATCGAATCTCAGTATTACAATTGCCCTTTTTGAAAATTTGAGCCGAGCATTATCATGCATCATAGCCTACCTTGGATGCTGTAGGTTCACTATTTATGAGTTTTTTAAAGTAAAAAAAAAGGAATACATATTACATCTCTGTTATAAATAAACCAGACGTCGATGACCCCTGTCAGATGGCGATCACGCCTCTCAGACATTGATGACCCCTCTCAAACGTCGACCACCCCTCTCAGACTTCATCTATATATACAAGGCTCTACCTTTGGGAGTAATTAAGCTCCATTTATCAGCTTGTTTTCTCTTGTTAAATGTGAAGTTGAAACTGGCAGAAATAAATTAATCCCATAATTTATTCCTGATTCTTTGTTGCTCTCCGACGAGTAGCCAGTTTCCTTTTCCAGACAGTTAAATTAAAAACAGATGGATTAGGAGCAGCAGTTTTGGAAGCTTTGGTTAAATGTTCTATTAAAAGCCAACAACAGCGGGTGGATAATATAGTTGGTGCGCTTTAACAATGGCTTCAAACAGATAATTAAAATCACGTTTACACTGCAATCACTTCATATAGTCTTGTGTAGAACGTGAGAGCACATCATAAAACAGTTCATGAGTGGCAAACTGCACTACCAGTGTCTTAAAGCTACAGCAGAGTCTGTGTGGTGGGCTGGGTCCAGTGGTTGCTGATTATGAGGAAAACACTGAAGACCTACATGTGAAAATACTTGTTGTTGGAGTCCTTTGGCAAGGACAGCAGTGAGATTTGAGTAGGAAAACATCCCTCAACGGTGGTTTTCAGAGCCTTTTCCCCTTTCCAGCCATGTACGCTGTCTAAATGAGTCCTTTGTGCACACGGCACGGGGGTGTAAAAGGTGCAACTTTCTCATAAACATTTCTCAAAAATATAATTTTCCCATAAATTCAATGTTATTTTTGCCAAAATCAGGGTTAACCACAGCCTATCAGAACATTTTAGGTTGACTCATTATTAACCAGACAATTCCAGTGGTCGAATCCTGGGTGTATTCTGAATGCTCCACAATAAAAATACTGCTCTGGGCATTGCTCCGCAAATCTCGGTGGTAATGATCTTTTGACTTTGGATCAGCATTCTGAATACTGTCAGCCTTTTTGTTCACACACTAAAACCTCACAGCACACACAGCATATCAACATATACAACATCACGTTAGAGTTCGAGTCCTTCAAGTTTAGAACCTTTAGAGTTTCAGAAGGTTGGCAATACTGGGGTTAAAATGATTGCAGTGGTAGCCCTCAGAAGTCAGAAACCTCAGCGAAAACATCTGACTGATTTAATATGATCCAGCTACCATCAGGGTTATCATGGATTTATTACAACTTCCAACAACTTCTCAAGTTAGCTCATTGGTATAGAGATAAAACATCACACATGTTAAAAGCATGAGTAACAATGTCTGTCAGCAGTTTTTATTTACAAACCATGTTCAGATGTCCATGATTCTAACCAAAGAAAAAAGAAGTAAAAACGTAGGTGTTCATAATAGCCGGAGCAAACCATAAGTAATTCTAGCACACTCAACAAATTGTTTTAGGAGCATAGGAGTAAGGAAGGGGTTTAATTTAATTGGTTAATGTTTTGTAAATATCACAAACCTTTTCTCAGAATCATGGGCTGCATCTTTAGTTTAGTTGGTGTGTGAGGGACACTGCTAAACATATTAGGTCCTGTGAAGGAATGTACCATTTCCCCACCCACCAGAGATAATATCATTAAAATTGATTAACGATCATTATGGTAATTATCAATACAGCGATCAAGGATCATTATGAACCCGCTGTCAGTGTATGTTCCTTGGAACCCCACCTCATGGCGTCCCCGTCAATGTGCTCTGAACTGTGTGGCATCTCAGATTCTGCAATCAGACCTCAGTACCAGACATCCAAGGGCAGGAGTTTGTTTACAGAAGTGGGCTTCATCTTTGCCAAAAACATTAAGTGACTCAGCAAGCCAAGCAGAAAATTAAACCACAGGTTTTGGTGGACGCTGTGGAGATAATGTTCCAATGAATGTGGAATTCGATTTTAGATGATTTGTTACTGACACTGAGGTTTCTAAGAGTCTTAATATGCTCAGTAATTAAACCCAAGTCTTCATAATCACCAAAACAACATGAACTCTTCACCCATGAGCCTATCATAATTACAGGAGGTGACCAAGAGAAAAGTGATCCACTGAAGTAAGTTTAGAGGTCAAGGACGAGAGACTTCATCTGTCATGAAAACTCACACAGACACTTGACAGCTTGTTCGTCTCCACTCTCGCAAAGAAACTCCCTCTCTCTCCCTCTCTCTCTCTTTTTGACTCTTACAAGTGCTGGAAAGTGCTGGCATGTCATCCACACAGCCAGCTGCTTCCTAAAGGAATGCTACATCATGTGCTGATGTTGATGTTCTCTGAGACATCTGACCACTGCAGCAGTCTAGAGTCTGTCCTGGCAAGCACAATACCTTATTTGATTGCACAGTGCAAAGAGGCCTTTGTCCATGTTGAAGCCAACACTATTTGTAAGAGCAGCTTTCTGTTATCATGCAAAGTATAAATATTTGACTTTTGACATGAAAACTTGCACAGACCTGCAGTTTAACAACCACTACTAATTCAACAAATATAACAGCAATCAGGTGAAAAAGCTAGAAATAAGATTTTGCCAAATGTTTTTGCTCTCCCTCTTCTGTCTGTGAAAGGCGTGGGTGCAAAATCTATATGCAGAAGAGCTCCTTGTCTCAGTAGCCTATGTATCAGCTCATGGCATGCAACTCCCACAGATAAACTTCCAGCTCATATGGTACATTCTGAAGTCTGGCAAATGCTCGCAATCCTTAGCTTTCTCAGTGCCAGGAGAAATAATAACATTCCTTGTTAACTTTTTAGTTGTTTTTTTGTTTGTCTGCTGTTTATTTTGTTACTTTGTTTACTCACAAAAACATGTTTCCGTTCCCAGGGACAGCTGCTGGGGGCCAGAGACTCATGTTGGGGGTGTCAGTGCAGCAGGGAACCTGTGGTCATCCATCTGCATACATGACAGTTTGAGGGCACTCCTGAGCTCAGCCGTCTGCATCTCCGCTCGCTAATCCACCCAGCAGACCAGCGGCTGTTGGCTGGATCTCTCTTGGCAAATGCTATGGGACGTGTTTTTTTAACATGCACATGCGAAAAGCGAGAGGAATGTGGGAGATGAACATTGGGACAGTGGAGAAGAAAAAGCAGAAGTGCGAGTTGTTGAAAACATGAGTGATGCTTCATGCTGCTTTAAACAACGCAGATGATCTGATGAAGCAGATCTGCATACTCCTTGTGCCTTTACACAGCATCTTATATAGAAATTAATTTTATGCGACAATCCCTATCAATTTACAGCTCGGATTCCTCACAAAGTCTGTGCCACTCTGTCCAAAGTTGTTTTCTTCCAAATGCAAGATGGGGTGTGAGTGAAGGCGGCCTATTTGAGTGGGACCCAGTGGCAACAACTGCAAACCACATGCGGGCTGTAACACCGTGTGCCTCAACTTCGTCCAGCACATCCTTGGATGTCGAATGAATCAAGTACTCGCCAGCAACAGCCTCCAGGCAGAGTACACAGAACTAAAGTTTTAAAATACAACGAGAATAATGCACTGGTTTAGAGCAAAGTGCTGTTTTACAAAAATAGAGGCTGAGTAGGCTTCTCCTAGTGATGACAGCTGTCCCAAAAAGCACATCCTCCTGTTCAACTGGATTTAATGTTTAGGGGTTTGTCAACAAATCTCCATGAGCATGTGATGTCCTACTTTGTAACTGTTTTCAGATGTACGATGTGCTCTCAGTGTGCATGTTCTGATATTTTTCTTTCTCTTACTGTTTTTCAGGACATTTGATTTTATTTCAAATGTGTGGCCAAAATAAAAAAAATATTTTGATGTACTGACTAAAGGCAGTTACAGACGGATTAAAGAAAACAAGATGAATTGACAGAGCACAAAAAAAAACACTTAAGTCGTTTGACCTGCTGTGAGTAAGAACATATCAAATGGGCAGTTGTGGGGTTAACTTCTTTCCTCGCAACATGTTTTAATCCCAGACGAGTCTCCACACCCAGACACTAACCCTGCACAGCAAAACACTCCGCCCATACGCACTGACGCTCATGCTCACACATACACGCGTCTTGTCACTGGGCATGAATAAGTGTGACAGGGAGTATGACCACAGAGCTGTGTGCACCACACTCATCTGCATCTAATTCCTTCGGAGAGCTCTGAGTCACCTTCGTGACTTGTAGTTTTCTGTGTTGTGGCCCATGTGTCTCTTTTTCTTTCTTCGCGTTGCTCTCCAGGGAAGGAGGCACGACTGTAAGGGTATAGGCTGGGCGTGAAGATTGGAAACAGCTGTCAGAGCTGTTGGTGCTGCTGCACCGTTGCTCAGCATGAGGTAATCTTCATTTACACGGAGCCTGGTGGAGATGGGGCTGCATGTATAGAATAGACTATTCACAGGAAGGTGAATAGCTGTGGATCACATGTCAGAAAAGCATGTTCCCCCCCTCCCCCCCCCCCCCCCCCCCCCAGCCTTCACATGTTTTGGATTTTACTAAAAAATGTAGGTACGTATATGAATGCCAGTGTGCTTCGTACTGTGTTCTTTAAACACAATTGTGTGTACATTCAAGAACATTAGCCCTCACCTCCCCAGCTCAGCATTTAGTGCTGACAAAACTGTATTCACAAGCCAAGGATTATATTCCATTAGCAGTCCTTTGAGACTCTGGGTGATGTGTCGATCTTTTCGAAAGGTCCTTTTAACATTACAAACAAACTGAACAACGCTAATAAATTACGATGATTAATCACACGCACGTTGTGAAGAGGCGAGGCAAACATCTCAGGTTTTCCAGTTCCATTTGTGGTGTTGCTTTCCACTTTGTTGGACTGAATGGTGGCTTTTGAACATTTACTGGAAGAAGTGTTTCAGAAGTTTTGATTTTTCTGTTTTTTTTTTTTTTTTTCAGAATTCATGTCTCTGACGCAATAGGCACATAGTCATGGATTTTTGAATGCTTTTAAAGGAAGATCTGGAAAACACCCTATGAGAAGAGCATGCATAACATTTTGTCTGGTTTTTTTTTGGATTACTCAAAACAATGACTCAGCCATGATGTTATTCCAGGCTGTGTGATTCTCCTCCATAAAACTGATAAGACCTTTGTTGTTCTAGCTAATCATCTTTATCTTATTGTACTAGATGTTTTGAAGAAACATTGTTGAAAGTCTGTATCTTTAAAGGTGTACTTCAATGATGGATTGGTTTCTTTGCCAAGTCGACCCGGGCCCAGTACCAACTCTCCAGTCTCGTTCTCTGGGTGGAGCAACTGCACAAATGATATTCTCCATTTCCAGATTACTACAAATGCCAACAAAAAGCTAAGACAAATATTTATAAACTAGTAGATACAGAATGTTTCAACTGATTTTTCGCTCCAGTACATTGTTTTTTAAAAGGATGTTGAGGGTACTTGTGACCAAAGAGGAAAAAAATGTCTGTATGCTTTTCCCTAGCAACCAAGCCATTGTTTTCAACTATGTGCATATGAATTCGCTTACATAATCACATCAGTCCTGTGCATGTGCACAGGCAGTCGTGCTGTGAGGCAAGAACTTGCAGAAAGTAAGCCGAAGTATAAATGAAACATCTGGATCAAGAGTACTTGTTCTGTCATCATGCTGGTGGAGCCTTGTTAGGCTTTGAGGAGTGGGGAGTACTTTGGATATTCTGGATAACATATTGTATTTTATTTCATTTGAACAGAACACTGGCATATGCAGCCATACACCCTGTGCCCTGACCTGACATTACAGGTCACATTAGAATTGAACATGAAGAAGCATTCGGTACACTTTAGTGGGATAGGCAGTTAACCTTTTAAAAAAGCAGCCAGAGTTGAGAACAGCCCTGCCCTTTAAACAAAGAAATTCTTCTCACTGTGAACGTGTCAACAGACTGTCTGCTCTAAAGCCAATTTCTACTTGGTTCGTTGACTCACATGATACAAATGAGAGACACACACATTCTCATTCTTCAGCTGTGTGAAGTTATCACTCTGTGCACAAAGGCAACACTGATGTAAGCTCCAACTCACTTTTACAACACTTTAATCCCCGGGGTCCACTGGCCCACTGCAGACCGTAGAGATCAAAGTGCTGCTATAAAATTCACAATAGGAGTTTGTCAATATGGCCTTTTTGTAGATTTGCTGACATTGGATCTACATGTTTTTATTTTTTCTACTATAAGTTTCTTTTAAAGGGGATGTATGGGTCAGTTTGCATACTAAATACAAAGGGAAGACTAAGTCTTAAGCAAAACAAAAAACAAGCAACACAAAAATACCAGCAGTCCAAGAGCAGATGTTTCAGTACTGTGCTTTTTTGATGCTAATGCTGGTCTTAGGCTCTTCGTATTAACAATCACTCTTAGAGAGTGTTAACTCTTCCTTTTCTATCAGCTGTGCAAACCCTCTCCCTCTTTTGACTCTTTTGAAAGTCATGCACCTTAGCTGATTTTTTTTCTCTCATCTGATTGCAAGAGTATTTACCTTCCTGTGAATAGTCTATTCTATACCAAATATAATGCAGGCAGTATACAAAGCCAGGACATTACTTTATAGATCCGTACAAAACCAAACGAATAGATGGATTGGATTTTCTTGTCGAGGGCTTTGGGACGTTTTACGGGCATGGCACGCTGAGAGGTAACACAGTCAGTTGTCTTGAATACAAAAGGTTTTATATACAAACTAGAAAAGCACTCAGAGAGCGCAGACCTCCGCCAAGGCAGCTCAGATCACCACCAAAATGTAATCACTTTTAAGATAGCCACAAGAGGGCAAAAGTTCTGTGGAGAACAATTTGGCCCTATCTCACAATGGTGAAGAATCCTTTAAAAAATCCATATCGCCACCAAAATCTAATCATTTCTCACTTAGCCCATTTCTGAGCTGTCCTGAAAATTTTCAAAATCCATCCATAACTTTTTGAGTTAAGTTGATGACAGACAAACAGATGGACAAACAAACAAACAAACTAGAAACGCACTCAGAGAACGCCGACCTCCGCCAAGGCAACTCAGATCACCACCAAAATGTAATCTAAGTTGATGACAGATGTACAGACTAGGATGGTCAAACAAACAAACGGGTGAAAACATAAGCTCCTTGGCGGATGTAAATATGGCTTTTACTGAAATGTGTAATGTTATAACATCCAGCTTGTTGACATGATTTTCAAATTACAGTTGTTTTTTTAAATAACAGTATTTTAATTGCTGCATACTGTTTTAAAAATTGCCCACTACGGAACTAAAAGCAAACCAAATGTATTAATTTGAAAAAGTATCATTTCAGCATTTATATACAAAAACAAATTAATCGAAATGAAAACAGTTTTTTGAAGTGTTTTTTTTTAATCAGTTTTGGTCTAATGGCAGCTTATTCATGCTTCGCATTGTTTATTTTATGAAAGTGATTTCATCCAAGAACATTCTTCTTTAAAAAGAATCAGATAAAGGTTTCTGACATTCAATAAGGTAGACACATCCTTCACTCACACAGGTACTAGTCTGGAGGTTAAACAAACAAAAGCACATGAACTAAGCAGGGGCACGAGGGACAGGAAGGAGGGGAAGGGGTGGTGGTGGTGGGGTGGGGGGTGGGGGGGTGGAGTAGCAGTGGCCCATACATTGCAGGGTTCAGACGTTATGTGGTATGTGGTGGTTAGAGAAAAAGGTCTGGCTGGTTATTGTGGAGTTAATTGCTTTTTGGAATGTGTCCACCTTTTACTTTAAATTTGTATACTTTTCAATTTGAACTTACATTCTAATTTGTATTTTTTGTCTATGTTGGAATTGGAAAATCCTCCCCTTTGAAACTTTTTAAAATTGTCTACAAAGAAGCTTTCACTTTAAAGTTTGTGTGTTCATGTACTTAAATACCCATTGTTTTTTTTCTGAAGTATAATACAAAAAACATTCACACAAACATGTGAGTAGCAAGGTAACCAGCCAAAGCAAAAACAAATATGCACATGCATGGATTGTGTGGCAGAGATAGGCATATGGGTGACCCATATGTCTTAAACATAGTGTTACATAGTTTGATACAAACTTCCAAAATAACTGCATTATGTTACAATCTGGAAGGTTTTGTTTTAGCTAAGTTGGATTCTGTGTTTGGGATTTAAAAAGTATAGAATTTAGTATAGAATTTATCACAGGTCTACAAATTCTCAGAGGTTCACTGTCATCCACAGTGTGCATGCCACACAGTCCTTGTCAATCTCCCGTGCAAGCGAGACCAATTTTTTTTTTCATTGCCATTAACTCTATGTTTTTCTGACTATAGCTAACCAGATGTTTAGATAGTACTTGCCTTTGTTTTTATTTCATTTATTTTAAGAATTGGTCATCAGTGATCCTGAAGATGAATAGGTATTGAGTATACAGGTGTTTTGTAATCTACTATAAAACAACACTTCACTATACAACATGCATTTTTATGTATCAAAATATCACTAATTTGTTTTAAATAAGTAAGTTCAATATTTCCTAAACAATCTAAATGTCTGTAATTCAAGTTAGCATGTTGTTTTGCTAGGAGATGTTTATTTTGGGGGTGACTTTGCTCCTGCTTCTTATAATAAAACAAGTAATTGGATCTTGGTTGGAGCTGAGATTCAGGTCATGTTTTGTCCTTGTAGTAAAACAACAAATTGTTTATCTGATAAACATTTTAAATGTTTCTAATATAAGTAAAAGCTGTTGCGCTGCCCACCCTAGGGAGATAAGCTTGTTTTGAGACTGAGCTTCACATGATGTCCACCTGCCTCTTATATCAAAGCATCTAACTGTGTTTAACCCACAGACAAATGTGGTAATCCATCTGCGTTTGGGCAAGCTGGTGTGTCCCACTGACACCTCATTTGGATGAAGTATTATTGTTTTCAATTCAAAAGATGTAAAAAAAACAAAAAACAAACAACAAAAAACCTGGCTGCTCTTTGACACTGCTCAATGATTTACTGCTGAGTTTCATCTTCAAACGTGCCATCACAGGACACAGCACACAGCAAAACTATGTGACAGCTATGGAGGATCAGTCTAGTCCCTACCAACTCTACACCAGAACAGATCTCTTTGAAACTATCACCAGTGTCATATATGATGTATTTCAACAGTTGTGTTGCCATCCATAAAGCAGCCTTTTTATCATACACACATACTGTTCACAACTGCATAACAAAATGCAAAATGGCTGCAAAAATGTGTAACATACGTTTGTCATTAAGGGAATCCAGCAATCCAGGCCATAAATCAACACAGTGGAAACAGATGCGGACATACTTGTGCAGTGCTGAGCAACAAGGCATGAACCTTCTCCAGAGGAAACTGTTCGAGATGGCCTGGAACAGTCAGATACTCCACTCAGCTATTTGTATGGAAACAGGAACAATTCGCTGCTGTATATTATTAGCTTCTGTCATGAGTGGCTTTGTGTAAGTGCAGTTTCCCTCCCCATTGTGAGCTGCAAGCACGGGGGAAATATTACCCTATTTTACTTTACTGCAGAGTGCATAATATTTATATCACTAGAGGCAAATTACCACTCAGAAGAATGCTACATTGTCTTTATTTGACATTCATCAATAACTGTTGGTTGTAAATTCTGAAGTGTGTGAATATGTTGTAGCCCAATCGTATGAAGTGAGTGAATAGTGAATAACAGTCACTGATAACATTTACTGTGTGATGGCAGAGAGATAAGAAAAATGTTGTTTGTGTGTCCTGCTCTTGCCACCTAGAGGGTGAAAAGTAAAATTACTTTTAAACCAAACAGTGATGTGATCCTTACATCATATCTAGATCAGTGGGAGTATTGTGAAATATGAAATCAAATTAAGCACTATAAATGAGTGACTGGTATTTCATCAATCAGTTAGTCAGTAAATACTGTGCCCTCAACCTTAGCACTGTCCTTTTATAGCCAGTTGTGTCGAAACTGCAGAAACTCACTAAATGAATGGGGATCAGTGTGGATGAGATTGGAATAAGAATGCATATGGGATTGATACAAGACAGCAGACACTCACTAAAGAGCAGGTTTGTGCTGTTGGGCACCACATTATACCCAATAACAGGCCAAAAGATAATATTTTTAAAGACATCACTCAAACTTACACAACTTCTATCAGCTTTTGTAAAATGTAGATAACCAGGATAAGTGAAAGTGGAGTCAGGCAATGGTCTAAAACAAAAACAGAAATTACCAAGTTACAGTATAGGCTAACACATAAGAACAGAATGATTTAGATTCTATAGGCTATTTTTGACCACTTACTGAAATCTCCACTGGAAATTTTTACAGGTCGTTTTTAGGGCAGAGACAGGGTGGTACAGCTCCATGGGCTCAGGACACAGAGACTCCCGTGGGAAGGAGGATTTAATTAAATGGGGCCAGGAACAATATCCTTTTGCTGGAGCAAAAATCCTTACTGCAGAGGGGTATCAAGAGTTTCAGGTGTTCTGAGGGCCAAAAACTAATTTCTCCTGTCTAGTACACTTGAAAAGCGATTAGCCTAGTCAAGCCGTGTCGTGTGTGGTCATGAATTTATACATTTATGTATATGAAAAACTTAAAGCGAAAGTTAAACTTATGGCACGAGCAGAATGTTGTCAGTGGCTGGGTCGCTTCCTCGTTCAGACCTCACAGACCTCCTCTTACATGATTCGCGATATCCGTTCTCAAATTACAAGAGCATAGGTAGGATAGTGATTCGTCAACTTTGAGTTTTGTGTGTTCCCGTTGGCTGCGGGCTTGTGTACACGTCAGCAGTCAATTTCAAGTCATTCCCTTGAACACGAAATGACTTTTTTCCTCTTCCTGGTTACAAGTTTTATGACACAAGATACTTTCTGTTGGTGAGTTTACTTAAAAACGTAATACAGCCTAAAAGTAGGCAAATACTAGTCTCTGGCGTTTATTTGTTGTAGTAATAATGCTGGTGTATTTTGTTATTATTTTATCCTAGGTGATACCTAACCAAAATGACCGTGAGGTAAATGTCATACTTCGACCCATGCGAGCACAGATGGTCTCTTCAACAGAAGGATGTGCTGAATGCGCATTATAAGACATTTTACAAAACGACGAATTGGTTTGAACGAACCACAAGTTCTAACGCGCCTCTTTAATCGAGTAATGAACACGATTGGTTGTGTTTGTGTTCTATAGGTCTGTGTATGCGCGAGAATTCATGCATGTCCGTAGCTTGATGTGACAAAATGAGATTCCGACTTCTCCGAAGAAACCTAATTGCCTTCCTGCTTGTCTCCTTAGTTGTGTTCATCTTAATGTACACAAAATTTGCCATAGTCTCAGACAAACCCCATGAGACACCACCTCTGGAGACCATCCAAACCACTGCCCTAAGCAATTTCCAGTATAGATCAGTAATGGACATGCGGACTTCGGTGTATGACAGTAACTTCAAACAGTTTGTTCAGAATAATGACAAGTTTCCAGGTGACCCCGAAGTGGTCATTGTAGTGCAAGTCCACAACAGGCCAGCTTACCTCAAATTGTTAGTGCAGTCATTGGAAAATGCTGCAGATGTTCACAAGTTTTTAGTTATCTTCAGTCATGACTATTTTTCCCCGGAAATAGCCAGTATTGTTCAAGGGATAAACTTCTGCAAGGTTTTGCAGATTTATTTCCCATATAGTCGTCAGCTTTATCCGGATGAGTTTCCAGGACAGGACCCGAAGGACTGTCCACGGGATATAGCCAAGGCTGATGCCATCAAATCAGGTTGTCTCAATGCTGAGCACCCAGACTCCTACGGCCATTACCGGGAAGCCTCCATCACACAGACCAAACACCACTGGTGGTGGAAACTACATTTCGTGTGGGAGCGGGTACAAACCCTTCAGGGATTCAGCGGTTTCAGCGTCTTCATTGAGGAGGACAACTACATCCTCCCTGACTTTTACCACATTTTCAAGGGCATGCTGGAGCACAGGAAGTCTGACTGCCCTGACTGCGACATGCTGGCCCTCGGCAACCATGACGGCCTGAGCCACTTCCAGGAGTTCTCAGGCAAGCTGGAGACGGCAAGCTGGCTGTCAACGAAGCACAACATTGGCATGGGCATCTCCAGGGAGGTCTACTACAAGCTGATGGGCTGCAACAATGAATACTGCACCTACGATGACTACAACTGGGACTGGACTCTGCAGAACTTGTCCGGCATGTGCATCTCCAAGCCCCTGAAGGTCCTCGTGGCTCGGGGCTCCAGGGTGCTGCACACAGGCGACTGTGGCCTGCACCAGAAGGAGGCCTGTCGGCCCGAACTGGTCCAGACAAAGGTGCAGGAGTCTCTCCAGCAGGCCAAACCGGCTCTCTTTCCCCAGACTTTCACTGTGACTGATCATGGTCCCGCTCAGCACACGCCACACATGAAGAATGGGGGATGGGGGGACATTCGTGATCATGCACTATGCAAAAACTATGCCAAACGTCTCTAAGCCAAATCATCTTTTTATTAAATTCCCCCCAACAATGTTTGGGATACTATGTGCCATTCAGATTCTGAACATGAAAAAAAATATTTTCTGAATCGTATATTTTCCAAAGATGCATACACAGAGTGGGGGATAACAACGGCCACATCTTTGAAAATCAGGATTGGAATCTTTTTTTTTTATCTTAAAAGAAATAAAAAATTCTCTGTTATCTGTAAGTAGGATTACTGGCAGACCATAGACATTTGTTTTGTGATTTTTGCAGGCCAGAACATTACGAAGGTGCCATATGAATTGCAGTGATCCGTCCCAGGCTGTCACATTTCATTTTCCATTATGCATTTACATCTGTATTCTGTGGCACATTTAGAAGAAAATGCATTCCATGTAGGTAGCATTCCTTAATGATATTTGTATGCCTTATTTGTAAACATCAAAACAGACACAGTTTTAATCAAGCAAATGTGTGCAAAAACCGAAGGCTTTCTTTCTGTGTTTTCAGATTCAGGTTTTTGTTTTGCATTTAGGTTAGGCAAGACCATTGTCTTGGTGACTAGTGCCTGGACTTCTGGAGTATCTGTTCCCTGTCATTTACATGAATATTTACACAGGGCTAAGAGAGAAAGAACATCAAAGATGCAAATGGAATTTGTTTATATGGTATAGTGGTTTTGCTTATTCTCTGGGTTTCTCGTGTTATTTCGGTTTATTCCCAGCAGAACAGAATATACATAAACACAGTGAAAGGCTTTTAAAAGCTATTTATTGATGATCTTTACTCGTGCTTGCTGTGATTTCAAAGGTCCCTGTCCCTGTTTGTCTTTTCTTTGTGAAATGTTGGCTTTGCTGAGCTGAACGTCTGTGTTAACCTCTGCACTGACCTTTGTTCCACAGGAAAGGTGTGTTTCCTCTTGGTTTGTGCCTATTAGGGTTTCGCCTAGTCCCAACCACTGTGATTACACTGTTTTAAGTACTCCTTCTGACCACCATGTGATCACAAATATTTTTCTCACATACAGTGTAAGGGAAACTGTCACAAACCACCTGTCAGCTTTAAGAGGTTTGTTAGAAATGTGTGAGACATTCACATTTTCAACGTTACTCCTGCTCCTACACTTTTCATACTGGTTCACTAACGAAAGCTATATTCTGAACAGCATTTGCATATGCTTGTCTGTTTTCACGTTCATTAGGATCTTATATTTGTTTTAACTGTAATAACCAAAGATAATTTGGTGGTGGAGGAATGATAAGACCTAAAGTCATTAAATACAAATAGCTTTAACTCTTTTTGAGATAGAAAGAAAGTGAGAAAGATGTAAATAAAGACAGCTGTGAAGCATGTTGAGAGTAATCTCTCAGATTGTCTACGTCACTGTAAATAATAAATATGATAAGTTGTCATCATATAAGAAAAATAAGTCTTCTCATTTCCGATTAATCTGCCGAGTCTTTTTATTTCCAAATGATTTAACATGTAGCATAATAAAGCACACTGGGGTGGCTATATACTGCACCACAAAAACAACTGACTTTACATTACATGACACAGAGGTCAAATGCCATTTTTAGCACTGACAAGGCGAGTTAAAAGTATTCTGGAAAATGTGTTGACATCTGTAAAACAGGGAACAACTATAGAAACAGGTGCATGGCTAAAAATGTCCTATTTGCAGTTAAAACAGTAAATTCCAATTTACTGTCACTCTGACAATTTTGCCTGGGTAGGGAACCGTATTTCCCTTACCCCAAGGTAGGAGTATGGTAAGAAAAGCAAAAAAAAAGTCTTAAGGATCATTGTTGTTATTGTCTTAAAAAAAGTCAGCAGTGACCTCAATAATAATAGTATAATAATTAATAACTATTAATAATAATAGTTAATAGCCAGGAAATTACTATTGTGTAATTTGACTAAACATTTGAATGTCAAAAGTTGCTAAATCCCACTGGATCTTATTCAGGAATCAGAGTCTATGATAAAAAGGAATACAAATTGGGCCTCAGTCACTAAAACCAGTCACTACAGTGAATGTGCCACCAAGAACTTTACAATGCATACTAGGTACGGGAAATATCTTTGATATTTTGTAGCTGTATTAATTCCACTGGCCTTGGGAACATCATCACCATGAAATACTTGGCCATTTTAAATCATAATATGACTCCATCGAGACACTATAATTGAGTCATTCATTGATCAAACAGCACATCAATTAACCCAAACATCAATTAATATAAACAAAAAAAAAAAACAAAAAAAACAGTTCACCGAACACAAATAAGCCTCCACCCACAGAAAATAGCACAAGCAAGGGTAGGAGTTCAGAAGATATGAATACATTTTGTGAAGAGAAAGTTCTTAAAGTCTTTTCTTGTGTTATCCAACTAAACGGCATGATGAAGGAGAAAACTAACAGTTGTATCTGACTAATTTAAAAGTTTTGTAGCGAAGTATTATGGGAAATGCAACAACTCCTCATGTAATTGGACCAAAGACTAGTTCTGTTGTCTTTGATTGGAGCACTGGCTTGTCTACTGGTTTGGCCAATGGTGTGCACGTTAGCGTTGTAGCTAGAAACATCGTGTTACTGCAACGTATCATAGAAGGATCAGACTCTAGATGGCAGATTAATCATGGAAAAGACAGCAAACTGTAACTCACCTCCCACAGACGATGAAGACGTCGTCGTTGAAGATGAAATATGGTGTCTACAGCGGGTTGGGAAAGAAACAGACTGGCTCCATCTATTGGAAAATGCAGAGGTGACGTTAGTCTACTAGCTAGCGAGACACCTCCAGTTAGCTATTCTAGTCAACAGTTTGTGTTCGATAGCTCATTAAAACGGTTCACCAATAAGTTCATACTTGAGCTATGTAATGTGTACCATACTACTTAGCGACGTAAATCGCACTTCCTAACTTGGTCCTAAATTCCTCTAACAACATTGTAGCTGCACGCTTGCTAGAAATAGCAATGCATGTATGTCAATGTATGCTAGGTTTGCAAGAGCTCTTCTGTGTTTGTAGACTTGTCGGTGTTGTTATCACAGCTAAATTATCTGCCGAACATGTTCTAGTCAACCGGAATGTGTCTGTTTAACGTTTCAACACAAACTAGCCAACAGTTCGGAAACGGATTTAGAATAACATCCCGTGCCAATGTAGTTTGCATCACGTTTTACGTCAACGATATCTGCCAAACGAGCAAGGGATTTGGCCATATGCCCAAGTTATTTCACTTGTGCTGATTTATACTTCTGTTTCAGGTTACAATCGGACGCGGACTGGATGTCACTCATCGGTTATTATCCATGACCTGCCCTCTCATGATTTCTAGGAAACACTGTATTTTTAAACAAACCGCCAGTGGTCAGTGGACAGTCACTGATAATATGGCACGTATCTCGCTCATACATCATTTTATTAAGCTGGTTGTGTGTCTGCACCCTTGGCTGTATGGCACGTAATGCATCCCCCTCATTCTTTTCTCTTTCAATGACTTTGTAGAGTGTGAATGGTGTGATGGTGAACAAGGAGCGAATACCTGCTGGAGCACCTCATGCTCTGGAGGAAGGGGACACTATTGCAATTGGGCTGCCCTTGAATGGCGCTCCTGTGGAATATGAATACAAACTGACCCGCCAACACCAGCGGGAGGTGGAAGCCTTCCTGGCCCAGCCGCTCAACCCAGGCGAGTATTCTTACAAGGTATTCAAGCACAAGATGACCAAACGGAAACGTCTTGTGGACGAGGCTGAGGTGTGTGCCCCGCCCAGCTCCAAATTAAAAGTGCAGCGGAGTTGTACCTCTCCCCACCAGTCTCTCACTCAGGACTCCCCCCCTGTACAGCCTCCCCCCTCCGAAAGGACTCAAGGCATTACCGGAGCCTCCCAGGAGGCTGGGCCCAGTGAGCCGACCTCTGCTCGGGGGGTAAGGACACCCACAGAGTCTGGGCCGGGTCACCTAGACACGGAGAGCGAGGAGCTAGCAAGCATACGGGACTACAGCCAGAACATGCTAGCACTGAAGGAGCAGGTGGAGGACACGCGGAAGCAGGTGGCCACCCTGGAGGGCCAGCTGCAGCGAGGAGGAGGCCACCGGGAGCGCGATGCAAGCGGGTTGCGGGCCCGGCTGGAGATCTTGCGGGGGGAGCTCCGCAGCCACCAGCAGCAGGCCCTGAGCCACATGAAGAGCCTGGAGAGGACCTACTGCGACGAGGAGAGGAGACTTGAGGTGAACACACTGCTACAGCTTGCATACTTGAGTGAGGTCACCAGAATAAAACACTCCTTGCTCACAGAGTCCAGGATCACCGGTTTAAAAAGAGGCTATTTTTCTAATTCTCATTAAAAAAAAAAAATTGGGTTCCAAATCATTAAAAGGCTGTTCCTGCTCATTGACGTGCATCCCACTGCCCTGCCAACAAGGGGTGCGTTGTAATTTGACAAATGTCACTAGCAGGTAAATACATTCTCTTAGGCTGTGGTCCTACCATAGAGCAGGCTCATCACAAATATGATTCATTCAGTAATGACAAATGAAAAAATAAGGTCTGTTCACACCAAGAACTATAACTACGATATGGGCTTCCACACTGAAGAACGACATTTTAACTGCAACATTTTAGTCATGATACATCTATTAGGACATGACGTCCTGTGAATTCTTATGAATTCTGATTGGCTGACAGTGCTTTTATAGTTCATAAAATCGCTCTGAAAGTCACCACAACAATATCATTCAGCCAGTCGTTGTCGTTATAGTTGATATGTGAATTGTACCATTTACTAAAGTTGAAACGATCGTTTTACAAAGTTATAGTTCTAATTGTGAACGGCTCTTTATAACCATTTGAAAAACGGTCAAAAGCAAGTTTGAAGAACTTCATACATGGCGGTAACATTCACTGCGTGCACATGGCTGAGTTGAATCCGATTGGAAATGGTTTGGGATCGTATCGAATTCATGTGCACAGGCTAAAGATCGTATAGGGATTGATTTCGCGAATCCGATTGCAACCCCTGGCCTAAGCCAATGTTAATCCGCTTGGTGCCGCCTTGTGCACGGTATTGGTTTGGATTCGCGTGCTGCGCATGTAAAACCACTCCCAGAAGCTTCTGTCCCTGATTTTCATCCATACTGAACGTCGAGGCTTTCTAGCGCCTGCTCTCAACAAGTCTCGTTGTCCTCAATTGCTTGTAATATCAAACGCCGACGGCACAGTTTATGTCGTATCAAGGAAACCAAAAACGCTGTTTGTTCTTTCATACGGACTTCCAAACAAAAGAGAATGCACAACATGCATGCAAATGCTGCTCTGTCAGCCTCCTCGAGCGCTATCTTTGTTTTGTATGCCGCCAGATAGTTTGTTCATTTTCTTTTTAGCAGCCGTCAACCTGAAGTAGTTCTAACACCACTTGTTGAAAGGAATACAGCGCCATCTAGCGTAGCGGAAACGGCCAGGTCTCTGACCATTATCCGCTTACACGAACTATCATGTGCACAGGAATTTGGGACAGACCACCCGTTGGGTAGCAACACCCAATCCAATACCAATCCAATCCGATCCTACCATGTGCCCGTAGTGACTGGCTACAAGTGAATGAATTTTGATACTGGACAAAGTATCAATGAAATAGTCTGGTGGTGTGTGCGTGTAAAGTAACATGGTCACAGGACATGGTGTTTCACTTGTAAGCCAACAGTATATTAAATGTGTTGATCAATGATCGTATACCATATCCGTTAAAAACCCTACTTTATTTTTATTTATAAAGTGCATTTAAGCACAGCTTCCACTGACCAATGTACTGTACATTACACAAAGGAGACAAAAAACAATTAGTTGTTGTTATTAGTGGCTCTCAACAATATTATACCTAAGATTTATTCTCCTCTTTTTTGTTATCAGATTGAAAAATCTCAACAGAAGGAGCAGGGAATAAGGAAGCAACTGGAGCAGGCTTTACAAGAAGTAGGAGACCTTTTGAAATGTGCTCAGCCTGTTTGGTAAAAACTGACATTGTGCCAAAGTTTATTTATTAAACGCAAAGGCACATTCACTATTCTTTTATTACCTCTGCTTCCTCTTGCTATTGTGCATGTACAAGTTAGATGTTGCTGTGATCAGTCATGCATGTCGTTTTATACCCTTTGTTATGTTTAATTAAAGCACCGGAAGGTGATCGAGGAACTGAAAAACTCTTGCCAAGAGATCCTGCAGGCTAAAGACAAAGAGCTAGAGGTAGGCCACCTTACGATCTGCTGAGAAGTCAGACTGTAGGTCATAAAACTGTTACCGTGTTACTGTCTCAGTGTCGGGGCTTATTCACACCAACTTGAGCGTGTACAGCACCCAACCGTGTACAATATGTTTGTATAGTGACAGAATACGCTCAGATCACGCGTGCGGTGTGAATAGTCTAATTTGTTAACATGCATTCTAAACAAATACGGACAGAAAATGGGCACATGTTGTGTACGGAGAGTGTTTGGTGTGAATGAGCCCTCAGACGAGAGGAAATGGATTGAGATTTTTGAAAGCATTTGTCATTTGTGGCAGGAAGAGAAGGAGAGGGCCAAGGCTCAGAAAGAGGAGGTGGTGACGCAGATGACTGAGGTGCTGGAAAGCGAACTGCAGTGCATTATCTGCTCCGAGCTCTTCATCGAGGTGCGACCTTTGATCCTCAGAAACATACAACGCAATCATACAGTACCTCACAATCATGCAATACAGTAATCAGGAAATGTTGTTGCCCAGCAGATTTAAAATTGCTACTTGGGGGATTTTGTTGACAGGAATGACAAAATAGCCAAGAATAACATGAGGTTGTTCCAAGTTTTTCAGGAAGTAGTTGCATTCCTAGTATGTGTGAAAGTGACTTTGTGTTTGTCTTTTGACCGTCTCATGATGGAAAAGTGAATGTGTTTACCATCTCACTGTTTTTGATATAAGAATTGACAATGTTAACATAAGTTAGTGTTCATCCTGCAAAACTGTTTCAGAAGTTTCACTTGTATGAGGAAAGTATGTATGCATGTATGAGGAGAGTGTAATTAAAATGGCTTTCTGACTCGGAGAGTGCCCATTCACTCGGACCCTTTCTCTATTCCCTAGGCCGTGACGCTGAACTGCGCGCACAGCTTCTGCCTGCACTGCATCCGGGCATGGCGGCAACGCAAGGACGAGTGTCCTATCTGCCGGCAGGACATCAGGTCTGAGGCGCGCTCCCTGGTGCTGGACAACTACATCGACCGCATGGTGGAGCGGCTCAGCGTCGACATGAAGCAGCGCCGTCTCGCCCTCATCACGCAGAGGAAAGGTGAGAGGTGCGTGCTGAGCTGGGACAAGCACCCCTTGTTTGCCCCTTTTAGACTTCTTCTGTACTTTTCATTGATCTATTATTAACACAATTATGTTAGATTCAGTATTTCTAGAGCACCTTGGTTGTTGGCTTGTTTTGAACTGTGCCATAAATGAGCTATATCTTTACTTAACTAGCTATTTAAAAGCGATAGGAATTGAGCTGAAGGGCTTTTTTTAGTGAGTGATCACATTAGCTGTAGTTGAGGGGCAAGGAGGGGCTTTACTTAAAGCCATTTTAGATTTTCGCAGCCTGTGTGATATATCTGTTTACACTAGTACCATACTTTTACAACTACTAACCTAGTGGTTAACAGTGCTTTGAATTTAAAACGAGCCAGCTTGTTCACTTGCAAAATCACAAGACTGTGTGAAATAGTCTGTGTGTGTGTGTGTGTGTGTGTGTGTGGAGCAGGCCAGGCCCCAGCAAGTCCTCCACAAGCATCGAAGAACCACAGCAACGAACCCGACAGCGACGACGATAGTAGTGTGATCAGCCTGCACAGCATCACCGACTTCCACTACCTCAGCGCAGCAGACAGCTCGGACAGCATCCTCACCACCTCATCAAGCTCCTCTGGCCTGAGCCAAGACAGCACCTCCTCCCCCTACTTCTCCTCAGACGAGGAGGAGGACCATGGTGATCCCTTTTTTGTCTGAGTGAATAGATGTTTACTGAAGCTAAAAGCAAGCTTTACTGCAGAAGGAAATGATGCATGCCTTTACATATCCACAACTGGTTCTTTGTTTTTTTGTATGTTGAGTTTTATGTGTCAGATTGTTATACAGATTTTATTTGGATATTCACACTGCACCGGTTATATCTGTTAGCCTAATAAAGTTACCTAATAATTATGGAGCTGGTCACTGGCCCCCCCTTGCATTACATGTTTATTTCATGACATTTTCATTTAGCAGACCCCTTTAATCCAGAGCAACAAACTACAGGGACAGTCTACCTGGACTAACCAGAGTAACCAGGGGTTACTTGCCCTGCCTAGACCCCCCTGTCCTCCTTTTGGTGTTCTCTTACAGGAACTACATGATGGCGGGTGTGAATTTGAGATGAGACTGGGCCTCAAAGGTTGTGGTCAGTGTATTCCTGCAGTCACCTGACCTAAAACACATCATATGGCATGAAAGCTATGCTCTCTCTATCACATACCTCACAGTGTCATTAGGGGTTTAATGTCTACAGTCCAGGCTTTAGGTCTTTCTGTGAGGATGCGAGTGGAATAAACCATGAGGAGTGTTTTTAATGTTGCGGAGGACAGGCTCATGTAACATGGGCCTGTTTTCAATTAGGGCAGTGCGAAGGGAAAATAAAAGGCTCATGTTACATAGGTTTTTAACTGTTGAACTTCACAATGGGATGATGTTTGGCTGGGGTATATGGACCTCATTCAGTCACTTCCTGCCAAAAAAATTAGCTAACAATGTTTCATGCATGCAGGCAAGCTTGAAATTGTGTCCACCACGGCATTGTACATTATCTCTGCTTTCTAAAGGTCCTGAAACTTCGTACAAGGATAATGTTGTTGTATGTGTTTGGTGCTAATAGTTCCTGTGCTCAAAAGGGTAATCACTGCTCGCAAGCAACATTCTGGAAACTACCTGAATGTTGAGGCAAATAATGACCTAAGCGTGTCATGAATATGTGTTTATGTATGTAAATATGTGTGTATCTTTAAAATGGCTTTAAAATAGGCTTCGCGACACACTTTCTTAATTTTGATTTTATGGTTTTACAGTAGGCAACAAGATGTTGCACACTAAACACTCTGTATAGATCAGTCAAATGTGTCATTGAGTAATACATGATGGGCCATCGTGTTCCTTTTCCAAAGCAAGATTAATTGAGGCAAGCAGAACAGGCAGACAATAGGGGGCGCTGAAACACAACGAATAATGTTAAGGCCTGTGTCTTCTGTATTGTCATTTATACCTGCCTGCAAGCTCAATTACAGTTTTGCGTGAGAGCATGGCCAAGTACACACCACATTTTGTATTTGATTTAGTTCCTCGTGAATCAAATTATCTCCTTTTTAAGGAACCAATATCTGGTACTACCACATTCTTGAATATAAACTTCACATCAATCTCATTTACAGGGAAATGGGAGTTTCCAGGAAGTGGGTGTTTTGTACTCACAAAGTAAGAAGTGCTGTCATGTCATGTATGTCTTAGTTGAACTGGTAGGCACTACATTCTTGACTTATCTTCCTCTTTCAGTATGTAGGCTCCACCCAAATGTCATGGAACATAAAAAGCAAAACTATCCTATAGTATATATCCTAAACTATATTTCTTTGGAGTCATCATCAACCATTGTTTATTCAGGGAAAATTGACTGAGCATCAAGCTCTTTTACACCGATAAATCAGTTAAAACAAGAACACGATACACTACTCAATCCATCAAAGCCCTGAATTTGTCTAATTTTAATACCTTGTAGTCTGTTCCATTTATTTGAAGCAAAAAGAAACTGAAAGCTTATTTACCAACCTCAGATTTTTTTCAGGTAATAGATGCTATAGTGGGGGGAAAATATGTTAGTATTTACTTTAGCATTTTTTCATTTGGTTGAGTGCTGAGCCCTGTATCTGGGCTATGAAAACTGGCTTGAGAGGACTGACATAAAATGTGTGCTGTTACGGTTTAATTGGTTGATTGATCCCCCCCCCCCCCCCCCCCCCCCCCCCCCCCCATCACCAAGCAGTTTGGGGCATCGGGCTACCGGCTTCATTGGCTGTGGTGATGTCCTCATTGACTGCATTTGCAACATGCACCCAACTGAATGGAAAAATGATTTCTGATTTATTTGACAATACCGGGATTCCATTTTTCAGGATGAAAGCAAAATAAATAATTTTGTAGTTCTGATGACTCAACAACCAATTTGCTCCAGTGTTAGAATGTCAGAAGTTTGAATAATCTTTTTCCCTCACCTCTAAGATGTCTCCTATGTTTTACAGCAGATGCTTGCTTGCCAGGGGCTTGTTTTGTTCATGCTATTTTGTTTTTCTTTTGACCTAAGCAGACTTTTGGCTGATTTTAGTTGTGTGGACAGTACAGCTCAGCAAGTGTTTCATCTCATCCTGCCAGGCTTGCATAAAAGGTGCTTCCCCCCACAGCTTCTGGAGCCCTCCTTTTGTGTCCTCATCCCAAAGGTGTGTGTGTGTGTGTGTGTGTGTGTGTGTGTTCGAGTGTGTTTGTAAGGTGATGGTCTGGGGAGGGGGGGTGTTCCTTGTGTCATGCCAGTCCATGGCAGAGAACAGCATGGGAAGCTAAGTGAGGCATGTGTCAGGTGCAGTTGCACTGGTGTGACAGTGATGAATGGCCTGGGGCCACGGCCAGAGCACAGCCTCCCCTCACTTCTCCCCAAGCGTCCATGATGATGCATCATGAAAAGAACAATGTCAGCTATAGTTCCCACCCCTCCCTTCTCTATCTCTCCCTCTTCTCTATCTTTCTTTCTTGTTTGTGTCTCTATCTCTTTCTTTTGTCTTTGTTTCTCGCTCTTTTTTTCTCTCTCCTAGGTCCACGTGACGTGTCAAAATCACTTTTGTCTTTGGTCTGTTTATTACATAATGCTATTAGTAAGCCAAGGTTTGTCCAAGGAATGTGATGTTACAGCCAGCAGGACTTCGGGCACATTTGTGCTATTACTATTCTTTTTAGGCTGTCTTATATGCTCAACAAAATCCTTAATGGGCTTTTTTCCCCTCACACAAAACCATAAAAACGAGCATTCAAGGCTTGTCAACTGTCTATACCCAGAGGTTCAGACCCTCAGACTGTGGCAGCTGTGGTAGTCTGATGTTTCTTTGGTTCATACATACAACCACAGACGTACACACGCACACAACAAAGACACAGACACACCACTGACAAAATAAACCTGGCCACTATGGCACCACACTGAAACACCCAATCAGCCTGGAAAGAAACCGCGCCATGCTTTCACTGATGCTTGTGCTGGCCCCTGGCCCTGACGATAAGCCGTGCCAGAGTGGAGAACCCCTGGGGGCACGTGCTTTTCTGTGCCTTCTTGCTCCCCCCTGTTTAAAGCCTTCCGTCAGTGCAGCCTGGTGATAAGGCCTCCAGGATTCTTACTGCCTTGTATACATGACAGAGACAGTTCCATGATTCACTGTTGCAGTGGCTAAATTTAGATCAAAAATGTGTATTTATTTTAAAATCTGAGTGCAAAATGGCATGCTGACATTGTGCAGAGTAAATCTTCCTTGTATATATTTAGAAAGAGTATCATGACTCACCATTAAATGGGCTAAATTTGGATCGAAAATGGCTATTTATTTTATAGAGCAAATACAAAATGGCCACTTATGTTATTGTTTACTCCTTTTTGCCACTGAACAAAAGTCCTATTTTGGACAGCATCTATTCAGAGTAATTAGATTACGTAGCATACGTTTTAACGTCTGTTTCTCTGTTGTTTTTCAAATGCTCTTTTCTATTGTAGAACTGCTAAAAAAGATCTTTTCCAACTCCAGAACCATCTGCCAAGGGGCCATCTCTCACACACATGGTCCTCCCAGCAGGATGAAGGCGTGGTTATCTCTGTAGTACATGAGCATCACGTGCCATCCTCTCCGTTGCTAAGGGCTCGCAAGTGTAGCCTAGGCCCAGCTTTAGTCCATGCCGTTCCTGTTGCAATAATTGGCAGATTTACATATACATGTGTTGTCTTAGTTTTTCTTTCCCAATGCTGACATAAATGAGGTTGAGACTTAATATGTCTTTTTTATACAGTGGTCCCTCGCTATATCACGGTTTACCTTTCGCGGTCTCGCGGATTTTTTTAGTGCATGCAATCTCCTGTACAGTACAGAATGCGCTCAGCTTGTAAAATTTACATAAATCTTCCACCGCGAGCTGTGTAACTCTGAAGTGTTGTATGTTTGCAAGTTTGAACTTTGCCTGTCTGAGAAAAGTGTAAGTGTAGTGAGGGCTTTTACAGCCTTAAAACATCTATAATAATTGTAGAAAATAAAGCTGACTACTTCGCTGATTTCGCCTATCGCGGGTTATTTTTAGAACGTAACTCCCGCGAATAACGAGGGACCACGTACTGTATTCAATTTGTTCCCATTAGCATAGCTTGTGTGTGCTAAGTGTAGCCTATCTGTAAAAATGCTTTTGTAAGCCAGGAATGTACTGGGTGATTCTCTATGGTGATTCTACAGAAACGGTGCCACTTGTGATTGAAAAGGATGGTGCAAAAACACATTAGATTTATTTGATTTGATAATAGGGAGGGAAAGTGGAACACAGCGATCCTAGCGGTGGCGTTCCTATCCCCAGAGCGATCCCATTAAAAATCCCATAGACCGATTTTTAAAAAAACCCCACAAAGGTATGACACGGAACTTGTGCACCAGACATATTTTTCAGGCTATATATGGGGATTATCTACTAACTGTTAAAGTATTGTGTGAAATTTCGTCCTATTTTAAAAAATCTAAATTGTGCCTAACTTGTCATAAACGGACTACAACTTTGAGTCGCTCCCGTTACGTCAGTAAACACAAGTTCACCATGCTGTAATTCGTAACTGATTGCAACCACGGAGAAACAAATGAATGCCAGTTTTCACATTTCATAAAGATTCCATAAAGCTACGGTTGTGGATTCTTATAATCAGATGAGTTTCATGTACACAATCGTTGGATTTCACTTACTTCTCTCGCCGGCAGCTAACTGTTAGATTTGGGCAGGCGCCAGATTTTGCGGTGACGTCATACACGCGCCTATCGTCAGTGTAGTCCTTTATCAGCTTTTTAATTAACATTAAAAACAATTCAGATTAGTAAAAAAAAGAAAGTATGACCACCTGAATCGATAGAACTGCCCAGCATGCATATCATATGAAAGCCACTATCTTAACTTTGGAGTGTGAGCCGAAATGTAATTTTTTGAAGAAAAAATCCCATTCATTTCGATAGAGGTGGGGAACGCAACCAGCAGGGGGCGATGAGATTACTTTCCCTCCCTATGTCTAATAATGCCAGTTCTGTATAGAAAATACTTTTTCCCACCTCAACATAGAAAAGTTTTTTTTTTTTTGCATATTTATACCTTTTGCATATGTTTTTGCATAGGACGTCACATTTCAATCCAACCCCGTCACAGTCTTCATTGCAAACTCTTTATTGCATTATTCACAGCATTTCTTTTAGTTTAGTTGCAAACAAACATCTCCATAAGTTCCAACAGATAATGTATTCAAGAATATACATGAAATATCGCAAAGATATTCATCCCTGTAGCAGTTATTGAACCACGCATCACTGAAAAATGTAACGAGGGTGGATTTTGTCTTAATCTGATGCTAATTCTTAGTATAGCAGCTAGCAGGATGCTACATGGCATTATTCGGTTTAGATATTGTTCTATTTTATAGCGTTTAATATTACTTTTGATAAAACCTTCCACTTTCTCATAAATGATGCAGCAGGATTAAACCGTAATTTTATTAAATGGGGTGGTGGTGGTTTTGTTACGGGGTTAAATTAAACGCAGGGACAGAGAAAAATAGCTAAAACTCTCTTGAAGGAGAACTTCGGTGTAAAATGAAAATTGGCATGTTAAAACATCATACTGAGTTGGTATGTGTACTGAGGAGCAAAATTGATTTAGCCTGTTGCATTCACAGTTTAACTATTTTTTAGCGTTTGTCCCAGAGGGCTAACAATGGAAGTGGTAGGTGCCCTCAGACGAAGCATGACGACTACGCTATTTTTAAACCATTAAAACAGCTCGAAGAAACTTCACACTCCATCGGTAGTACAACACAGGTCCTGACATTAAAAACGAGGCACTGAGAACTTTGTAAGTGTACACAACATTTATTAACAGAATAGTTTTGACAGGCAGTACCTTGCTGTATTTTCTCGTCGCCGCCATGATGAAAGTCCAAACAAGTCGATTGTACTACCTCTTTTCCTATTCTTCCTGCTGGTTCGTGTTCCTCAATCGCCTTGCAGGCTTTCATCATGGCGGCGACGAGAAACTACAGCAAGGTGTACTGCCTGTCAAAACTATTTTATAGGCTAGATAAACTCTGAATGCAACAGGCTAAATCAAATTTGCTAACTGTATTTTATCTTTTTTATCTAAGTATTTTGTTTAAATACAGTTTAAAAGAGAATATAACACTAGGCTTTGTATGTTAAAAAGCTACATTTTAAACATATTTTTTGAACATCAAAACTTTGTTTTATAGAGTTATTTTAAGCAGTAATATTTCAGCAATAAAAAACAGCTTATACAACAACAATTGAACAACTGAAACCATTTCCATTGAAACATTTTATTCCTTATGGGTTGCTGTCCACAATGAGAGTTTCACAATTGCAATCACACCAAACAGTCTCCATCCTCCTCATCATCATCAATTCCCACCATATCTCCCTGTCTGACATTTCCACAAACCTCTTCATCTGCTCCACACAGGCACATCTCAGAACAGTTGATACCCTGAGACATACATAGTTTTTCAGTTGTGACGTCAAATATTCATTATTGACATTAATGTTTCAGTAGTGATGACTATATTGAACTATAACTACTGTCTATATTTTGTGTAAAAAAAAAAGGTAAAAATGTCAGTTAACTACTTAAAATTCTGTAATTTCCCTTCTTCCTTTCGTTTCTGATGTCTTTCTTAAAGGTATAGCTTAGTGGAAAATAAAAATTGGCACGTTAAAACATAGGCTAATGCAGAGTTTTTATTTCTAGTGAGGATCAATCCCGAACTAGCCCATTGCATTTTGAAGTTTTTAAAATTTTGAACATTTTGGTCGAAAACACTGACAATGCTATTGCCAAGGGCAAGATAATGACCATTAAACTAGCTCAAAAAAACTCCAAACTCGGCTGTATAACAAAGGTCCTGGCATTCAAAATGAGGGACAGAGATTCGTAAGTCTACACATCGTTTATTAGCAAGAGTGTTTTCCATAGACAGTAGATCAGAATGGACAGACGATGGTGCCATTTTCAATGGGAGCCAATGAAACCAGATTTTAAATTCTCGAATTGGTCACCAGGCTACTGCGCAACCTCGCGGTGACGTTCAGTGACATCGGCCAACGAACTCGAATACCATAAATTGAGTGATAGATGCTCAATCACAAATCAGCGTAGCTGACAGCGTAGCTGCAATCATTTACTGGAGTGGGAGGCTAATACTGTACATGGGGACTTGATTCTTCTTCTACCAACTTTGGTTCCAGGCAGTCTTGAAAGCCAGCATCAAGGGAGCTAGCTAGTTAGCATGTACATACCAAATAGCGTGTAGCTTAGCTTACCAGTAGTCATCTTTCTTTGGGCTTCACTTGCATCGAAAGGTAAAATCCATAAAGACAGCGATTCCGCTTACAAACAAATGCCAAGTTTATTTTGCGAGAAATACAGATGAAAATGTTTCCCCAACATGAATAGAGTAAACAGACATGGCTATGGCTTGTTATCCAAAGAGTACGGTAAATTCTCTCCTGTGCGATAGAAACTCACTAGCCATTGCATGATTTGTGAAGTCATTTTTAGCATTATTTCAGATAAACGTTTCTAACAAGGCAATAACATGACAGATTTCTGATTGGAGCAAATATGTTTTGCTGTGTCTTTACAGCAATGCTAATATCAAGGTAAGGAGCGCTTCTTATGTAAAGTTAATTGATTTCAAAGTGATGCTAAAATGAATGGAAGTCAATGGAAAGCTAAAGGCTACTGGGCTTTTTCCGGGTTGTGCTATCATCAAACATTTTCCTACAAAAAATGGGTTTTAAACTATATATTTTGGTCCAGGGACAGTAGTTTGCACCAATTCTGTAGAATCGCCCATAGATAATGTATGTTTACAAATCTCACTTTTTTCTTGTCACTAAAAGTGGCAAGAAAAAATGGAGACATGTTTTTTTTATTTCCTTAGACCCCCTAGAATGAATATAGTCTCCAAAAATTAAAATGCAAAGCCAACGCCCCCCCAAATCAGATACATAGGCTCCCCCACTAGTAGAATGACCCTACTATGTTTTGTACTCATCTCATCATTGCAAAAAAAAAAAAAAAATCATTGCCAGCTCGTCACTCAATAAAGCTAAGGTTAGCTTAGGCTAGGCCTACTAATGCTGCAGGCTAATAGCATGCCTGGCCTTATTCAGTAATCAGCATGAAATGAGATTGTAGATGTGCACGGATAAAGTGTTATTTCTGACAGACTATTGGTCTGCAACTCGTCTTCAAACCTGTCTTCATTACACTCTTAACCATTACTGGTCTTTATTAAATCACTAGCTACTAAATAGGGTCTAATTGTCCTTGGTGTCTTCAGCCCTTACCTCTTGATTTATGCTCATATGAAAAATACTATAGTTTACTATAGTACATCAACTATAGTATAATACACATATTTACTACGGTAAATAAATACTATAATGTTTTTTTAACCTTACTTTAGTGTTTTTACTCTATCCGCCAGTCCCTCAGACATATGGCTATAATATTGGCCATTACGAATATCACTGATTTCGTAAGTGTCATAGGGCTTGTGGGAGCTAAATTAATGGTTATGAGCTATCCGGTAGTTTCTCGGTTAATGTGAAAATGAGGTAGAAGCCAAAAAAAATGACGGCAAAGGTTACAGACTTAGGCAAAGGTTAACGGCTAACGATTGAAGAAAAATGTGTCTTTACTCTCACTGAACACCGTTCGTAACCAGCAAGCCTAGCACCCTTCATATCACTTTAGTAGAACTAGACTGGTAACACAGCCCGCCTACTTCAAGGCGTGACGTTCACAGAGTCTGTATCCAAGGAGACAGGGAAACACACGTACTGAAGAAACAGGTGTAGACGTTGTTGGTTAGGTCGTTTATTCTCGCATAGTGAAAGCGAGCTGCTCGAGAGTCATATTATTTTGAAGATAAGTAACATTAAATTGAACACATGCTACATCTTTCTGGATGCCAATGAATTTCGTGGCGCGGGTCTGTACGTGTTACAAGTTGTACGCTACTATGCACTAATTTAGGTCACTGTTAATGGTAGACTATAAGGTCATATTAATCAACAAACATAGCTGCTAGCTGGTTAGCATAACACTGCAGAATGTAGGAGGTGAACACGTTTATGTTCCTTTTGCAATTTTAGATTTAGTCAAGTTTTAAGTTGAGGTGTGTTTTTGCAAGACGCCAATATGGATGAGACTGTTGCTAAGACTTTAGTTCGCATGGATCCTCCAGTTTTTAAAAGCAACCCAGCTGCTGATCCCAGGAAGATGAGGCGAATAATTGCGGAGGACGCTGAGTGGTCTCTTGCTGTTGTGCCTCTTTTGACAAACCTGTGCTTGCAACACATAGTCAGTAACTTCGAAGGTAAATCCTCATAATGCATTCTTTTTATTTGTAAGAGTCTGGCACCTCCATTTTAGAGTCAACTTTTATTTATCATGGCCTACGTTTGTTTTATCACAGCACAACCCATGCTCGATGAGCTCCTGCCCAGCCATAAGATATATGTGTTGGAGAAACTGCCCCCATCCTTGCCACTACATGTGACAGCCAATCTGATCAGTGATGAAGGCTACTGGAAGAAATGCTGTGTGCAGCGTTGGGGGCTTGGCGATGTCACTGAATATGGGAACAGTTGGAAACGTATGTTCTTCGAGCGGCATCTGGAGAACATAATAGAGCTCTTCATTCCCGATGTCACGGATACCAAGGTGGTCCTAGACATGGTTCCCCTATGCAAGAACTATGTGAAGAGACTGACCATTTCCCAGCTCCTCCCTCCCATCATGGATCCACAGAAACCAGAGGAGGATGACTCTTCAGACTCAGCCAGTGACTCTGGCAACGATGGACCCTCCATGGACCACTTTGACTTTGGTGTCCTCCTGGATAAACTCATCTACCTAGAGGAGCTGCACTTGGCATATGGGGTCAAAGGCTGTGGCATGAACTTCGATTGGAACCTTTTCGAGTTCACCTTCCGAGACTGCGAGTCATTGGCAAAGGCACTCAAGTCTTGTAAAACCTTAAAAGTAAGATACATTTTAAAATAGCTTATTCCTCTTGAGACAGGTATGATAATAAGACTGGTAGGGCATTTCAACATCTCCTTTAAAGATGCCGTTACACTGTAGAATTCAGCAATAATAAATGGGCAAAATGCTGTTGATATGATATGAACTTTAAGAAGGTTTTGTAGTATGCTTTTGTAATGCCTGAAATACATCAAACACACACTTTTTTCACTGTCTTGGATCATTGCTGTGTTTAGAAATAGTATCCCATCAAATTGCATATCAGCTATCTGTGTGTGTGTGTTTTTTTACTGTGTACAGTGTGAAATTGCCTTTAGTTTCAGGTATGCTTGTCATCAAGCCTTTCCTGAAAGACACTTTATGTGCTATTTTTACAGGTGCTCAGGATCCATCAGAGCAGAGTGGATGATGAAAAATGTCGTCTGCTGGTGAACTACCTTCTCGACCACCCTGCCCTGCTGGAACTCAACCTCTCCCACAACCTCATTGGTGACAGGGGTGCCCGAGCCATCGGCAAGCTTCTCAACAGGAGCTGTCTGCACATCCTGACCGTCTACGACAACCAGATCCGTGGCCCTGGCGCCCAGGCCCTGGGCCATGCCCTGTCCAAGAACACCAGCCTGCTGAGCCTCAACCTGCGGCTGAACCGCCTAGGCGACGAGGGGGGCCAGGCCATCGCTCAGGCGCTGGTGAAGAACCAAACCCTGCTCAGCCTCCACCTGGGCTCCAACCAGCTGAGCGAGCCCACAGCCATAGTGCTCTCCCAGGCCCTGGCCAAGAACTCCACCCTGAAGAGCATCAACCTGTCCTGCAATAGGCTTGGAGTGGTGAGTGAACCTTTAGAAATTCACTAGTAATATGATAACAGTAATAATATGCTTTATGGTACATTACACTGCAATTAGTGACTTAGGTACAGGGACAGTCCCCCTGGAGCAATGTGTGCAACATCTTCGATCCCAAGACCAACTCCTAACAATTAGGCCAAAGCTGACCCCTTTATGTAGAAACCGTTTTTCATACAGAAGAAGTAGCTCAAATTTTTTTTTAAACTTGACACAAGACAAATAGTTTCAGTTACACAAAGCCATAGAAGAGAGTTTGAATCAGTGGCCTTTAGGAACTCAACCCTTAGACCCCCAAGAGCCACTGCCCATACTAGAGACAATAACAACCGGGCACAGTATTTTAGGGAGCAATGATGGGAGCAACTGTGTGAAATTAGTGCTATTTATAACTGTTTTCCAGGCACAGGACACGTCAGTGAGTGTACAGTCTTGACAGTCCTGTGAACACAAAAAACAAAGCTTCATCCTGGCCATTATTAGTAACAAACTTTCACTTCCTTGTCTACAGTTTGAACTCTGCATTTAGTCATGCTTGTTCTTGTGCTACAAGCAAGCTATTTTGGTACACATTAAATGATGTGTATCAATATTATTACAAGTCAGTGAGGAATGGTGAGGAATCCAGTATATAGAGATATGGTAAAGCACATTTCATACTGAATACCACCTTTCAGAGAGAGAAATATTGTGGACATGCAAAGGATTATTATGCCTGATGAGCCGTGATGAAAGCATTGTTGAGGCTGCCAAACAAGTGCCATTTTGCCGCTCACATGATTACGTGAGTCATGACATAGGAGGTGTCATCTCAGTCTAAGCCTCGCTGGTTCAGCACATCGATCAGAGTCACATGTGAATGACTTAGAAAATCAACATGTGAAGAGATGGTCATGTGCTGTTCTTTTTTGTATGAGGAAGCTTAGCTGTGTCATCTTTATAACACATTCGAAGTGGTAAAAGTTTGTAAATAAACACTGTTTAGGCAGTATGGCTGCACAACCAATCAATTTTTAATTAAATTCACAAACTCAACCTATGTATCTGGCTAATCACAGGCGCTACAGTAAATCATACAGCTTGGCGCTCTGTCCTAACAGTTCTTTAATTCTTTTCACATCTCTTTGTGTGACAAACATTAAACATCGTCTGTCAGAGGTGCAGACCCTCTTATGCAATAGGTATACTGAGCAATGAGAAGTGGTCCAATTTAGACCAGAATATGTAATGTTGAAGTAAAGCATTACTTTTAGAAATTATATCACAAATCCAGTCCCAATGTCTGTCCGGAAAATTGCGATTTGTACAGGCTTTCAACACAGACTACATGCACAATACAGTGAATGATTCCTTCCTCTTGCCGTGCTTTGTCTCCACAAGAAACATTTATACTCTCTGGTAAGTGCTCAGCTTTTTCCAGGGGAACACAAAGCTGAGACTGTTTTCCTTTTCCACCCTATCTCAACCACCTTGAATTATTTATCAAGCAGGGTGATGATGGAAGAACAGCTTAATGGAAAGGAAAGACGGATTGCCTGTAGGAGGTTTTGCTGTTTGCTACCTTGTCAACATCTTTGTATATTTTCACCAGACTGGTATCAGACAGCAGATGTGAATTTGCCCAATCCTTAAATAAAAAAGGAAAAAAAAATTAGAGACCCCCATTTGCCAGCGCGGCAGAACACGATATGCAAGGTAGTCTGTCCTGGGTGGCTATATACAGCCTTATCATCATTCTAAAGCAAGCTGCATGACACTTAAAGTTGTGGGTGGACAGAAGATCATTACCAGGGAGGAGGAGAGGAGCTTAATCAGTGTTCACTTAAAATAGTATGTTTTAAAATAGTATGTTCATCAGTTTTAATATCGAGTATTAAAGAAATTGGTTCCTAGTTTAGTAAAAAGGTCACACAAAGTCAGAAAAATGTGACTGAGGGGGAAGTATTGGTTGATCTATTTTTTGTGCTTTTCATTTAGGATGGGGGCAAAGTTCTGGAGGAAGGCATGTCTCACAACAGCACGGTGGTTGACTGCGACGTCCGTCTCACATACATCGAGCAGGAGAGCGAGGTCTGTATCAGTCAGATCCTGCGCAGTAACCTTAGCAAGACCTGCAGGAAACACACAATAGAAGCCAACATCAAATAAAGCCCAGAACACCTGTTTCATATCAACAGTTCATAATTTGTAATTAATAATAATAAAAAACCCACAACACTTCACCTGAGCCTTTCTAAGTAGTTACACAAACTTACAACCACATAGGTCTCATGGGGTGGTGGTGTGGGGTGGGGGGGTGGAGGGTGCTATGGTGTGTGGCAAGTGAGCTGTGAGTTATAGTATCGAATGGCTCCTGAGGGAGGGAGTCGTTAATGTCTGATAAATTAGACCTTCCACGAAGAAGGTCAGGGAGTGGGGAGAGCAAGGCAAGCTGACCAGAGGTCTGCACCTGCCTCGGGGTGGTGGGGAGGGGTTTGATGGAAAGGGGTTGTGCTAATGAGATTAGGCCCTCAGAGGATGATGAAGGACTGGGCTTTGAACTGTTAAAAGGTATCTTCAGGCTGAGGTAGTAATTATCGGTAGAGTGCATTATCACAAACCCAGCTGGGTTGAATTGAGTTTCGCGTTACTGCAAATGAGATAGAGACATGGAAAGGTGCTTGGCCCTTTTATGGTCATCAAATATAATTCAAATACTATAATATATAATATAAACAGTGCTCCAGGATCCGCAAGGAGCATATTCTGAAGGTATAGTTACACTAAATACACAAGGGTGGATGAATGTAAAAATATGTGAATGAAAACAACATCAGGCATAGAAATATTGGGGTGAATTATCTTTTTACTCTTCACACCAAATAATGCCATTTTTTACTGTTCTAGATGTATTTTTGCTTTTTATCCTGTATGAAAAAATTAGACTGTACCTTTGAGCACATTTAAGGTTGCAGGTTTCATTGTGTTCCTGAAATGACCAAAACCTCTCTTCCGCGTATTAGGTTTCACAATGTTTTTTCAAAAACCCTCAGGATGAGACATGTAATCAGACACCAAATGTATTTTAAACTTCACTCTCCAGTAAAGACACATCCGTTTCCGTTATTAGATTAGTCATATGTGACTTAAAAACAGACAGATTTGGTTTTAAGTTACCAGTATGTAGTCTACACAGCATGTGATGTAACCAACGGCAAAGACAACACTGTGTTGAAAGTGTTGATATACGTACAGAGTTGTCATGTTTTTTTCTCCAACACATTTATTGAGCAATCAATGAACATCTCTAGTGACAGAGTTAATCTAGTAGAAAACATCTCTAATGTTGTATCATCTGATTATTGGTGATGCTGCCAGGAATAAACTAGCTTTGAGACAGCTGTAGACTACTGTAAGGAAACACAAACATATGGCTGCAAATAATGGCTTGTCAACACCTTTAGTGTTTTTATTTTACTCTGATTAATCTTGATACAAAGAAATCCTGAATGGTTAACATGCCAAGTGACGTAGTGACATAGTCATCATTACATAGTGTCTGTGTATTTCATTCACACCACCATCTCTGTCGTGTCAGGTGAAACAGCTGTCAAGCTAACAACACATCACATAATTGTAATGTTGACAGTGAAATAAAAAAGTGCATTATTTCAGCTATTATTTTGTCCTTACGGCATCATATGCGTCAGACTTCATTGCCTGTTAATGTACAGAATACAAACACACACGTCAACAGTCAGTTGTTCAAATTTGACTCCCTTTTTTAAGGTTGTCATTAGGCTGTTTTGAATGGTTTATACATCATTTATACATACACACATATAAACGATTGATTTACCAGTGACATACTTTCTTGATATAGTTTTTTGAACAAAAACACACTTTTTTTCCAAAAGACAAATTATGTGCTGTTTCAAAATGTGGCACAGTCAACTAATTACAAAAACACTCGAATATTCTTCTTACCGCAATTCTATGTACAATATCAAAACTCGCCTGTCCTTTGATGCCTCACAAAATTGTATACTACACCTCAAAAAAGAGAGGGACCACCCCAGAAGATGCAAAGTGTGAAACGGAAGAAAATTACATCTTGTCACGTGATAAAGGGTTTGATGTTAACAGTCAAAAATAGTCATCTCTCACCTTACCGTGCCTCTAGATTTTGTTGCAATTGCTCTCGTAAAATAATCACCAAAAGAAGACATTCATGTCTCACCCGAACAGCTATTACAAAATGAAGCCACAGAGAATACACTGATAAATAGGGCTCATCAGCTTCAATCCAATTAAAAATCTAATGGAATAAACAAGGACTTGGCTGGGTGGGTGCATGAAACCTTAGCTATTAGTCTGCCTGGGATTTGGGGGTTTGATACAACTGGTGAAGAGAATGTGTGTTCTATTAATTATAATCCTTTTAAATACCCCAGAGAGTGGTAATTTAGAATTTAAAATCGGGGGACTGAAAATTGTCTTGATGAAGTATGACTCCTTAAATGGTAATCCCCCCCTTCGTTAAAGGCCAGTGTCTTAATTGCTGCAATTTGCATATCAGAAGGAAACATGTTTGTGTGTCTCATGAGTTCAAGCTAACCCATAGTCTCTGCAGACGTAAGCTTATCCTAATCCTTATATATTCAACCAGACCGAACATGCAAGTTTGCCATTAGGTTCTAACCAGAGGAAATATGGAAAACAGCAAATGAAGCAAAAGAATAACCTGACAGCAAGTGCATTAGCACTGCATGTACTTCTGAGTAAGTGTTGCATAGCTGTGAATCTATGACGAGGTATGGGTTAATGCAGAGAAGACGATGTCTGCCTTCAACACAGGCAGATATCATGACCACTGTGCTGACTGAGTGTGTGTGTGTGTGTGTGTGTTTTTGGTACCTTGAAAATGCAGTGTACGTTCAACTATAAAGGGGTCATTGAATACAAAAAGAAGAAAGAAGAGGTTAGGTACAGAAACAGGTATGGGTAGCGGGGAGTCCCATTTTCATTATAGAAAACAACACTTGCACTTTATACAACATTCCTGACTTCCATATTCCATAGGGCGTGGGGGGGGGGGGGGGTGTTTGCTTCTCAGAATTGAAGGTCATTGTCAAACAGATATGGCAGGAGTATGTGTGTGGCCCAACCCGAGCCCACCCATCTCCAACCCTCATGCCAAGATGCTAAAAGGATGGAAGGTTATTATGACACAGGAGGCTATAATCATGCGTATGAGCTACTTTCAGGGCAGGTTACCGGTAAATAAAATGTGCCATTTGTCACACTGTGGTTGGCTGGACCCTCTGCACCTAATGTGACTTCCTGTCATATTACATTCAGTGTAGCATTAATAGGAAGTCTATGAGTTATGGCCTGCTTCCTCTTAAGTATGCACTCACTCGTTAGCTACAGTATATACATTCCCAGTGATGCCTGTGTGTGGCTAACTGAGTCATGTGGCCAGATAAGAGAAGTGAAGGTGGCTGGGGAAATCCCAGAGGGTAAATAACCTTTGTTGCCATGACAAGAATTACCTGTCACAAATGCATCAGCAAAACTGTAAAGCTTCACTATACTGTCAAATCAAAACAGTGGCTCCATCACCATCTGTCAGTGGTCTGATGTTGATCTTGGGTCTTTGCCATCATCCTCGCTACTACTGTGCATTTAAATCAGTCTTTTAAAAATACATTAAATTGGACTACAGCCGCCTTGACACAGCATTCTTTCTTTCTCTCTCTCTCGCTCTCTCCCTCCCTTTTCCTCTTATCCCTCTCTTTTAATCAAAAATGAACATCTAGATATTCAAAATGAATGCGAAGCCTGCAGCAAAAAGATATGTGAACTGTTTTTGCGCAAAGGCTCCCTCTTTATGTCCTGCTCTCACTCAGTCTCCCTCTCTCTTTGTCTCTCTTTTCCACTTTTATCAGGATCCTTCACTTCCTTGCTCAGCCCCCTCTTTTTCCTCATCAGATGTCAGCAGGGCAGAGGTGTCAGGATTGGTATTCAGCCCTTGTTTCTCCTCTCTGCCAGCCCTGGATAAGGCCATGGCTGTAATGAGGAACGCTGCTGTATAATTTCAGCCTTTTATGTCAAGTGTCCATTTTCCTACAATTATAATTCTATACTCACCCTATGATGATCCCTAATTAGCAACATGACGGGAAGATTTTGTGAAAGGAACTTTTATTTTGAGTCTTAAATCTATGCTTGTCTCAACATGATTCTTTGATAATTTTAGCGTGACAGGGGCATTTCTTTTTCAGATCACATCTGTCGAAATTTTTTCAAACTTGAACTCAGTCTGACATTATGGCTCCATAACCAGTTTCCTTCTCCTTTTTCATTGTTTATTGTCCTCAAATCAAAACCATCCCTCTACATTCATGTGTCTTTCCAGATCTGTGGTAAAAGTTAAAATGTTATTAGAACGTCCCCAATCCACTTTTTTATGAAGCAGTTCCCCTGTTAAAACACTCTTTTTCCATCTTTTTTTGGCCCACGAGTCAGTGTATGAAACATGTTGTCTTTATTACTTAAAGAATTAATGAATAAAAAAGACAATTTTTTTTTTCTGGCTGACCTCTGCCACAGAGGCCAAGGATGACAGCATTTTGAGGCGAAGTCAGTCTTCAGCATCAGGCACTTAAAATATTTAAAAAAGAGGTAGTTCTAAGAAACCAAAATGACATGTCGATTATGTCAGGGCATGTTTTGCGAACAGAAAGAAGAGGGGAGTATACTGTGCATTATTTGCAGTTTTACAGCACAAGTATGTAGAAATTAACAGTATTATTACTACTATGCATCATTTTTTGGAGGTTGATAAAACACACAGTATGTATCATTTAGCCTGTTTCAAAAACTCTGCCCTCTATTCTTTTGATAACTGTTTTTTAATACTCATCCCTAATAACATGAGCACAGAACAGGTAACATTCTCTTATTCTGTTTATAATGACCCTGAAACCATAGTTAAATAGCACTTACTGCAAAGAAGTTAGTAATAAACATTTCAGACCTAACAAAATGTACATGTGTATTATACTCTTTGCAAAGAAAATAAATAAATCAAAAATCTATCCTCACCCTTCTATGGTTTAGTCAGTGCCTCTTGGGACTGAAATGGCATTTATGTAATATTTATCAGCGTGAAATGTCATGTGAAGAAAAAAGGTTAATTAATTTGTGTATCTAAAAACCTATATTTAACAGTGCTTCTGCAAAATAAGAATTGGATGCTGTTGTATTGTGAATTCTTTAGTCAGTACATACAGTCCTTTCATTGTGTAAGCAACATAATATGACAGTTCTAAATTAGATTCAGTAAGAGATGCCTAATTTTTTCACATTTTATTTCATGAAATCCCACAGTATATGGTTGGAATGATTTTGTTACCTCATGATGTACTCTGACTCTCATCGAATTTATAGAAAAGAACAAATAAATGTATGAGCCTGAAAACCAAAATGGGTCACTTTGAAAGTGGAATATGATCAGAGAGGCCTCTGTGAATGTTCAACTTCTGTATTACGATAAAGGATAGCTTGCTTCTAAAAGCCGAACAAGCTGCTACTCCTTCAGAAAACACGGTCAGGCTGAGTGCATCACAATACCCAGATGTTCACACGATTTATTTCATCGCTGTATGTGTAACTGGACCTGAACTGGATGGAGAAAGGGAATCAGCAGGAAACCTCAATCACAAAGAAAATCCCAGAGCAGCAATACCTGTTTAAAGCAAGTAAACATTCCTCACTTAGGGCGTTGCTATGGCGCTGTAGGCTAAGGTGCCTATACCATATATATCCATTGACTCAGGCTTGAATGTGATCCGAGGTGACTTCCTGATCCCACTTCATCTCTCTCTACCACTCACTTTTTATCTCCACTTTCTTGTATAATAAAAAAGTGAAAAAGGTCCCCCAGAAAAAAACTTCAAACAACACTCCACCCTCAGAGCAATCTACCTCCTCCTGGTTTTGAAACATTCCTCCAGACATCGGCCACTGCTCCTCCTCCTCCAGCGCCTCCTCAGTCTCCTCTTCAAGCGTGCATGCTGTGAGGAGGAGGAGCACGTGGGTGCGGTCCATCATGGCGTCATCATAACGAGGTCTCCACGCAGGAGCCGTTGCGATGCAGCGAGCGGTGGTCGTGGTTGAGGCAGCCCTCGTTGCGGTGCACGATGAGCACGGGGAAGTAGAGGGCGTCCTGGTAAGCTGGCGGGGCCTGCGTCTGCTGCTGCAGGGGCTCCTCACTGACGGCACCGGTGGCGGCGGTAGCCATGGCGGAGCCAGAGTGAGCTGGACGGGCCAGGCAGCGGGTGCTCTCGGTGGGGCAGCCCGGCTCCGCGAGGCTGCCGCCGCTATGGCTCCTCCAGAGGCAGCTGCGGCGCGAGCCGTACAGGCGGCCCAGCGAGAAGCGGCTGGCGCTGAAGGGCAGGCGGGGGCTGCCACCGGTGCAGATGCTGAGCGCGCTGCGGGAGAAGATGGACGAGCTGCTGATGGCCCGGTGGCAACGCTCACAGTTCTGACGGAAGCCGCCGAAGCCCCCGAACCCTGCACCGGCCCCTGCCACTGCGCTGCGCGAAGAGTAGGTGTTGTTGGCGCCACCGCCACAGCTGTTACCCATCGCCAGGTCCATGAGCACGGCCTCCGAGTAGCTGGGCACCAGCTGCTGGTTGGAGCGGATGTGCCACTCCAGCTCGGTGCTGTCGATGGTGTTGACGCGCGGGATGTGGCGGCAGTACGACGGCCGCTCCTCGCACGGCGTGACAGGCACGTAGTCGAAGCCGAACAGCTTTTCCACATGGTAGTGCACGCACGCTGTGTGGAACTCGTTGAGCACGCGCAGAGGCCACGAGAGTGTCAGGGCTGCCGCCGCCCAGAAGATGCCGTGCGACGCATACCAGGGCAGCCGCTCTGGGTTGGCAAAGGCGATCACGTACTCCTTGAAGTCCACGTTCTTCAGGTGCATGCCCTCGCGCGCCTCCATGTAGTCGTCCAGGCCCTCGTTCTCGGTGAAGAAGCGGGCACGCTGCGTCAGGTACGAGTTCTCTGACTCCACGTTGGCGAAGCTGAAGCACTTGGTGAAGCGCAGCCGCGTGACGGGGAAGCTGTCCAGGCCACTCAGCTGCTTGGAGATGTCCTTCACCCCGCAGTTCCCGTAGTCAAACTCCGCCTCGGCCACATGGGTGTTGACGCGCTCGTGGTACACCTAAAGTTACAGGGATTTGACAGACACTTTTTTTTCAAAGCGACATACAACACTGTATACACTAAATTATAAACAAAACATGCTCAGCTAACTATACAATATAAAATAACAATATAAATAGCAAATTATAATAAAACATGCTCTTACTGTATGGAGAAAAAAACAATACCTGGAATATATGTGACAATATAATCAAATCATAACATACACTTGGATGTTACATAACATACTTATATGTACAAATAACATACAAACTTATATGTACACTTACATAATCAAGTCATAACATACACACCTGCGTGGTGGTGTAGGCGTCGCCATTGCGGTAGCGCGTCACCTGCCGCGTACGCCTGACGTAGTGGTAGCTGATGGCCTTCCACCAGATGCACGGCGTGGCCTGCTGCATCCTTTGGATCCGCTCTGACACGCTGTCCATGTCCACCTTGAACTGCAGCTCGCTGCGACTGTGGCAGTGCCAGCACTCCACCAGGTAGACCACGTAGAGCATGACCAGGAAGGCCAGCGGGATGTAGATGTAGCCGTCGGAGCAGGGGCTGTCGTGGTACATCATGGACTTTGACTTGTAGGCGCTGTCGAAGGATAGCCGCGTCACCTTGGTCACCTGGCACCAGGTCATGGCGCCCACGCAGCTGTACATGAGCAGCGACAGCACCAAGCATTTCCAGTGTGACTCCCGGCACAGCGACTTGCTCAGGGACTGTTTCACGGGCTGCTGCTGCACGGCAGACACAGACAAATCAAACTGTCAGTGCACCTGTTACAGTTATAGAATTTACATTTATAGCGTTTACAGTTATAGTATTTAGCAGACGCTTTTCTGCAAACCGATCTACAACACTATAAGATGCCAGATTATAAACAAAAATACTCGGCTAACTAATAGAATAATATTTCTCCCCGTGTGCTGGTTGGCACCTTGCATGGCAGCCTTCCACCGCTGGCAGATAAGTGTGTGAATGGGTGAATGTGAGGGATTATGTTGTAAAGCCCTTCAGTACTCTATGAAGGGCGAGAAAGAGCAATATAAATGCTGTACATTTAGCTTTTACCATATCTTCAGATGTGTCTGTACTCTGTACTCATTGCCTGGAACTGCCCCCATCTCCAAATGGTGAATCACAATATCACATATGGGTTGTCCTTTGCATGGTGTAGCATATTTGTTGTGCACCGGAGGAGATGCACAGGAGTGTGCTATGATAGAACCTTATACTCTAGGTTCACAGACTAGCTCTAAAGGCCAGAATTTGGACACAAACAACTGGTTCCACAGACAGCTGGCTGTAATCTGATGAAGGAGGCAGGCAATGAGCATCAGCTCTGGCTGTACACCTGTAACCACAGTTAAATGACAAGTTGCGATCACTGTTGGGTGATGAATGAATTAATGAATAATGAGTTTTTGGTGAAATGCTGTTATTACTGGCAGACCACTGAATCAGCAAAGCATTGACATGCTGAACTCAGAGAGACAAACTGGCAGCAGCGTTTTTCTTTTTCCTTTTGAAGCCAGGGCGGCACTGCCACATCAGCACCTTGTCCATCAGCTGATGCTTTCACAGTTAACAAACTTCACCCTTGGATGGCTTCTTTTGTCTACTCAAGCACTGGACTAATTACCACACATAAATAGCTTCATTATGGAGGCTGTGTGAAGGTGCACACAGTATGCCATGGGTGCACAAAACGAGTGGAGAGGACTGGGAGGGGAGGGGAGAAAGGGAAGGTTGGAGGAGGTTTGTGTGTAAGGGGACTCTTATTGTCAGTGGTACTACCAGCCGTGCAATTTTTAAGTCAAAGGCAGTCTCTTTGCCTGGCTTCCCTTTCATTCTCATGTCAACAACAAAAACAGAGTCTTAGAGGGTTATGAAGGATCTGAATCTGTGCATACCACTGTATGTGTGCGATTTTTCCAATGCTGATTCACTTTACTGTCCATTTTGTTTTTTCCCTCATTCAGTCAGACTGCACTGCCTGTTGACAGAAAGTGCAATAACACTGGCAGGATTTATTATTGAGTTTCTCTATTGCATCGCTGAGGTACTGTAATGATCACTTTAAAAAGGAATGCTCTCCATTTATCACCGAAGCCAAGCCAAGCCAACCACTGTCAGTCCAAAATGCACACAGCTTAGTTTTTCACTGCCACTTAAGCATCAACACATTTTAACAGTAAGAGAAATACTAGATGAGTACTTAAGCATGTAAGCGCTTCAGCAGTCCTCATGCATGGCTATTGCTGAATCTGAAATGCTCACTCATTCACTATATAGTGCACTATGTGGAGAACAAACAAATGTAACTCCCATCCTATATAGCACTGCACTGTATCCTGAACGGGTGAACGTTTCGGACATGGCATGTGATGCAGAACACGCAGATCTTCATTTGTCAAAATTAAACATCTAAAATCACACCTTGCCTCTCGCCAACAAATCTGGAGAGGGTTTTGTGAGGGATGATCTCCAAAGGTCCAGCTTATGTAAGGAATGGTGTAAGTAGCTGTCACTGTAAGTCTCTGTGGACAAGAGCACCAACTAAACACAATGTAATAAAATGTAATGAATGCGCCCCTAAACTTTAGGAGGGAAAACTGGAGCTGAACCAAGTCTTCAGTGCGTTAGTGTACACAGTCAACCACAGTATCTGTAAACCTGGTACAGGACCTCTGGGCATCATTGGATGCCTGCTGATCACATGAGTGGCCCAGGCCACAACAGGGGACCGTAGCCACAGGCCTTCAGCAGTAGTCTCTGGAGAGAGTGAATGGATCAGTGTTCATTACGTTCATTCACGTTCACCACTATCCATTTAACAGTTCTCTCTCTTTAGGTGCCCACTGATGGCCCATAATTACAATCAGAAGAAATAATCTGTCCTGGACCTAAACTTGGTGGGGAGGATGCATGGTTGCTTGTATGCTCTTAGCTGCTTGTTGAGAAGAGTTACAGTAAGAGTTCCCGTGTGTCTCCGGTGTTTGTGCTTCGATGGCGTGATGTGGGCGTGAGCAAGGAAGCACACGATGGAGGCTGTGTGCTTTTAACATGGCAGCCGACAGTAAATAATAGATGCAGCTTTTCCATAATTATCCTCCCTACCTTGTCACATGGTCCTCCCTGAAGCCCACCCTGCCTTAACTCCCCAAGGATGGGACAGGGAGAAGCAGGGTAGAGAAGGTGGATAGGGAGGGAGATGCAGGGAAGGGAGACATAAAAAGAGAGAAAGAGAGACCCTTTGTACTAAATCAATAGATTTCTAGGTAACTCTCTGTTGCCTATTGTGTTACATGTTCATTTCAGAATATTTTCCAGTTGACAAAATTAAAATGCTTTCCCAGCAAACATCCAACCCACATGCCTCTAATCAATAAAACATAGTTAATACATAGGGTGTGTTCTGTATGTGATAGATTTAAATGTGTAGGGAAGGGGAGGAGAAGTCACCCCACCCGGCTTCAAACCCGGGTCTCTGGGGTACCAAACAGGGTCTCTGACCGCAACGCCAAAGAGCCAGGCTCATTGGTATGGCAGTCAGAGCACACCCACGACCCTGGTGATTGTCACACCATCACACTGCCTTTCCCTTCGGGAGGCGCAGCCATGCACTTCACACACTTGGGTGTCCCTCACACATCTCCCACCATACTTCTCCCATCCAGGGTGCCCCACATACTGATGCTTCACCCATCACTGGGGTCCCTTACACTGGGGTCAACCTAATCTGGGGGTCCCTCATATGGCTCACACAGTGGCTGCACCTCCGATGACCTCACGGCAAGCCATCCCACTTCTGACACCATTTGTAGCAAAGGGGAGAAGTCACCCCACCCGGCTTCAAAGCCGGGTCTCCGGGGTACCAAACAAGGGCATGACCGCAACCCCAAAGAGCCAGGCTCGTTGGTATGGCAGTCAGAGCACACCCACAACCCTGGAGATGGTCACTCCATCACAAAATGCATCATTAATTTAAACGCATTCCCTAAATTGAATATTTCCCTTGTTTTGTGTGGTCTCTGTAAAGCATTGCACAGAATCAGTTTCACTAATATATGCGCTGACCTTTACATTGCAAATGTTTGAGAACGACAATGTTGATCATCTTTGGGCCAAAAAACATCCTTTAACATTTAAATGGCACATTCAAAACCATGAGAAGGGATAAGTCCAGTGAAACCGAAGGGATGACCAGACCCAGTCCCTATGAAAATCCATCCACTTCCACAGCAAATGTGCGGCTCTGATACAGTGCGGTTTTTATTACAGCTCCAGCTGACCACAATGAGATAATGCTCTTGTTCCTCTGCTGTATGTTTCCTGGCACTGGCTCCTTAAGATGGCACATTAGCGAAGTAAAACATCCCCTGGGTGGCAGAACACTCAGCACTGAAATGCACCCGCATCATGTTTGTAAGACGTAGTGAAGGGCAGGGGATGTGTTCTATTTGTCATGCAGCTTAAAAACTGTGTGATTGAGGGCGTATTGTGTTATAAGATTAAGGGGAAAGCTCTTTGCTTGTGGGAAGTGCTTTGCTTGTGGAAAATGACTGATACTGCCTCTCCTCCACATGTGGTAGGAAGACAGAAAAACATACAATTAACATTCACTAAAGCACTGGTGTCCATTAACCTCATAGCTCGACGCGCATGTTCAATAAGCTATTTATAGCTTCAGTGGACCATATTATGTGGCAGACATACTAGAAAAGCAGTGACTCAGGACTTCCCAGCCTTTAGAGAGAAAAAAAGCTGCTGATTAAGACTAAATTAATCCCTTTTTTTCATTTGAGAAATACAGAAGAAAAACAACTATATGCTATGAAGTATAATTTCATGCAAACTGTTTTGGGTATCATCACTAAATGTGGATACATGCTCTGCAAGAACCATTCACCTGCATTCTGCTGGGTCATGTATCAACTGTTTTTTTTTACATTTTGTGTCATCGGTTTAGATACACAGATAGATAGATAGATAGATGTACTTTATTGATCCCAAGCTGGGAAACTGACAAAATTGATTGAGTTTATTTCATTTCTGAAATGCTGACACCCCCACCCATCCCAGCTCCAACACATTTCCATACTGCCTTTACGTCTGTTATAACATGTTGTGACACTGCCTTCTCTGCCAGCCATGGCCCTGATATCTTTCCCATTCATCATTCATTCATATTTTATTGAAAGCCCTGTGTATACTGTATACTACAACACATTTATCATAAACTGCACAGACTTATCAACCCAGAAGTAAGGTGGAATTTGTGTGTGGATATGGATATGAATAAAATCATGGAATAATGCAATTATTTTCTCAACAGAACTATGAATAATGCAATTACTTTTAATGTGATTTTAATGTGGTTTTATTTTTAATATCTTGCAACCTTGCACCCTCATACCTGACCGGTCTCCTTCATCGCCACGAACAAATACCGCACACTGGGAGACAGAGCCTTTGCCACTGCCACCCCCATCCTCTGGAACTCTCTCTTCCTGGCCATCTGAAATTCCGATACACTGCTGTCTTTGAAACACCAACTCAAAACCCACCTCTTCAAGACCACATACAACACCTCATACTTCATCTTCCAGCACCACCCACCCTCTCTCTCCAAATCTGTTTTTTTTTCTGTGTGTGTGTGTGTGTATTGCCTGTAAAGCCGCTTTGAGTGTCAAGAAGAGCGCTATATAAAAGTTAATTATTATTATTACTATTATTATTATCTCTTATATAATTTATAAATGGCTGTATGTCTTATATTAGACACACTTTTGCAGCCTTTAAAGACAGCACCTAGTCTAAGTAATTTATATTAATGGGCACACCAGCGAGCATGCAGAATGCAGAAGAGGTGCAATAAATGCACTGCCTAAGGAGAACATGCCCTGTCATTGTAATATTCCATGGCTCTGTGAAGAGCTCCCAGCCAGCGACAGAAAAATGCCAATCAATTTGATACCCACTAGAGAGCAGGCATTTAAAGAAGGGGGGGGGGGGGGTGCATTTCAGTAGCTTAAGGGGAGACAAACAGACGGCACACACACGTCTCACACTTGGACACAAACACGCACACACAGGCAAAACATGCACTTGGGTACTTCTGCACAACAAACTGAGCATGGGCTGGTGGAAAGCGTTGCGAGCCCTTAACTGGCAGAAACTAATATTAAATGGGCTACCCTTATCCATTCATCCATCACTGTTGTTGACAGACCTGTGATTGCTGTAACGTGGGTCGATATTAAAAACGTTAATGCTGCATATGCGTACAAAACCTATAAAACAGAATGATATTAATGAGAGCGCTTGCGATGTGTAGCATAATTAGACGTATTCTCACCTCCTCGCGATGGCTCTCTGCTTCCTCATCGGGAACTGTGGTGGTGCTGCTTTCACTTGCTGTCGCAGCCGATGCCGGGGACATGTTGATATTGGTAATAGTAGAGACGCATGGATCGCCCGAAGACCTAGTTCCAGATCACAGCGTAAGGTGAAGTCGCCATGCATCATCCAGGATAGGCTACTCAAAAAGCCTCACATCTTTTAGCGCAAAGCCTCTATAAAAATTCCACGCGAAAAAAAACATCTTTGGCAAAATCACAAACCTGACCGTGGTGGTGCTTTTACATAGCCAATCCCATGTGCCTTTTATAGCCTACATCGCCAACAAACTCGTGGGTTAGGGATCCAAACAGTTGAAATCAAATCCAGACAGTAGAATATAGCAGGTGCCTTAATTCAGATCGAAAAACTGGGCGAAAGATGGACATTCCCTGACAGAATAGAGAAAACACCAAAGCCAAGCGAAGAACAATGGACAGGCATGTGCAAACTGCGAGACGCTGAGCGGAAAATAAACGTATTAGCTCTAGGTGAACAGAGCTACGTCGTGGGCACGCACGGAGACCACATCATCCCCAGGTAGCGAGAATGCAACGGCGCTGGGAGACGAACGAGTTGCGCTGCTTGTCTAGATGTCTCCGTGGGGAAAGCAACGTGACCTTGTCCATGCCCTGGGGTACGCATTTCCCGTTGGATGGAGGAGACGTGATGCTGTGAAATAGTGAGTGTATTTTTTCCAATAAGATGCCCGAGATCCTTGGCGGGAGTGGAATGCAGGAACGCTGTAAAGCTGTTGGAGGTGTGTTTTATTGCAACCTCTACTTCCACAACAGTTAAATCACTGCACAGTCAGGTTTGACTACATATGTGGGTCCAAAACTTTGATGGTAAGGCTAGGACTCTGGCTTACTGGACTACTGTTCCCCTTGTTGGCTGCTGATGGATAGGAGGGGTGTGACCACCTTTATACCACTGAGTTTGGTCTAAACCTGTGATTTTCCTTTTATTAGGTGCCCTAGAACAGTCAGTCTTCTACTACTGGGCACTGAATGTTGGACCATACAAAAGCTATAACAAGCCACCCTCAAGCCCCTAAATCCAGGGGAAAGTGGGGAAATGCATCAAATTCATTACATTGCAATTAGCTAACACTCTTATCCAGAGCAACTTACAGTAATTTACGTACAGGTACAGTCCCCTCAGAGGAACATGGGGTTAGATGGGCACTTCATTCATGGATAAGAGTGCAGAAGAGCTATGCACTTTCCCACCTAGGAAAACAAGATCAAGTGAAACTGAATAAATGTATTGCTAAATGTGATAGACTTTTATTGTCACTTGGAGTACAGCAAGTGTAAACACAACAAAATTTTAACTGCATGGCTCAGAGAATAACAGTACACACACACACACACACAGTATATATGGTATATCCGAGCAGTTATCTGAGTACACTGATTTTCTCAATACCCACAGTATATCCTGTTTACTAATGTGAAGCATCCATTTGCCAGCTGCACTTTGGCTGGTAGAGAAGCTGACAGGATGGGACACTACCCAACAGACAGGGATACTTAAGGCAGTACACACACACACACACACACACATATGGCAAGCCATCTTAACATTTAAAAGCTAAACTTGATATGTATTGCAGATATCTGTAATTCAGTTTTGCATAGTCAAAAAGAACATTTCAGATATCCGCAACTACATTCTTCCTGTCCGTAATTTTCATTTCAGATATCCACAGGGAAATTCTTCCTCGGGCAAATGACGGCACTTTTGCCATTCATTTGTATGGGGTTCATCATTACAGATATCTACAATTCAATTCCAGATATCCACTACGTGAATTACGGATATCCGCAACTGAATTATAAATATCTGTAATTCCAATTTGAGATATCTACAATTTGATTTTGCCTAGTCATAACTCCAGTTCAAGATATCTTTAATTCACCTCAGTTCAAGATATCTATATGTTCCTTTCCGGATGTCTTAAATTCAGTTTTGACTAGGTGGAATGCAGTTGTAGATATCTGTAACTGGAATTATGACTAGTCAAAATGACATTGTAGATATCTCAAACTGGAGTTAGGTATAGTCATAATGTAATTGTAGATATCAATTATCAAGTTATAGATATCTTGAAATGAATTTTGATTAGAGAAATCTGAAATTGGAGATATCTGTAATGTTCATTTTGCCTAGCCAAAATGTAATTAGCCTACAGATATCTTGAATTAGAGTTTTGACTATGCGAAATGACGTTGCAGATATCTGTATGCAAATTAATCCCCATCCCACTTTAGGCGGGAGCAGAGCGCCTTAATCCACCTGTTAACTGTTAAATGATTATGGTACTTAAGGAACGTTTCGGAGTGGCCAAAGGGAGAAATTGTGTTTAACTGACTTTTTAACGCCGATGCCTATGCAAGACAGGAGCTGCCAGAGAGAAATGATAGTACGTTGCTATGGCAAGCCATCTTAACATTTAAAAGATAAACTGGATATGTGCTGCAGATATCTGTAATTCAGTTTTGCCTAGTCAAAAAGAACATTTCAGATATCCGCAACTACATTCTTCCTATCCGTAATTGTCATTTCAGATATCCACAAAAAATTCTTCCTAGGACAAATGACGTCACTTTTGCCACTCATTTGTATGGGGTTCATCATTACGGATATGTACAATTCAATTCCAGATATTCTATGTGAATTACGGATATCCGCAACTGAATTATAGATATCTGTAATTCCAATTTGAGATATCTACAATTTGATTTTGCCTAGTCATAACTCCAGTTCAAGATATCTTTAATTCACCTCAGTTCAAGATATCTATATGTTCCTTTCCGGATGTCTTAAATTCAGTTTTGACTAGGTGAAATGCAGTTGTAGATATCTGTAACTGGAATTATGACTAGTCAAAATGACATTGTAGATATCTCAAACTGGAGTTAGGGATAGTCATAATGTAATTGTAGATATCTATTATCAAGTTATAGATATCTTGAAATGTATTTTGATTAGAGATATCTGAAATTGGAGATATCTGTAATGTTCATTTTGCCTAGTCAAAATGTAATTACAGATATCTCGAATTAGAGTTTTGACTAGGCGAAATGACGTTTCAGATATCTGTATGCAAATTAATCCCCATCCCACTTTAGGCGGGAGCAGAGCGCCTTAATCCACCTGTTAACTGTTAAATGATTATAGTACTTAAGGAACGTTTCGGAGTGGCCAGAGGGAGAAATTGTGTTTAACTGACTTTTTAACGCCGATGCCCATGCAAGACAGGAGCTGCCAGAGAGAAATGATAGTACATTGCTTTCTATAACAAGACTTCCTCTTTGATTTTGGCAGGGATGGACATTACATAGAGCAACGTCTATGGCAAGCCATATTAACATTTAAAAGCTAAACTGGATATGTGTTGCAGATATCTGTAATTCAGTTTTGCCTAGTCAAAAAGAACATTTCAGATATCCGCAACTACATTCTTCCTATCCGTAATTGTCATTTCAGATATCCACAAAAAAATTCTTCCTAGGACAAATGACGTCACTTTTGCCACTCATTTGTATGGGGTTCATCATTACGGATATCTACAATTCAGTTCCAGATATCCACTACGTGAATTACGGATATCCGCAACTGAATTATAGATATCTGTAATTCCAATTTGAGATATCTACAATTTGATTTTGCCTAGTCATAACTCCAGTTCAAGATATCTTTAATTCACCTCAGTTCAAGATATCTATATGTTCCTTTCCGGATGTCTTAAATTCAGTTTTGACTAGGTGAAATGCAGTTGTAGATATCTGTAACTGGAATTATGACTAGTCAAAATGACATTGTAGATATCTCAAACTGGAGTTAGGGATAGTCATAATGTAATTGTAGATATCTATTATCAAGTTATAGATATCTTGAAATGAATTTTGATTAGAGATATCTGAAACTGGATATATCTGTAATGTTCATTTTGCCTAGCCAAAATGTAATTACAGATATCTTGAATTAGAGTTTTGACTAGGCGAAATGACGTTTCAGATATCTGTATGCAAATTAATCCCCATCCCACTTTAGGCGGGAGCAGAGCGCCTTCGTCCACCTGTTAACTGTTAAATGATTATGGTACTTAAGGAACGTTTCGGAGTGGCCAGAGGGAGAAATTGTGTTTAACTGACTTTTTAACGCCGATGCCCATGCAAGACAGGAGCTGCCAGAGAGAAATGATAGTACGTTGCTTTCTATAACAAGACTTCCTCTTTGATTTTGGCGGGGATGGACATTACATAGAGCAACGTCATGCACAACAATTTGCACTAGTCATAATGACGTTTGAGATATGTTTAACTTTCATATTGCCTAGTCAAAACTGAATTACAGATATCCGCAATTGTCATTTAAGATGTGTGACGAGTTGAATGTCGTTTTCAATGACGTAATTGCAGATATCTGTAATTCAGTTTTGCCTAGTCAAAACTGAATTACAGATATCTCTATCTATCGTTTCGACTAGTGACAATAACGTTACAGATATCTTGAATCACAATTTCGACTATCCAAAATGTAATTGCGACTAGTCAGAAAGATGTTGTTGATATCTACAATGTTAATTTCGGATAGTCAAACTTAGCTTTTAAATGTTAAAATGGCTTGCCATACAACGTCATGCACAACAATTTGCACTAGTCATAATGACGTTTGAGATATCTTTAACTTTCATATTGCCTAGTCAAAACTGAATTACAGATATCCGCAATTGTCATTTAAGATGTGTGAAGAGTTGAATGTCGTTTTCAGTGACGTAATTGCAGATATCTGTAATTCAGTTTTGCCTAGTCAAAACTGAATTACAGATATCTCTATCTATCGTTTCGACTAGTGACAATTACGTTACAGATATCTTGAATGACAATTTCGACTATCCAAAATGTAATTACGACTAGTCAGAAAGATGTTGTTGATATCTACAATGTTAATTTCGGATAGTCAAACTTAGCTTTTAAATGTTAAAATGGCTTGCCATAACGTTGCTTTCTATAACAAGACTTCCTCTTTGATTTTGGCGGGGATGAACATTACATAGAGCAACGTTATGCACAACAATTTGCACTAGTCATAATGACGTTTGAGATATCTTTAACTTTCATATTGCCTAGTCAAAACTGAATTACAGATATCCGCAATTGTCATTTAAGATGTGTGACGAGTTAAATGTCGTTTTCAATGACGTAATTGCAGATATCTGTAATTCAGTTTTGCCTAGTCAAAACTGAATTACAGATATCTCTATCTATCGTTTCGACTAGTGACAATTACGGTACAGATATCTTAAATGACAATTTCGACTATCCAAAATGTAATTACGACTAGTCAGAAAGATGTTGTTGATATCTACAATGTTAATTTCGGATAGTCAAACTTAGCTTTTAAATGTTAAAATGGTTTGCCATACACACACACACACACCCCCAACCCAACTGGCAGGGACACTCAAGGTATCACAGCCTAGAGAGGTACCACCCTATGGGGCCACCACATAACCTGCTCTTGTTCTTCTCATCACCCCTATTTTTCAAGGCATAGTCAACACAACTAAACACCTGTAAACATTTGCCAAATCTTTATGGTTGTGTGTTTGTGTGTGTCCTCAATACTACTGCTACTGCTGCTGCTACTACTACTACTAGTAATAATAATAATGATAATAATACTAACTACACTGTATCCCACTGCTAATGCAAAGTGTACTTGCATGTGCCAAAGTTCACGATCATTGGCGCAAATATGTGCGGAAATTGACATCATGGTTTTTTGAACTTGGACGTACAGTTCAAACGTTACATGCATAAATTTGACAAAAGTTGCCAACTTGCCCAATCCTTAGCATTGTTACTAGCATTGTTTGCACAGTTACCATTCTTAGCAGACCTGCTAACAAACATTAGCTAAGTCAGTGAAGTAACATTTTTAGCATAATTAGCGCTAAGTTAGCTATGTAACCCTAACAGCACAGTTAATTACTTAACAATTTTATTATGGTATAATCAGCATTACATTGCTAAAGCAGTTGTATAACATAACTGCTAACAGACAGTAGCTAAGTTAGCTAGGTAACACTGTTAACTCTATTACTTATTTAGCATTTTGGCATCATTAGCATTGTTAGCATTACTGCTACCAAACATCAGCTAAGTTAGCTGAGTAGCATTGTTAACACAGTTAACTAGTTAGCACAATCAACTAATTAACATTATTAGCATAAATGCTAGCAAACATTAGCTAAGTTGGTTACCTAATACTGTTAACAGTTAACTCCATTAGTTACATTTTAGCATAGTTACAATAGTTAGCATAACTGCTACCAAACATTAGCTAAGTAAGCTAATTCGCACTGTTAGCAAAGTTACCTAATTAGGTAACTTGTGATCCAAGGATTCCAGTCATACCAAGGCTCTGTTCAAAACGGAAGGCAGCTGCCTCAATGACTTCCTGCCTAAATAGAGAGGTGCCTAATTAGATGTGATTACATGGTGAAGGCAACTTCTTTAAATACTGGTTTCGAACAGGATATTAAGAGAGCAAAAGTTACAGTATGACATTAAAGGAGAACTTCGGTGTAAAATGAAAATTGGCATGTTAAAACATCATACCGAGTTGGTATGTGTACTGAGGAGCAAAATTGATTTAGCCTGTTGCATTCAGAGTTTAACTATTTTTTATCGTTTGTCCCAGAAGGCAAACGATGGAAGTGGTAGGTGCCCTTAGATGAAGCATGACGACTACACTATTTTTAAACCATTAAAACAGCTCGAAGAAACTCCACACTCCATCGGTAGTACAACAAAGGCTCTGGCATTCAAAACAAAGCACTGAGAATATTGTAAATGTACACGTTTATTTAAAAAACTGTTCTTACATGCAGTAGTTTGCAGTTGTTTCTCATCGCCGCCATGATTAAAGTCCAAACAAGTCGATTGTACAACCTCTCCTGTTCTTCCTGCTGGTTCGTGTTCGTCAATTGACTTACCGCAGACTTTTATCATAGCGGCGACGAGAAACTACAGCAAGGTACTGCCTGTCAAAACGGTTTTATTAATAAATGTTGTGTACTCTTCGAGCTGTTTTAATTGTTTAAAAATAGCGTAGTCGTCATGCTTCGTCTAAGGGCACCTACCACTTCCATTGTTAGCCTTCTGGGACAAACGATAAAAAATAGTTAAACTCTGAATGCAACAAGCTAAATCAATTTTGCTCCTCAGTACACATACCAACTCGGTATGATGTTTTAACATGCCAACTTTCATTTTACACCGAAGTTCTCCTTTAACAAGAAGCAAAAACGTGAAACTAGCTGATATAAGCTAGTTGGCTAACATTAGTCAGTTGACTGACAGCACATAACTCGTACAATACGCTATTAACAGTTAAAGTGGTGGGATATTTAGATAGTACATTGTTGATTTCTCATCTCAATTGTAAAAATGCAAGCGATACAGTGCCAAACAAAAGACATTTTGATCCAGACAACAACTGTAAGAGTAATTTCCGCCTCCATAACTTTACACAGTTGTTTGAAAGTTAGTGCACAGAATTCTGGGTAAAAGGCAGCTTGAATGAATCATCGAAGCTGCCTTCAAAACTGCCTGTCACGCGGACAATTTGAAGGTAAGTACTGTGACAAGAAATAATAACTTTAATTATTTCGAACAGCACTTGATGACTCACTGCCGCGTTAGGCAACTGTTAAGGCAGCGAATTTAATGTTTTCGAACAGAGCCCAAGTTTTTGAACATTGGATGTATGGTTCAAAAATTACATGCATAAATGTACCTCTAAGTTTGACCAGTTTGTGGCGCTAGAGAGGTTGAAGTGCCAACATGAAACTTGGAGAAAATAATCATGGGACTGTCATGAATCAGTGTGCCAAACATCATTTTTTTCTATACTCCAATGGCAGAAGATTATGTGGGCCATGGCAGGGGTATTATGACATCACTTGAGAAAAATGGCAATTGATCCACCTGTAACTCCCACTTTTTTTCGCTCTTTCTTACTTAATCTCTCTCTCTGGCTGGAATGTCTTTACATGGTTAACAGGAGTAATTTTGTGCCCCTGTGCCTTCAAAGGCCACCAGACCACCAGGGTGGGGGGCAGTGATGCTGCAGGCCTTTTTGGAGCAGACTGAGCCCATAACAAGGATTTGTGATCAGTGGCTCAGTCTCATCTAGGTTTGTTACTGAACCAAGACTGTGTGCACATTGTTTATGTCATTATGTGCTTGCTCTACGAGCACACTTATAGATCTTCTTAAGTGGCTACTAAAGGATACTTTTAAGATGACGTCAAGACAGTGCAGTCTTCCTCAAAAAAGTACCCTTAACCTGTGCCCTATCACCATAACGGTATGAGCCCTCTTTCACTTGTTTATACTGCCCCCTTCTGGTGAAACATGAACACAACACAATCGATCAGACAAAAAAGAAACAAAATTGTCGTAATATTAATGTAAAGATATTTTAGTCTAAATGTAATATAGTGAAGTTATATGTGTTAAGTTATACGTATATACAGTAGGATTCAAATGTTTTCGATGATTCTCGGTACTTTGAGATGATGAGTAGAGTGGTTTCTGAATGTATTGCCAAACTTTGGAATATCCTGTTATAATTCAAATGGTTGGGTTACTGTGAACCAGTCTAGGTCAAGTGATCGTGAAGCCAGGGACACTCCAAAGTGCAAAGGAACTGGAATAGGTTTATAATAACACGCCACTCCCTTTGGGGAATCCCCCCAACAAAAACAGCTTCTGCCTTGCTCTAACCAACTCGTTCACATGGCGCTTCCCTCTCCTGCGAGTAGCTCGCATGCTCCGAAATAGGCATACTTAAACTAAGTTTTAAAGGCACATTTGTTTGACATTAATCTTAAGCTGATATACGTCTAGTCGTGTGCGTTGCGTACAGTTGCAGAAAGTTTCGATGGGGTCTAAAACACAAGGGAGAGGAGTTTCTTTCTTTTTTCGGTGGTAAAAGCGAAGCTATCGGTGGTGGCATGAGACGCAACAATATCTCGTCCCTGTGGAGTCACAACGGAACGGCTATATTTCAGGTGAGATCAACTATATCTATTTGGTGCAGACCCACTTCAAGACGCCGGGCACATCGTCGGGAGGAGGTCAACATCTGACTGCATTATGGCGAGCGGCGACGAGGAGAAGGGGAAATTTGACTTGATGGAGGAGAACCGAATTGACTCTGGTATCGACTCTTACAAGTCGTTCTCAAAAGACGAGCATTACCCCAAGCCTGTACACGAGCAAAGGCCTGAGGATGGAGAGGTTAAAGACAAACTCGACAGCGTGACCGAGGAACGCCATGACTCGGCTTATATTTCATCTTCCATCACAGTCGACAACATTACTGACATTATAAAGACTTGCTTGACATCAGACTCTCAGGACACGGAGAGCGAGGAGACCTCTGATAACAACGAAAACGAAGTCAATCTGAATCTTCTAACCACTATTACAGATGATGGAGACACGTACGTATTTGTGTTTGTGCAAATTTCACAAATGGGCTTGCATGTTTGCAGAAATAGTTTTTCAAGAAAAGAGGGAAAGCGTTACAATGTTGACAGCTGCCTAGTAAGCTATTCATTCCACCAGTCTTGCAAACCCAGATTGAGTACCCTTGGAAATCTTGCATTGTGGGCCATTTAATATCCTATATTTAGAGCACGCGGTTGATCTAACCCCGCCTTCATAGCCCATGTCCACTGAAGCCTGCGTGATTGCAAGTAAAGTTTATGAAAGTAAAGCACGTTTACAGCTGCATCAGTCAGCTCCAGGCAGCAGTTGATGACATGTCACCTATATAGGCAAAAGCAACATATCACTATTGCAGCTGGGTCCACTCCACACCTGCTTTCGAAATATTAAATTAATTTATTCGTTTTTTGAAGGTCGAGGAAGTCTTGCATATCATGGTTTTGTGTATCTACTGTAGGGTGTGCAGTGACTTAACAAGAAATACCCTCGAACATATTTTATCAAAATATAAAATTTAGAGTAAAAATCAGAATTATGTGATGGTTTCTTTATTTTTTTTTTTTATTTTTATTTTTTTTTCAATTGTTATTTTCAACCGAAGATTGTCAGTGTCTATGCTGTTGTTACTGTCACAGAAAGCAGAAGTGCAGAATAATGGAATTTCCCCTGCTGGGCTGGACACATTCTGATACCCCTCTCTGGCCTCTAGATCTCTCTCTCTCTCTCTCTCTCTCTCTCTCTCACACACACACACACACACACGCACACACCTGCAGACATCAGGAAGTGTGTTAGTTAAAAAAGCTTAGTGCACAGAAAATAACCATGTGTGCATGTTAAAGGCTTGCTTAACAGAGAAAGGATTATGCTTCAAAATGTCTCCCTTCTCATTTCCTCCCCAGACGGGTTTCTGTTGTTTATTTCAGTTTCCTGCTAGGGTCTATCTGAACATTCATTCATGACATAACAGTGGCTTGGTTTTTTTGCGACCCCAGTTTGCCTCTGACATTTTGATGTCTGCGTCTAAAGGAAACATTCTCGCGGTTGTAGAGGCTGCATCGCATCACCAGCAAGTTTCTATGACATAAGACTGTTGTCCCTTTTTGGAATCCCATTTTCTGACATGCACATCTATCTATACAGTGGAGCGGAATTTATTACATTTCAGACATTTGTCCCATAAAATAGAACTAAAATAGAACGCAACATGCTATATTAGGGCATGAAAACCTGTTGTCTGTCCCCTTTCAGCATATGAAATGGATCGGTCCTAAAGAGTGCCTTCCCATACTCGGTCATTGCAGATTATGTTTGGGGAATGTGGTCATTCAAATGCCTGAAAGTCAAAAAACGCATCACATAATAAACAGGCCATCAGCAAATTACTCTCCAAAACAAACTGTTTTCATACAGATTTAAAACCACTAAATTGCTTTTACTTGGCTGAATGTCTGAATGCCCAGAGTTAAGGTTGAAACAGGTCATTGCAATTGGAGAGTCTTCAGTTGACTGCTTTTGCATAGGGCAAACTAGATACTGCCAGGTCATGCAAGCAAGCACATTTTACAGTCACAGTATTGACTACTTATCAATCCAATCATTAATGCATAATAGAATACATTTTAAGATTTGCATATGAGCTACATTTAAAAGGGTAGACATGTATTTGCTTGAAATGACATTTTACCAGGGAAAGGTTATACTACACATAACCCATTTGAAGACTAATAAAAACTGGATAAGGTCGTTAGTGGTAACGAAAGGTCTTGATAGCTGAACAGGATTTGACTAAGCACAGAACTGATCTTTACCAGAACTATTAGATTTTGTCTTAGAATGCATTGGGTTGGCAATCCATTTAAACAAGAAATTAATAAACTGTGCTTCCAAAATTGGAACACCCTTGGTTTTACTTTAAGTTACTTTAAGTTAAGTTACTTTAAGTTGTCTTGTTTTGGATTAAGAGGTGTTTTTGTTCTAGCAGCAATACTGTTCCCTTTGGTAACCATATCATCAATTAAGATGTCAACTGATGCACTTGTGCATGGTGCATTCTGCTGATGCTCATCACGATATTACTGAGAACTTGTAAAGCTTTGTTTCTGGGAAGACTTTGAAAGTGTGATTTGAAGGTTGTGGCCAAAGCACTAAAGTTCCAGTGTTGCGCAACTTCAACCGCTGTGTTTTGACAGCCTTCCACTACCTGTTGATGCTGATCTTTTGTCAAGACAAATTCTCAGTATTTCTTGCCACATTTTCCCCTTCTCTGTCTTTTATTTTCCTTTGACACTGCTCTTCTTTTGATTTGAATGAACAATGGTACACCTACATTCATGCTCACATGGTAGATGAATCTTAGCATTAACTGGAAACCCCTCTTGTCTTTTTTTGTAGCTTCCTGCATCTAGCCATAATCCATGAGGCTAAAGACTTTGCAGGTCAGTTAATTGAGCTGTTTCCCAGAGAGGTCCTGGACATTCAGAACAACTTGTATCAGGTAAATGCTGCAGTGTGCTCATAAAAACTCTGTGGTTACTGTGAGGTGTTGGTTTTCCCTGGATAAATTCCTGCCCCTTAGACTCACGATCCAAATCCACCTCTGCGCTTTCTGTCTGCGTGCATAGTCTCAGGTGCTTTCATGAGGAAGTAAGTGGTGGAACTCCCCTGTCATTGACTAAAAATATGTCACCATTGAGAAACAGGTTAGGGTATGTGCTTGTGGGGTGGGGAGCTTAAGTACTTTTTAAATATGTTCTCATGTTCATGAAAGTTAAAAAAAAAATACTGATTGAAAGCTATAGTTTTTTTGTTGTCCTACTCCAAAGTTGCAGCAGTGACCAGAACTGGTTGTATCAGTAAATACATAGCCAAAGCATATCAGGTAGTTAGGTCTTTGGTATCTGTACAGATCATGTGGCTGTGTGATGCAAACCGAATATTAAAGGTTGAAAAGATAAAGTAATGTACATTAATATATGTAATAAAGATAAGGCATTAAGCCATCCAAGAAAAACACCTGTTATCTCCTAACCTTTGCTCTGCTATACTTCCCTTTTGTATTCATTAAATCATGTGGACATGTAACTCTTACTCAGGGACCATCACTTGATAGGGACCTTGTTTAGTCCAAAGACAGAAGCAGGTAGAAGGAACAGTCAGCATTTTAGAGTATGACTCATGGAACGCTGTTTTTCTCTCGAGTCAAAGAAGTTACCAAAAGCCACGCAAACAGTAAGTCAACACTCTTTGGCTGCGTTGCTCACGGATTTCCTCTTGGTGGTCAGTGTGCCCTCCGGTATTGAGTAAGCGCCAAAATTGTCACCTCACAGTCACAGAGGCTGGGTTAAAACCTCCTGTTTCTCAATGAAAAATGGCTCATCGCAAACCAAACACACACTAGGTCTGCAGTTGTTGATTCATGTGCCTCCCACATACTGGTTTTACGCCTACCCACCACCAAGCTGCCTTCCTCTGCAAAGCCACTCATTACTAGCCTCTGCCCCCTTCACTGCCCACCAAGCAATGTGGCATTTTACCCTTTGGCACCACAGACATCGGTGCTGTCTTCCCCAGTTCACTTGTCATCTGTCCCCAAAGATCTATCCCCAAAAGTGTGTTTGTGTGTGTTAATCCAGTTGGTATTAATTTGTACTGATGTGTTGTTGTGTCTATGTGTGTCTTTAACAAGCCTTACAATCTAGGGGTGTCTGGTTATTGTGTGTCTTGCTGCTGTATCTGTGGTTATGATCCAGTGCCATTGTTATTCTTTACATTCCTCCAGGAGAGGAGGGAACAGCAGTCCCAAGTAATCAGGGCAGCTTTAATTAGGATAACATTTGTTCAGGTGTAAGTGTGCGCCTAATGTTTTACAACCTCTCTTGCTATGGGTAGATTCCATGGCAGAGTAGCTGTGTCAGACATATTCATCTAGGGCTGAGGTCATTGGTTAGCATTCCTTCTGCTTTTAGGATACTGAAACATGGACTGTTTGGTTGCCTAATTAGAGGAGAAGATGGTGATTATATGAAAGGGATTTTCGCTGTCCCTTGGTGCCCACCACTGTAGAGATGTGGGCGAAACCTCATGTGAAACTATGTTCTCTCCCTTGGTAGGCCACTATTGTAAAGAAAAGCCTAACATCCGAATACTTTGTGGGCACTAACTTGTTCCTGATTTGATCACCATCCCCCAGACTCTGCATCCATGGATCTGTGGGGTTAGAAAAGTATCATCTTAGGTTCTTTGTGCATCCTCCCTGTCTCTTTGTAGTGTCAAACTTCAAAATCCACATTTGTGTTTTGAATCTCCAGTCACCCTCCGTTACTGGTGTTCAGGCTCCTGCCCCCTAAATGTAGTCTGTGACCCCTTTTGACCTCTGTCACCAAGTGGAGTTTGTTGAAATATTTACATTAAGTGGGACCATTGAAGATGTGCTGAGATATTGCTAATAAAATACAGTAAGATTGTATCAAGCTACATGGCTAACTAGCTAGGTATACCGGGTGAAGTTTTATTGAAACATTGCTAACTACGTAGTTAGTAAACCTCCCACTGTCTTGAGTTATCTTTCTCTCACATTTGATAACTACTGCCAGCCTTTGCTTCTTAAACATTCTTTCTCCCTAACTGCCTTTGTAGCTCTGTTGGTGAATGTTATTATGTCTTATTAATTTTCTATCATTAACTACCTAGAACACTAGATATTTATTAACACTATATATGTATATATGTATATTATAAATTAATTCAGTGTTCTTAGTATTTCTGCCTTGAAGCGTGTAGCTAATCTTTAAGATTGCATGTTCATGGGCCTGATGTATTGTGTAGAAAGTATGCATTGTAGCTACTTCAATAGACAGTAATGCGTGAAATCAATATCCGTTGATCCATTTTATCTCTGCGGAAAGCATAAACACAATGAATCTGTTGGTTTGGTGTCTGCTTGGTTTCTCCAGACCGCTTTACACCTGGCCACATACCTGAACCTGCCAACAGTGGTGCGGCGGTTGGTGGAGGGCGGTGCCACTCTGATCCTGCAGGACCACGATGGGAACACCCCCCTTCACGTAGCCTGTGAGCAGGGCAAGAGCGAGTGTGCCAACGAAATGACCCGAAACATGCTGCCCGGCCAGCTCAGACCCGTACTGGAAGCACAGAACTGGAGAGGTGGGTGTGAATAACAACAATAGTTGGGTTTCCATTTTTAACTCGCAATCAGTTATTCACATTCATAGTACATCAGCTGAGCAGTGCGCATCAGTGGCTCCATTTGTTGAAGCATTGAGAGAGTTTAAACTAGCTAGGATTTCTTGTTCAAATGGTCAAAATGTGCATAAAAAAGTGAGATGAAAACTCTGCTTCAGAAGCTGCAAACCAGTGCCATGTTTTTTTTCTAGACACTGAATAAAAAGTTAAATAATAAGCACAATTCTTTGTCCAGGTACAATTCTTTGTCCAGGTACAAATGCTAAGCACGGCCAGGTGATTTGGAATATGTGGTATTTAATTGTAGTTTCTGAGGTCAGGTCAGGTCACAGGTCATAGGTCATCACAGGGTGGTGTGTTTTCAACACACATGTGTTTCCAATGCATTGGAAAGCTATTGGGATGGCAGATGCAGTGTAAGGTTATTGCAGACCAATGGTAGTAAGTCAGTAGTGGTCTCTATTCCATGCCCCTTTCACCAACTACACAACATATCAGTAGGTTTCACATAACATGGCTGCCTGTCACACACAGCCACACACATCAAAATCTCCCTGCATCTCACTCTCTGGTTGTTGTTTGCCCCTGGGTAAACACAGACTAGGTTAATAAATCAGAACTCTTGCCTTGGATGTTGGAAATAAAGGTGACGAAATTTGGTGCAGTAGTGCTGTAGCTGGTAGTACTAGTAGCAGTTATGCTAAGAGGGTAGTTCACTCCTAAGGAAAGGAAATGTATCTACTGCAAAGTAGTTTAGTTCATATAGCTAATGTGTTAGACATACTTTTGGTAGTTGTCATCTGGTACAACTGGTTTAAATATTTGATTTTAAGCAGGAGCCAACATGGTTAGTGTGAAAGACATACAATTGTTTTATCTTCTAGTGCTCTGGGGGGATTCGTAGACCTTTGTTGGTTTAGGTGCTTTTTATATACTCACATTCACCATGGGCTGTTGATATTTTGATGAATGCATCTTAAAAGAAAATGAAAGCAGTGTTATCATTTCGGCAGTTAAGTTAATATCCTTCTGTAAAAATTGAAACCAATCAGGCAAATTATTTTCATTTTGATCAAAGGAGTTGAATTTTCAATGAAAGCATTTGGACTTTTCGGGTACAGTGGTCTGTTTTTCAGATTCAGTTAAACGGGACTAGATGTTACAATCCCTGGTGATTGCATCATTTCTTTCCATTAAGAGTGATGCAAACACCAGGGATTACAACATCTAGTTCTTGGGTTAGGGTTAGGGTTAGGGTCAAATCTGAAAAACAGACCACTGCACCTGAAAAATCCAAATGTCAGTGTTGTGTCCCTCAGCACACCTTCATACTTCTAGGATCCAGCTGTGCGTATGGTTTATCGTCATTTGTACATGCATGTCTTTAGGTGTCACCTGCCTGCACCTGGCTACAATGCACAGACGCCATCGACTCATGAAGCTCCTCATTAAGAAGGGTGCCGATCTGAATGTGCAGGTGAGACTGGGGTGGTGTGCACAGAGCTGGTAGTGCTTTAGACCTTTCACATAGATCTTGCTTCTGTCATAGTGGAGTGATGCCAAGATGCTTGGAAAAATGTCTTGTCTTTATACTGTGTGGCCTATTTTGATATCTCTGAGTACAGAGGTCCAGAGGTCAGAGGTCAGTTCTGATTAGCGGTCCAGTCCAAATTCTCAGTTCCAAAAAGATATTTTGTCCTTCAGAAAGTAAACACATATTCATAATTCACCCTAAATTAAAAAAAAAAAAAATATTGCAATGAGATCATCATGGATACAGTTAGAGTAAGAATGGGCAGCAGCAGCACGTCTGCTTGTCTATCTGTCTATCTATCTGTCTGTCTGAGGGCCACTGTGGTTAGGTGAGCTGGCTTGGATCTTGTAAGATTCATGAGTGCTGTAACTGGAGTTGGGAGCCGAGGGCTGATGCGCAGGGGACTTTTTCTGGAGTCCCCCTGCTTCTGCCAGACCTCTCATATGACCACAGGAAGGGCCCAGCAACAACAGTTATTTCACATGCACAGGAGTTATTAAGAGTCATGGGACAGATAATACAGAGCTGAGCTAATGGTAAAAGCTGCACAATATCTGCAGTTGTGTGGTGTTTTTCTCAGCACCAATTAGTGTTCACATCATCTTAAACTGAAGTGAATTAAGTGTGAAAGAGGTTTGGTACTAGATTTGTCTTTCTGATTTTTGGTAAAGTGTTGACTTCTGAATGTGTGGCTGCCAGAAAGCTTGCATTTGTTGCTAACCTCATATTATGTGTCATTTCACACCTCTGCTGCATTACATTTCCTATTTTTGTTACATCTCCTGTGAGCCCTGTGTGTTCACGAGCTGTCTGCTAGTAGGCACACACATGTTCATTCTTACCAGCATCTTTACCACCATTCTTTTTTAGTTGCTTTAACTGATTGATCTTTAACAACAGTTGCTTGTGTCATTTTATTTATTTAATGTATTACTAGATGATGTCAAACAAACTTTCTTCTTATTTCTTCTGATTTTTATTGTTATGAAATCTGCTTCTGAAATCTTCTTCTCCTTTCTTCTGATTTTTATGCTTCTTAAATCAACCTCATCTGCTTCTAATGCTGTGATTAATTAACTGTATAGCTTACATCTTTGGTTGATGGTTTACACTCATCATTTATACAACGGATGTCTGTCCTGTATGTGCAACCAGGAGGGTACGAGTGGCAAGACCCCTCTACACATGGCTGTGGAGCTTCACGACGTCCCAGCCGTGACCTTGCTGTTGAACCAGGGGGCAAATGTGGATGCCGCCATGTTCAACGGCTGCACGCCACTGCACCTCGCAGTGGGTCGGCAGGATGCCACCATCGCTAATCTGCTGTGCCAGTCTGGCGCCGACCAGATGATCAGGAACATGGAGGACGAGACGGCCCTGGATCTTGCCGACGGAAATGACGACGTAAGTCTGAAACTCTAAAGAGATACTGTTGATGGAAGATGAGGGTCACTCTGAGCAAATATTTTTCTTAGTAGATAGATGATATTGTGGCAGAGGATAATGAGGATTCACACTTTGCCAGCAAGCACAAGGCTAGGGGATAGCAGGGGAATGTCAATGATAAGGCTGGATATTGACATGTCTTTTTCTGACTGGGTTTAGTCAGGGTAATGTGCATTGTAGGCCATGCTTAGCTGTCATTTATGTGAAATGTGACACTTTTTGTCTTGTCCTCCAGATCCTTGCGCTTTTCCCCTTTGATGACATTCAGATCTCTGGAAGGTCAGTGGTTGGAGTGAACTTCTAAAACCAAAAAGCAAGACGAGGCCCACTCACTGAACAAGCCATAACGCCTCCAACTTACCAGAAACCTCATAGTATCTGTAGATATTTAAATATGTATAGAAAAAACAGTATCTCTATATAAAGCAACTATTGCTTCAAGTCATCAGGAGTGAAGTACACATCTCATGAATTGTCACCGTTAATGGTACAAATATTTAAAGACATTTTAGGTTGGTGGTTGTGGTATATATCACGGTGAAGAATAACCAGTCATTAGCAGAGTGCATCTGGCCATTTTTGAAGTTAAACGATGCATTATATGCCTTTCTGCATCTTGTAATGACATGAAAATATTGTTTATGATTTTGTAGTGGCTTTATCATATTTGAGCAGAGCTTTTCAAACACTTTTGCCCTGTAAGGGATTGTTAGGAAGTTGATGAATGCTTTCCTATTTTAAGATGTCATTGTTTTTTATGTTACACCTTGTCTCAAGTGCATTGGCATAGATGATAAACTATGGAATTATACCCTGGTCAATTCAATCAGTTTTTTAGGCATTGTCAGTAATTGGTGTACAAGACACTGACTTATAAAATACACTCAGTTCTGTCTATTAGGCTTTTCTTATTTAAATTAAAGATTCTGCCAGGACACCTCTGTGTGTATACAAGTCTGTTTGTGCAGGTCTGATGGCAGGTTTTGTTGTTCTACTTGTACAGATAAGATGTTCATTTTCTGTTTCTGTCATCATGAGTACTGCTTAAAGCTTTTACTAGTCCCTCTTTTAGTTTTTTTTCCTTTGGATTTACAACAGTAGACTATATTTTCTAATAAAAAAAATATAAACATATGTCATGTCTATTTTTTCTTTGCAAATCAGTTACTTTCCCATGCAGACGAGACTATATGAATTTGTGTTTGTTCACTATGTTAGGCCTATAATCAGCCCTATTTATTTGGTACAACTTGTAAATGGTAATGCAGGCTGTAATTCTCTTACAGCTCCTTAGTCTGGAAATGTAGGGTCCTATGTTCATGCATTTAATTTTTTTTTTAAATAAAATAAATTCACCCTCTTTGGCAAATGTCATTTGCCAGAGATATACTTTGAATCTTCCTTTTCTATGATAATAAAAGATTATTTAAAGATTGTGAGAGACATATCATCAACAAATAGGCACATTTTCAGTAAGGCATGTTTTCCTTGTTTTGTCTGTCTCTGCAGTGGTGTTGGGTTTTAAATATTCATCTGAAAACTGCCCCCCCCCATCATAATTTCCTGCTTGTCTACAGTTTAGCCCTAGCCTACCTATAGCCAAGTCTAATGACGGTAGCATTTCTCTTTGGTCATAACTTCCTTGCTGAGCAGCAACAGCAGCTCTGTTTCCTGTGATCTGCGTGTGTAAGAGATACCATCTACTATCGTCCTTCTTGCAGTATTGCTCATACATTGAGTGGGTTCACAAATAGGCCTTTTTTTATAATGCACATCGTTGCTGAACACGTACCCTTGCTGTGAATGGACATAAGAATGGGATTCATTTTTTTCAGTCACTGTCTAGATTGTGATACCATTTCCTAGTTTCCTAGCACAGGGTACATTTACATTTGTGCAGGTTACATGTTAATAAAAATAAGTATATTTATGTTATCACTAAAGTAGTAGCAACAATATTATTATTATTATTATTATTATTATTATTATTATTATTATTATTAGCCTATTATTATTATGTAGGCCTGGCTTATGTTGGTTTACATCAGCATCTCAGATAGCATGTATAGAAGCAAAGCTTGACAAAATAGGTACACCACATACCAATGTGATCTATTCTAGCTATTAAACTACCTCTATTCTAAATTATTGTAACTAAAACACGTATACTTGCCCCCTTGATGATGGGGACACACTGGCCAGTTGGTGGTCCTCCTGTCCAAGCGGTGTCAGTGTTGTTCTTGAATGGGTATCGCTACAATCTGTCATGGATGTCTCGGGTTTCAGTACTCCGTTGGCAGTGGCAGGGAAGGAGGTCTACTCTGAGTTGAACATCGATGTGAAGCCCTAACTTCACATTAGCTGTCCAGGTAAGAGCATTGCGTGGAAACATAGTCGAAATAACATTTGTCTGTCAGCGCCATTGTAATATTGCTAAACTTATGTGGAATCATCTGTCTGCAGTTCATGTTCGGTTCCAAAGGAGGAGGTGGAAGTGTGCGGCGTCTCTGAAACGCCAGTGTTCGGAGCTCTTGAAGAGTTGAGAGAAAATGCCATCTTTTTCATGGAGGTATGCGGTTAATACTTTGGTGATGTATCGCTACATTGATGGACTTAAACCCCTTAAGAGGGCCTGGACTGTCCTGGCTGTTCATATATTTCTGGCTTCTCTTCTTGGTTGCTAGGTCAGTCAACACTTCTAGTTAGCCTTGGTTGGAAGTAAGATTAGCCAGCTAACAGGCATTTAGCAGAAGTGAATCCATTATCTAGCTAACATTTCTGAAAGGCTAGCCAAACACAAATTACTCAGGCTTTGTAACTAGTGAGCTATTTTTATATTTTTAGGATTCGGGGTGATTACCCCGGACAGTTTGTTTTGCAATGGCAGTATAAAGAGAATGTTAGTGACTTGTTAAATTTGTTGTTCTCTCTTTTGGTCTTATTAGCTAAGCTAGCCCAATTAGCAAGGCAATGTAAACTAACGGTGTCAAGCGTTGCCATTGGCAGCTGCAAATGTTTAAGAGAAAGTGCCAGTTAACCAGCACTAATATGTCATCATCGTTGTTCTACTGCATATAACAGTAACGATAGAGTGCATTAATTATCCTCGTTGTATTTGCATTGTATGCATTTAGTATTCTCCTATTAGGGATATATCCATATCCCGACTGCAAGACTGTACTTGAGAACAAGGTGTCAGAATATTGAGTAGCCTTAGATACTCTGCTGATCTCCATGCCATTCATTCTCCGGATTGCAGGCATCTGCTAATTATCGCGTTCATTACTGCATGTAAACAGGTTGTTGATAATCATAGGTCTGGTTGAAGTGACGTCAAAACTCAGATTTCCAAAATGTCACACATTGACTGTGACAGCTGTTTTTCTCATGCAGCGGGATTAAGCAAAATATACCGCTACCGATAAAATTAAATGCTCTACAACTCAGTAAGATTTTCAAAATGGCATTATTTCAACCGAACATTCCTGTCTCACCGGTGTGACAGTAAGGTTACTAAGCAGCTGCAAAACGTCATTCCTCTCCTGGAATAGTCTATAACAGGCTTCATCTCTTTCAGCAAAGAAATACGTAGGTGTGTAGTCACAAACTTAAGTGGGCCACGTTGGCAGAATACCAAAGCAGGTTGGATGTAATCCAAATCCCTGTGAACACAGACGCGCCCTACCTGTCTATTCATGAACTTGTCTCCCAACAATACTGACATTTTTTACCTAGTTTTACCTAATCAGACTACGATGGTGTTCATTAAGGAACGGGAGGACAAACCTGTAATCTTTAGTCACGTGTTAGAGTTGTTTTTTCAAACGTCTAAGCAGAAGGTATGTAGTTCCTTGTTTCATGAACTGCCCATTGAGAAGGCCGGGTTGTTTCATATTGGGCCGCTGCTGGGGTTGGCCTGGCCTGGATGCCGCAGGCCTGCCACACAAAAGAGGCTCTGTTGGAGCATAGGCCCGAGGGAGGAGGCCTATTCTGAGAGTCTCGTACACACTTGCACACACTCTTACCCACACACAGAACGGACTATGTGAGATGCACCTTGTGCAGAGGTAAAGAAAAAAAGGAAACTGTGGCAAGGCTTTAAAAAAATAGGCACACCAAAAAATTTTCATAAATTCCCAACAGTTGGCAATGCAGGTAACAACTTCAAAGTAGTATTTTGTTTCACTAGTCTCAGCTTTGTCTCAACTGCTGAGGGCAATTTGAGCTTCTTTGAGAATACTGTACACCCGTTTAAACCCCCCCCCAGGCTGTTGCTCATGCTGGGTTCTTGGTCTCTGACTCTGGCTGAGTCAGATGGCTCCTCTCTCCTGGACGGCTGGCAGGACATGTGGCTCTTTAAGTTCCTGGTCAACGTCCTTGGTTACGCCACCATCGTCATCCCAGGCTACTTTCTCATCAGCTACTTCAAAAGGAAGAACTACCTAGAGACAGGTGAAGTATTAACTAGTTTGCAGAGGATAACATCTCAATAAAACACCTCATGAAACACTTTTTTATAATAAGGTCCCACCTTTTTTAAGTTTTAGCATGGTGTTTAATCCCTATTTATAATGTTTGTTTCATCATACCTGTTTTGGTCATGAAACAGCCCAGCTGCTAATGGCATTAAGTTAAATAAACAAACAAACCTAAAAACACAGCTTCTTTATTAACCACATCTCCTCCCCCTGACCCTAACCCACTCACCACGCCCTCAGGCCGTGGTCTTTGCTTCCCTGTGATAAAAGCCTGTGTGTTTGGGAACGAGGCCAAGGCAGGGCTGCTGGATGACGCGTCCGTTACATCCCGCAGCGACGTAGAGTCGTCTTCCTCCACCCGCCAGGCCTTCAAGTTGGTGTTCTGTGCGGCAGGACTGCAGGTGAGAGAGAGTATCCTAGTGTAATCCCCTCTAGCTGAGTTGGTAAGCTAGAGAAATGTCAAATATCAAATATCACACAGCCTTTTAAATACATAACGTGAATACATTTTAATCAATTCATGTACCACTGCATAGTATGTAGGTGTAAGTACCTGGGTTTCCAGTATACTTATTCACACCAGTGCTTTTCTAATAATTTGACTTAATGAGGTGCCCATCAGCAGCCATTTTATACCACGAAGATTATTGCTCATTTTAAGCGTTTCCAAGTGAAGATTTCTTATTTGAATAACCAAACTCCACATTAACAAGTTGGATATAAAACCAGTTTTTGACCTCTGTGTAGCCAGACCCAGAATAGCACATGTCTAATCTGCCAGATTAAATGGTTGGAAGCTTTTTTGGCATTGGTCTGTCTGCTTTGTCTATATGTTATCAGAAAACAGTTGAAAACATTAATCATTGATAACGTCCTCAAGGTTCTTCCTAAAGAAATTTAGTTTACTGTCAAAGGTAAGTATAGGAACCAAACTAAAAAAATCAGGTTTTAGGAGCCAGAATCGAAATTTTTATTTTCTCATTAAAAAATTACTTGTAGAAATGAAATGATCATCCAAATGTTTGGTGATGTGAACAATTTGGTTCTGTGTCAACTAATTTTATACGTAAAGCACGTTTTATGTGTAGGTTAGAAGCGTTTTTACTCTCCAGGCTTCACTTGGTTCAAAGGTATGAAAATAACATGTCCTGCTGAAGCAGAGAAAATCGTCTGTACAGCTTTACAACATAGAACGAAATATAAGATTAGTCAGAAGGCATTGCAGTGTAGCACTCGACAGCTTCAGTTGTGTGGACTGTAAAGAGACATTTGCAGAGTGTCAAGGCTAAAGGAGTGACCTAAGTTAAGAGTCGAACAGGCCATTTGAGATGAGTATAAAGTTTGCCCTGTTCCCTTAATTCATCATTGTTACCAAACCAGGGACGCTGCCGTGTCCAAATATCATTAGATATCAAGCTTGAGCACTTGATGTACTTTGTTTGAGCCTTTTCATTGCTTTGAAAAATGGAATGTGATCCCGATAAGCTGTGTTTTACTCAAGTGCTGAAATAAAAACATAATTCACACACACACACACACTCACTGTAATTTCAAGGGGGTTAAATTTTACATGTCTAAATATCATTTTGAAATCAGTAAGAACTTGAGCCTTTAAACCTTTTCATTGCTTTGAAAACTGCAGTGTGATCATGATAAAATGAAATAATAATAAAAAACCAAATAGACACACACGCATACGCACACAAGTACTGACATTTCAAGGAGACTTGATTTTGAGCCTTTTTGTTTGAGCCTTTTTTCTTTGTAAATGTACCCATATCAGCATCCAGTCTTTTACTTCACTTCATCACTTCAGTCAGTTTATAGTTATAGTATTTTTGGCTCGAGCATGTTCACACCAAACTAGTTTTAAATAGGAGCATGTGACTTAGGAAGGCTACTCATAGAGGTGAAGAATTTAGGCCCTCTCCCAGTGCCAGAGCATTGAAACACTTGTCTCCGCTACAGTACCATTGACTGGAAAGTTGGATCTTATCTCTGTACCAGCTTTCTGTGCTGCTGTTCTTAAGGCTATGCACATCAGATTTCTGACAGATATTTACATTCTCTCCAGGCCTATGCACACATAGCCTATACAATGAAATATGGGTGCAATACATCCTGCTTCCTGCCGGCCATAATGAGCTCAGGTCCGCTTTATAGCAGAGCTATCTCTTACGGGAAGATTCAGTTTGGCAGTTTGTGGCCATGTGACTTTTTTATTATATAGGTTAAGACAGGTAATCTTGTTTACACACTTAGACAATGTAGCATTTACAGCAGTCAGTTGTTGCTAATTCTATGTGTGCGAGGGTTGTTATTGTAGCCAGCTACACTAATCAAAGTGTCAATGTTTGGACTACGTTATGCAAACCCTTTCACTGCCGTGCTACTGTGCCAGCAAGGCAGAATGACATTGAAGCAAACTTCGGTTACACCTCTCAAGCAACAGACCACATTCATAAAGAACCCCCTTTACAATCACTTCCATGCATAGTGAAAGCACAAACACTGTACAATCACTGTTTTCTGTTTATATACATAATTGTTTTGGTCAACAAACAGAATGTTAAGAATTTGGATGAAACAAGATATTTGAGGATGTGATTTTGACCACAAATCCAAAATATTTTTCACCATTTTTAAGACATTTTATGCTCTAAACAGCTAATCAATAAATGAAGAAAATAATTGGCAGATTGATCACCTATAAAAATTGACTGTTAATATATTAAATACTTATATGTGTGTGTGTGTATTTATGCCATCTTCTCTCCAGATTTCCTACCTGACATGGGGTGTTCTGCAGGAGCGCGTGATGACGCGTTCGTATGGTGCGGGGGAGGCAGGAGCTGAGGGTGGCGAGCGCTTCAAGGACTCGCAGTTCCTGGTGTTCATGAACCGCATCCTGGCGCTGACTGTGGCCGGCCTGTGCTGTGTGCTGGTCAAGCAGCCGCGCCATGGCGCGCCCATGTACAAGTACTCGTTCGCCTCACTCTCCAACATCCTGAGCAGCTGGTGCCAGTACGAGGCCCTCAAGTACATCAGCTTCCCCACGCAGGTGCTGGCCAAGGCCTCCAAGGTCATCCCCGTCATGCTCATGGGCAAGCTGGTGTCGCACAAGACCTATGAGTACTGGGAGTACTTCACAGCTGCGCTCATCTCCGTGGGCGTCAGCATGTTCCTGCTGTCCAGCTCCAGCAACAAGCACCCGTCTACCGTCACCACCTTCTCAGGTGTGGTTATCCTGGGCGGCTACATCATGTTCGACAGCTTTACGTCCAACTGGCAGGACAACCTATACAAGTACAAGATGTCGTCGGTGCAGATGATGTTCGGCGTGAACCTCTTCTCCTGCCTCTTCACGGTGGGCTCGCTGCTGGAGCAGGGCGCCCTGTTCGACTCGCTGGGTTTCATGCTGCGCCACTCGGAGTTTGCCTTCCACGCCATGCTGCTGTCGGTGTGCTCGGCGTGCGGCCAGCTCTTCATCTTCTACACCATCGGCCAATTCGGCGCCGCTGTCTTCACCATCATCATGACGCTGCGGCAAGCCATTGCCATCCTGCTCTCTTGCTTCCTGTACGGCCACGCTGTTTCCTCCGTGGGGGGCCTCGGCATCGGCGTCGTCTTCCTGGCGCTGTTCCTCCGCATCTACGCCCGCGGGCGCCTCAAGAAGGCCGGCAAGAGGGCGGCACCCCCTCCAGTACAGAAGGTGTGAGGAGACGCGGTGGAAAGGAAGGACAGGTGGACAGGATGGGCTGCTCGGGGTAAACGGGGAAAAAGGGAGAGACTTTTGTACAGGCGCCACATTTTTGGTGGTGAGTTTGTCGTCAGTCCTGGTCTTGTTTTTAATTTTCTCATTTTTTGTTTTTTGCTTCTGTTTTGTTCCGTTATTCAACTTTAATGGCCCCATATGCCTTTATGGTTTGTTGTTTTGGGAGGGGAGAATGGGGTGGTTAGTTTTGTACTGTTAAAAGAGTATTTAAAGGGATGATGCCTTTGTTGGTCTTTGGGAGATGATAAGGGATTGGGCGAGGACTGTAACAGTAGTGCCACAATAGGCTCTCAGAATGATTGACGCACACACAGGGCAGTCGCCACCGCTGCTGCTGCTGCTGCTGTTCGAGTCGTACAAGTAAATTGACATGCAAATTCTCAGCTAGTGAGCTAGTTGGACTTTGGAGTGTTGAGTATCCAGCATCTCCTGTCAATCCACATTCCCCCCTAAACACGTGCATGTCTCTGCTGTATCGGTAAAAGAGGATGACACATTCCCTCTACGGTGTTAGCTTCAACTAGCTAATCCATGAAGCACAATCATACGAATGAGTCATCCCCTGCTTCTTATGATGTTCACCCGGGTGTTAAGTAAGTGGTTGCTTTTGTTTGTCCTTTTTAACTGTTTTTTTTTTTCTTTTTAACATGAGCACTAATATTAGCTTTCTGAAAGGTTCATGTACCAAGAATGGTACTGTCTTTTGTCATGCAGTAGTACATAGAGGTTGTGAGGCATTGTAGGTGAGGTCTTGATGGATGGGTGAAAATGGGTGAAAAATAAACCCTTCCCTCGCAGCTTTCTCCATGAGCGTTTGTATGTGATGGGCGGTTATGCTACTAGTCGTAGCATATAGTAGTTTTCTGTGTACACACTCCTTGTTAACAAACTGGGGAGTGAATTGGGTCGGCCACAGCATGGTTATGGTTATTTGGAGCATTTATATGTCAGTGGTACAACCAGCAGCACCTAACCGCATAGAACACCAGGGAGAGTGTGAACAGATGATCTGTACATTTACAAATTGGTGCGGCATGTATGCATGGCATCAGACCTTAATTCTTCATGTTTATTTTGTGTGAGCGTGTGTGTTGGAAACCTTAAAGGACTTATTCATTCAAATACAATATTTTTCGGTCTACGGTTTTTAATAACTTTTCTTCAGCTGTCTACTCGTTAACATGTTGGTTTGAATTGCAGGTTAGAAGCAATCAATCATGTGTTTTATTTTTAATAATCCATAAGTTTATTAGGTTATTTGTTGTTTTTTCTTGTCTAGCTTCACACTCAAACCAAAAGAAATGTAGTGATAGAACTAATCTAAATCTTCACTTGCCATTCTTAATCTGACCCAGATGGCATCTTATTACATGACAGCAAGCAGTTCATTTCTACATTACCAATAGTGGAGAATTTTACTAATGCAACCAGTGGTAAGCATTAGGAAAAATGTCAAAATGCTTTTTGTTTAATCATTCATGTGTGGCATTGATTAACAGGTGTTTGGTATTCCTCAATCTCAAAGTGGCGTTTGAAAAAGTGAGGTGCAGCCCTGCCTAAAGGTGAAATTTGCTACGATAGATTTCGTACCTTTTTGTTGGAATTACTATGCAAGTAGTGTTGTAAAATGTGTAGGTCTTTTATGTTTCATTTCAAATATTTGTTTACAATGTTTTGTTTATTTGGGGGGTGGGAACTTTGGCATATGTTAACACTTTAATTGACCATACTGTACTGTCATTGTACCATCTGCTTTTTTTTGTTTTCTTTTGTTGTTTGTCAAACAATGAATCACTCTCTGGGAGAGCAGCTTAGGGAAATGTGTGTGTGTGTGTGTGTGCTTTTTCGCTCCTTTATGTACATGGTTGATACATCTAAGGCCTTGTAATGTTGGGATTTCTGGAATTTCTTCACCCCTTTTTGAAGAATGTGAAGGAAAGACTGGTGGTGGGGGATTTTTGGAATACAAGAGAAAAAACGTGATTAAACTAATGTACTGTTGTTTTTACTCCTAGTATCCCTTGTTTTAGACTTGTTTTTAATTATACAACAAACACTGATATTAATTTAAATACATGAAAAAGCTGTAACAAATGTCTGTTGTCGAGTGTCTTTTTGGTATACATAGGGTAGGGCCAAAACTCCACGTGAAAATAGGTGTGGATCTGGGGATCTGAATAACCATTTGACAGTTGCCTAATAACATTAGTAATTGTCAGTTGTCTCAAAAACGAACACTTTTACAAGCACGTCTATGCACCACTCCTTATGGGAAGCCGTAAAAGCCATGTGTTTGGAGTGCAGATCAGTTTCCTTCAGCTGAGTGTCCTGTACTGATAAATGGTGTAGCACATCACCAAAGAACCTTGAAGACAAGTGGAACATATATATCCTGTATACTCAAAAAGTGTGTGTGTGTTTCAACATACAGTTGAAAGGCAGGGAAAAAGATTAAAGGGGGCCCACCAATAGCCCCTTGACTGTTGGGGGAAGTTTCCCCTCCACTCATTGTTGCACCCTCCACTCTTAGTCTATCCTTCGGCCTGCCCCTGTCTCCCCCACTGGCATGACAGAGCAGTGTCATCTCGGTTCCTCTTTTCAGTAATTCAAATGAGGAGTCAAGACTTCGACTTTCAGATCTCTTCCAGCATCCCGCATCAGAGGAAACTGTGAGTAGTCGGAAATAAAGGTTGTGAAAGTTTTTCTGTGGTTTGAGGCGTGTGTGTGTGCGTGGGTGAGCACACACAGTTGTCTAAGCACTGGAACACATTACAACATTACAATTGCGAGGTATCTCACAAATCATCTCGACCAACAGACAACCTTTTTTTTCTACAGATTGCAGGCTGTTGGATTTTCACAACAAAGATAGTGTGATAAGACCATGCCACAGCAATGACCTTAAAAGACTTTTCTGTCTCTCTGACGCTGTCTTGACTGTACATTTCTAAAGAAACTGTTTTTAGTGAAGACACTGGTCCATGCCAGTCAGGCAAACTCACAGGCAGTGTCAGAAACGTTCACTCGCTCACTATATAGTTCACTACATAGGGTGTGAGTTACAGTGTTTTGTCCTCTACATAGTGTGATGTTGGGATCTATTAATGCGCAGATACTATGCAGCGTAGTATGCCAGGTTTATTTCTCACGTCACCTGTTACGTATCAGTGCACAGGTAACCAGTATGTAGAAGCTGTATGCCACTCACAAAGTTCAGTAAAGCAGTTAAAAGAAACTAGCCTACTTTGTTTCATTATAAGTTCACACATAGTGCACTATGCAGGGACACTTCAGATTCGGCCACAGAGTTGTCAATCCCAGCTTCAGAAATTAAAATCCTATTATGTATTCATTCTTCCTGTACACAGGTGATTTCACAGTTGTGTGCACTTTAAGATCAGCTGGTTCAGAAAATAGTTGTATCAAATACTTGGCAGTTTTTTTTTTCTGAAGCCAAGATTGCCACCTCTGCAGCTCAAATGTGTATGCAGTTAAGGTGTTGATAAATGTTTAGAACTTACAACAAAGGGGCATATACACAAACATAACTGAGATAACACAGGATGCGATTGGAGATTGAGCTCAGAACCCACACTTGAAACCTTTACATAGCAAATCTGCCAGTGTGCTCAATCACTCAAAGTAAAACTCCCACCAAACCCAGGCCAAAATATTCTGTCATAATCGTACAGTGACTCAATGTTTCTGAAGGGCATTTATGTTATTTGGCGGCTTCGGTATGAGTATTATGGAGATAGGTGGTGGCAGATGTCAGCCCCCTACACACATACACCCCCAGTCAAGTTTCCTTGTGTTGTGGGAGAAAAGGATTTCCCTATTTATTATTAAGGTTACAGTTTTCAAACTCCCCTTCAGTAACTTTGTGGTTATTGTGGGGTTGAGTCAAACCCCTGTGAAAGGTCAGTGGGGTGTACAAAATTGAAATCTTAAGTTGAATAATACATCTTCGCAGACAGGTCAGTCTGTGGTGGGCTGTGATTCACAGGCCAGATATTCCCAAGCAGATGCCTTTTGTGTCTGTGTCTGTGTTTGTGTTTGTGTGGCAGTTAACACTTCATGGCCCCTGTCTGCGGCCTTGTCAATGACCCTTCATTTCTCTCGGACGACTATTTGATGATGTCAGGCCACACAAGCATTGCTCAGAATGCATCTTCTTATGTACCCATGTTTGTGTTTGATGCCACTTTTGCTGTTGTATTTACTTTTTTTGTTGAATTTTTGGCTGATTTATAAAGTATATCAGATAAATATCCAAAGACATTTAATAAGGGGGTATTACATATACTGATTCTGTACAAATAATATTCCCTTATTGTCTTTAGATGATGTCATAACATAATATGTCAGAAGCCTACTAAGTTAGCTGTAGCTCCAGTTGTGCTTATCATTCCTAGCAGACACTTTTTCCCCAGAAAGGCATACAACTTGTAAAGGGTTAGTAATATAACATAATTATTCTAAGTTAGCTGTAGCTCCAAACAGCTATCATTCCTGTGCTTATCATTCCTAGCAGACACTTTTTCCCCAGAAAGGCATACAACTTGTAAAGGGTTAGTAATATAACATAATTATTCTACTTCAATGCAATAAGTGACTAGGGCATCATACTTAAAAAATAACCAGATGGGCCTAAATAAAAACAGTCTATGGCAGGTGGCAGGTACTTAAATGGGACTGTTGCCTTGTTTAGTCTAATGGAACCTGGTTGTGGTATCACCAAGCTACACATTACGAGTTCAGGCTGCATGTTAAAAATGTCAACCTGATGAGAAACCCATCACTGATTGTTGTCTCAAATCTGGTTAATGTTTTGAGACATTTATGTTTTTCTTCCTTCTCGTCTTCGAGTAGGCTCCACGCACATCCTCTCAGAATGACTACAGCAGCAGTCTGGGAAGTGGGTTGCGTGGAGTCAGACACCCACACACTCATACACACACACATACGCACAGACACACACACACACACTCATACACACACACACACACATACAAACATACATATACACACACACACACACTGTGACAGAGAAAGAGAGGGCACACACTGAGATTATGAGCTCAGGGTGGTGGTGAGCTTGTTCCGCCCATTCATTTTGCACTGAAAGCTCTCTGCGGCGTGCAAGTAAGTGAGCGAGTAAGCGAGCTAGAGCTCCTCTTCTTCCTCCCCCTCACAATGCCTTGCCTGCCACCAGCGTCTGTGTCTCTTTACTCTAAATCATGTGATCTCGAAGAAGGCAACACCTTACGCTCAGTTACCTCTCAACCACCAACAGGACGTGAGTGAGGAGCAACCTCGCAGGGAAGAAAGTTTCTGTTGCTCATCATAACCCCGCTTGAAGAGTTTATGCTTTCTTTTTTTGTTTTCTACAAGTGGCTTACTCATGGCTTCCAGTATTTCATATCAATTCCAGTATGAGTTCCACTTTGTCCGTCCTTGATTTACCAGTTTGACTACCATGAAGACCAATAGTTTAAAAAGAACAATGTGTTATAACAGTGAATTCATGAAGGGCTATGACCAACACTAAAACCTAGTAAGCACAAGGACCTCTAGCCCCTTTATATACCAAGTATAAAATGACACTTCACATTCCTCTAGGCATGTATAGGCTGTGTGCCATCAACTGGACAGATATATGAACAGTTGATAGCAGATAGGCCCATAAAGTGACACAGGTCAAAATTTAGGAGACATCTGCTGACCTTCAGAGTAGCCTAATAATCTCCTAAACATTCTAATTTATACCTAGACAATACAACAGGAAGCAATTTCAGATAGAGAGGGGGAAGGATGCATGATGTTGAAGGATGTTGATGTTGCAGCCTACTGTAAGCATTCATGATAAAGAGCGCATTCCAGATATCAGCTCTTGTTTGTCTGACACATATAGTCAGGGCTGAGACTGACGCTGTACTGTGATACCATCAGCACCCGTGTGTGTGTAACACCACATTATGTAATAACACCACATTATGTGCTAACTCGGCAAGATGTGATAAATATTTACTGTGTTATGTAATAACTCCCGCATTTTGTAATAATAGGCTGCATTTTGTAATAAACTGCCTGAACAGAATATGTAGTACATGTACATTTCGTACTTTTCGCCTTTTGTACTACATTTTTGCGAAAATGCGAAGACATGAATTATATCTTTAGACACTTTATTACAAAATGCGGTATATTATTGCAAAAAGGAGTTATTACATTACATTACACAACTTTCCAAGTTATAACATAACATGGTGTTATAACACAATGTGTTGTAACAGCGTGCTGAACCCAAGGCTTAACAGACTGCTCTGACCTATGGCATCCACCAAGGGGAATATTGACTTGCTTATCACTATTATAGAGGTCATAAACAGTTTTACAGCATAGTGGTGGAGACATCATGCAAAGAAAGAGGCCCTTGATGTGTCTCCTTCAGCTACTGAATTAGGTTGCAAAACGTAAGACTGTTCCCTTGTAAAAACGAAATAGAAAAACCTTACAAGAATGTTCACTGCCTCATATAACTTTTTCATGATTATGGCCACTTTCACATACTGTTCGTACAGAAAAAGTATAAGACTGTGCTTTAGGGGCGTAGCCAGACATATTTCACTGGGGCACATGCCCCAGTATTGGTCTGTAGTGCCCCAGTATAAATTTTACCAGTAAAAAAAATCACTTGGCATGGCATAATCTACAGAATGCGCACACAGCTACTCAATATGGCAATTCATTGCTACTTTATTCACTCCATACACAATGCACACATGGCTACTTTATATGGTAATTTATTCACGAGACTTTGGCTGTGACTTAACGTCTAACAACGGTGTCTGAGCACTATTTCTTTCCACCTGTCTTACAGGTTAGTACACCGGGTAAATTGCCCATCATTGTTCTTTGTTTTCACCTCTGTGTTGCCATTTCCATGTGGATTTAAATGTTACAACTTTACTTTTTACGTTTAATGTATGAGGCAGCTGTCATGCAAGCTCTGGCTGTAAATTGAAGTAGCCTACTGGAGATGTTAGCTGCTGTCTTTTAGATAACTGGCATATGCCTATAACCATTGTTGATTTATGTAATGGTTAGCCTAGCACTGTGAGCTCCCACACTAGTTTTCTGGAGACTTACATCTACGATGTTTGATGAGCATATCAACATAATCTGATATGATTGTTTAGTTTGAAACACTATTTATGTTTTTTATGATAAATAAGTGCTAAAAATGTTTTGCTTTGCACGCTCGCATTAATTGTCTGTGCCCCAGTTGTGCCCCAATACAGTAATAGGACTAGTGACGCCCCTGCTGTGCTTTAAATAAGTAATACAAATTAGGTATGTTTCCCTTTGTGGAAGGGTATTTAAGATATTGTATGTGGTTTCCATCATACATTTTACTTAATAAATAAGTTTTGTACAATTCATCTGTCATTTACATATGTGTTGCAAGGCTTGGATATGGCCTACATCCAATGTCGTGCTTTCACTTACCTGTTGGTCAGTTCATATTTGGTAGCTTTCGGGTGGATGATGTTTGTTTTGTGGCGTTTTCCTTGATGGTATAGCACAGGTGCAGGGCCTACTAACTCAAGGTGTCCCATACAAACACTTTCTTGTTTTAGTCCAATAGCCATACTTAGTTGCCCTCCTTTATGAAACGTGACTTCAGCATGCTTTTTTCTGCACCAGCCTTCAATTGTCTCATATTTATTCTTTGTTTATAGGAACGATTTTCAAATGCCCCACTTAGTAGCCATCATATAAGGTTAATGCCTGTTTATCTAATGATGCATCAGTTCCATACAGTAGAAGAGAATTGACCGTGGAGTGGCATTGTTTTCAATGGGAGCAGTTGAAGCACGATTCTGAAAATTTTAATTGGTCACCAGGCAACTGCGCAAGCATGTGGTGACGTACAGTACAATCACGTCGGCCAACGAACCCGAATACGATAAATTGAGTGGTAGATGCTCAATCAGAAATCAGATAGCGTACGATAATTTTCTTAATAAGTATTTTTCTACCGTTATAGCTGCAATCACTTACTGGAGTGGGAGGCTAATATTGTACGTGGGGACTTGATTCTTTGTCAACTAACTTTGGTTCCAGGCAGTCTCACAAGCCAGCATGTCAAGGGAGCTACCTAGTTAGCATGTACATACCAAGCAAATGTAAATGTTTCCCCAACATGAATAGAAAAGTAAAGGGGCATGACTATGGCTATGGCTTGTTATCCAAACAGTACGGTAAATTTTCTCCTGTGCGACAGAAACTCACTAGCGGTCGCATGATTTGTGACGCCATTTTTAGCTAGGGTGACCAACCGTCCGGTTTCCCCCGGACATGTCCGTATTTTACGTCCTGTCCGGGGTGTCCTGGTTTTTTTTTAGAAAATGAGGAAATGTCCGGGTTTAAAAAATACCTTTCATTCAGTTCCTTTCTTACACGGCTTTGGTTTCATTGGACCAGTAAAATGACAGGCACTAGCCCTGCATCCGAATACCCTTACTAGCCGCCTGAATAGTAGCCAAAAATGAGGAAGCCACAACCTAGAACATCCGAATACCTTAGTAAGCTTTCAGTAGTAGGCGAAGCCGGGCCAAAAGTACCCGGATGGCTTGCTATTTCTGGTAGTATTTTGCAGTGTGCAAGCGAACTACACTACGCTATCCCAGAAGTCACCGGGAGGTTGAAAACCGTAGAAGAAGAACCAAAAACTTCCAGCTCGTTAAACCAAGATGGCGGAGACTCCGGTCGCTTGTCTGACAGTGTACAAATGTGCACTTCAGTAAATAAAAGCCATGTAAATAATTGTTCACGTCACAAATGCACATAAATGTTGAGGTTATCTGATAAAATGCAGCTAACCATTTACTACAAGCTGGCAAAAGCATGACGTTAATGTAAACATCCGGGTCAGAGGACGGGTAAGATGGCGATGTCGTAGTACGTCCGAATTGTACCTGCTACTGGCTAGTTTGCTACGTAGAAGCTACTACTGTAACGGTCGAGTGGTAAGCACTGCATAGAACGCAGTGCCTAGTGACTTCAGCATGCTTTTTTCTGCACCAGCCTTCAATTGTCTCATATTTATTCTTTGTTTATAGGAACGATTTTCAAATGCCCCACTTAGTAGCCATCATATAAGGTTAATGCCTGTTTATCTAATGATGCATCAGTTCCATACAGTAGAAGAGAATTGACCGTGGAGTGGCATTGTTTTCAATGGGAGCAGTTGAAGCACGATTCTGAAAATTTTAATTGGTCACCAGGCAACTGCGCAAGCATGTGGTGACGTACAGTACAATCACGTCGGCCAACGAACCCGAATACGATAAATTGAGTGGTAGATGCTCAATCAGAAATCAGATAGCGTACGATAATTTTCTTAATAAGTATTTTTCTACCGTTATAGCTGCAATCACTTACTGGAGTGGGAGGCTAATATTGTACGTGGGGACTTGATTCTTTGTCAACTAACTTTGGTTCCAGGCAGTCTCACAAGCCAGCATGTCAAGGGAGCTACCTAGTTAGCATGTACATACCAAGCAAATGTAAATGTTTCCCCAACATGAATAGAAAAGTAAAGGGGCATGACTATGGCTATGGCTTGTTATCCAAACAGTACGGTAAATTTTCTCCTGTGCGACAGAAACTCACTAGCGGTCGCATGATTTGTGACGCCATTTTTAGCTAGGGTGACCAACCGTCCGGTTTCCCCCGGACATGTCCGTATTTTACGTCCTGTCCGGGGTGTCCTGGTTTTTTTTTAGAAAATGAGGAAATGTCCGGGTTTAAAAAATACCTTTCATTCAGTTCCTTTCTTACACGGCTTTGGTTTCATTGGACCAGTAAAATGACAGGCACTAGCCCTGCATCCGAATACCCTTACTAGCCGCCTGAATAGTAGCCAAAAATGAGGAAGCCACAACCTAGAACATCCGAATACCTTAGTAAGCTTTCAGTAGTAGGCGAAGCCGGGCCAAAAGTACCCGGATGGCTTGCTATTTCTGGTAGTATTTTGCAGTGTGCAAGCGAACTACACTACGCTATCCCAGAAGTCACCGGGAGGTTGAAAACCGTAGAAGAAGAACCAAAAACTTCCAGCTCGTTAAACCAAGATGGCGGAGACTCCGGTCGCTTGTCTGACAGTGTACAAATGTGCACTTCAGTAAATAAAAGCCATGTAAATAATTGTTCACGTCACAAATGCACATAAATGTTGAGGTTATCTGATAAAATGCAGCTAACCATTTACTACAAGCTGGCAAAAGCATGACGTTAATGTAAACATCCGGGTCAGAGGACGGGTAAGATGGCGATGTCGTAGTACGTCCGAATTGTACCTGCTACTGGCTAGTTTGCTACGTAGAAGCTACTACTGTAACGGTCGAGTGGTAAGCACTGCATAGAACGCAGTGCCTAAAGCTAGGTGTATACTCGCCGCATGCAGAAGTGCGCGCGCAAACGTGACGTCACAGCGCCGCACGCCCATACATACTTCATTCGACACACACGGCAATCTTCTCCTCGTCAGAGGTGTCAAATGCCTCAGTAGTTCGGGAGCCTTGCGTGTCAGAGGAGTGAAACATGACTGAATTGCAGGTTTACATCATGATTTGGGAATTAAACTGGATAAATCCGAAAAGGTTTGAGTCAGTGTGTATATTTACAGTGTTTTCAGCTTTATACGACCTTATGAATGATGATAGGATAAGGCAAAAAGTTAGCTTTATAAACGAACTGCAGGTTTGCACCTAAGTTGGTTTGTGGATAAAACTGAACAAAATCCTAAAAGTTTTTAGTCAGTGTTTGTATTTCTTGTGAGTTTCCAGTAATATTAGCTGATTTGTAGCAATGGAAAATACATGTTTAGGCTGGGAGTTACTAGGCTAAAGTTAGCTGAAACCAGACTAGCCATTGCCTATGGTTTTCAATGGGGCTGCCGCGCGCAAGTTACAAAAAATCGGAGGTGCGCGCACGGCAAACCTGCGCTTGAGAACGCCGTGCCAGATGTGCACTGACGTCATTTTGACGTCACTTTTGCGCGCGCACCACTGCGCGCGGCGAGTATATCCAGGCCTCTGGTTTCGGACGCAGGGTAGGGCACTGCGCACGGCACTATATGTGACGTCACCCCTGAGCCACTTGGTGCGTCAGTGCAGGCAGCCCTCGACCGGGGCGAGACAAGTGGGAAGCCTTGTGCACAGTGCAAAGCAGGCACTTATGTCTCGCTGTTCAGTGGTGGTGCCAGGGACCTAAAATTCCACCTGTACACCGAAAAACATAAAAAGGCTGTTCGAGACGAGAGCAGCGCCAGTTCCATCAGCATGTATTTCGTGAGACCAGGTAACGAGGATGCTGTGAATGCAGCGGAGGCTACCTGGTCATTTCACACTGTGAAACACCACCATAGTTATTTAATTTATTTTTTTTAGAAGACAATTGCTAACCTTCTTTTCCAATAGCCTACAACAGACATTGTATGACTGAAATTTAGGCTAACTGAGTATCAGTGTTGTTGAGAGTTATTGTTAACTGTTATGTGTTATGTGTAATACTGAGAGAAGTTGTTATTATTTCTTTCATTGTGTGCATTCATAAGAGAAATTGTAAAGCAATGTAATAACATGATAGATTTCCAATCGAAGCAAATAAGCTGTGCTGTTTATATAACAATTATAACAATGCCAATATCGAGACACAGAGTCCTTCTTATGTAAAGTTATCTGATTTCAAACTGATGCTAAAATGAATGGAAGTCAACGGAATGCTAAAGGCTATTGGGCCCTTTCCGGGTTGGGATTTCCCCATGGGTGCTTCAACTTTAGCCTATGCTCCTACCCCCCTTGATCAGTTCAAATGTTAGAAAACCAGCTGGGGCCTTAAATAGTCGATGCCACAAAACTGTATGACAGCGGGGCTAAATGTTAAAGGTGTACTTTCATTGTGTTTTCATTCATTTTGCGGTGGTCTCTAGTATTAATGAATGCCCTGTGAGCCGGTTTTGGTGAAAAAAAAATGCTTTAGTGCTTCTATTTCAGGCTGTTCTAGTTTGGTGGAGGAGATGAAGCAGGGAGAATGATGGGTTTTCGGCTATGCTAGTCACAGGCTACAATCATTCAAAGCTCATTCGGCCATAGCGAACCAAATAGAAGGTCTAAACGTTCTGCACAAACACATACTTACCTGTAGGGGAGACCGGGGTTGGTTGTCACACGGGTTGGTTGTCACACTCATCATATCTCGGCCACTAAAGGGCGCTGATCAACATCGCTGACATAGAAATGTTCAGAATTAGTGTTAGGGGTCATCTACATTGACAGTTCAAGTGTTTGACACAAAGTTTTGAGGTGAGATCAATTTTAAGGTTTTTCATGTCAAAATGTAAAATTTCAGAACTTTAAGTTTTCTTTTCTAGTTTTGTAACTAATGGGTTGACTTTAGAAAGACAGAGCTATATTTTCAATATGTTTTTTCTTAGTTATGCTACAACTTGTGGCTGCTGGCGTCACTGCTAGGTCAGTTTGGGGTGGTTGTCACACTCTGTTTGGGGTTGGTTGTCACATGTGCCACCAATGGCCATATATGTATTCACTCTCTGACACACACACACACAAAATCTAAATAGTAACAATAGGCCTACTTATCTAATTGTTCTAATCTATCTTTTGGTGCATAACCTGTATATTTAAATAATATATTATAAAATAGTATGTATTCAGCAAGTCTATGTTTTATTTCAATGTTCCGAATGTCGATATTTCCAATGTCTGTGTGTTATACTTATATTCTGAATAAATTTCACTTCACTTTTTTTGCATAAGTTTCAAAAATATTTCTATGTTATCATTTCCCCTCTCCCCATTGAAATAACACACTGCATGCACATGGAAGAGTTGAATCCGATTGGAAAGGGATTGGGATCGTATCGAATTCATGTGCACAGGCTAAAGATCGTATAGGGATTGGTTTCGCGAATCCGATTGCAACCCATGGCTTAAGCCGATGTTAATCTGCTTGGTGCCGCCTTCGGATCGGGGTAAATCGCGATGGGGTTGGTTGTCACAAGCTGTCAGTTTGGCAGCCCATATCTTTTGAACACAACGAATTTAAGGCGATTTAAGACCCTCCAGTCCTACCTGGCACTTCAAGCTTACATTATACAGTGAAAGGGAATCTATTCATAACACCGTTTTTGAGGCATTCAAATGAAAGCAAAAAATTTGACAACCAACATCGGTCTCCCCTACTTGTGAATGTGTGCTGCAACAAAACTTCTCCAGTAATCACAACTGTGGCATAGCTTTTTTTAATTTACAAACCTACGTATTGGCCTTTTTGTTATTCACTCGTTTTCCGCCTACTTTCTTTCAGCCCCTTTCACACTGCACGACACGGGGTGGAGACACGGTACCACACGCTAATTTAACCCGGGACCGCAGTGTGAAAGGTGGGTTGAGGAGGCGTAACCCAGTGGCACTGTAACATTACGCCAAGCATAGACATCCTATACATGTATAGGATGTCTATGACGCCAAGGATATTGCTGGGCGTGTACAATGACGTTAAAGACCTGTGCATCGGTGGTAAATACACCTGTCTGCAAAGTTTTCATTCAGTTTTTGAAGACAATCATGGCGGGACACACAGAGTTGTTGCTGGATCTTTGCACAACCATTCAAGGGCAAATGACACGGTACTGTACTGCACCTGGATGCTTACATGGGATTGCAAATCAATGCAAAGAATACATTTGATGCCGAATTACTGTAGCTATTTGTACACTGTACCATCAACATATGGTAAACTATAGCGCTACCATTTCATAATTTACTTTATCCACACATTTTCGACCGCGGTGAAAAAGCCCACAACACTTAGGGTGAAGATGCACTGGGCGAAAGGGGTCTTTGTGGGTATATTTGCAGCCACATATTTCGGGATATTCACAATATATGAAGATATATTGATGGATGTGCTCTGGACATAGGCTATGCTTGCTTAACAAAACAGTAGCGCTATCATCAAACATCAACATTACCCTACAGTTTTCAAACATTTTACTGTCATGGTTAAAAAGCACACAACACAATGATTTCTCTAAAATGTTCGGCATAGCGTTTACCCTACAGTGTCCATTGTCATATTATTGTTTTGTGTTTTGTGTCTAAAAAAAAAGTTTCTGGCGACTACGGGGTTTAAAATGACGCTACGACTACTGGGGTAACAGGAAGTGAACTCGCAATTTTTTTTTATTAAAAAAATGTATGCACTTGGACTTTCGCTAAGCCTTTTTTTAATGTTAAAACACATTCCATACAACACCGAAATGGGGGATATTATTCCTTGCACACAAACATGATAAAGCTGTTGGCCAACAAACATGTACAGCATTTAAAATAAAAACAAATTACGAACTCACGTTAGGTGAGTTATATATGATTTAGGTCAAATAAACAGCATATTTCGAAAGACGGTTTGCAGTTTGCCTCTGAAGTCCTTGTCAGTGTTTTTGTAGTAATGCTCAGCTGTTTCCCCTGTTTTAAAAGTCCCGACGATGGGTGGTGGCAGTTGTGAAAAGTCACCATACCACACCCTGCGCCCCGTCTCACCTCGGCTCGTGTTCACATACGCCCCGGGTTGCAAAAAAGTGTAGGGTCCGAGGTGGGTGGAATTGGCTTGTAGTTTGGACACACCACCCCGTTTCGGCAGTGTGAACGCAACAGACGAGCCACTAATTTCGGCTGAAATTACCGGTAATTTTGGCAGTGTGAAAGGGCCTACTGACTAATGGAGACGATCGGGTTAGAAGAACATTTTCAACATGCATATGCAACTCTGGGTGACCTGTCGTTTTTCAAAAGAGCAAGTACTAAACGGTTTCTTGTGGAAGTACTCCTTTAATATCTGGGATAAGAGATGCGATTATTTTTAAGATTAAGACCTTTAATGATAGAAAAGCTAACTGTAAATACCAGTCAAAGCAATTTTATTACCTGGAATGCATGCTATGTTTTCTGGTATGGAGGAAGGAGAAACCTTAGCGTGAAATTAAATAATTAAATTCCTTGGGATCACAGCAGAATTTCAAAACCGAAAGAAGCTACATGCTTCTTTTAAACCCCTGCGTCCACATTTTCTTAGAGTTGCTTTCATTGGAATAAAGTAACTCTACTCTAAGAAAATGTGGACGCAGGGGTTTAAAAGAAGCATGTAGCTTCTTTCGGTTTTGAAATTGTGCCCCTCAGATTCGGAGGAATCACAACTAACCCGTGTCAACTCCCACATCAATAGGCCACTCACCGGCACTTGTCGATGAGACTCAATAGCGCTATCATGTGGTGAAGTACATTAGTGACAGTAGAACAGTCTGCAGAACGTCAGCCCCCACATTCGTCTCATGTGCAATAATCTTACATTATTTATCATAGAACTGTTTTTATGTGTGGGTGGTTTTTTTTTGGTGATAAATACATATTGAGGAAAATTATGGGAGCATAAAAAAACATACTTGCCTTCAGTGGCCGTATTACACAAAGCTTATGATAAATTATATATCTTAAATCAATCACAATACAACCAATTCTGCTATGTATGTGTGCGTCAGGGTTTATTTGCAGACTACCACTTTGCTAGTTACTGTGCTACACTCATACCATACAAGGAAACTGTGATGAGCAAGATTACAAAGGGAAATAAACCTATACTTCCTCTGTGGAAATACCCAACTGGACAGGTTTGCTGGAACACACCACTGACAGACAGGCACGCATGGGAGCCAAAGGCCATTCTAGACTCTGTAGGAGCCCATCACTTCCACTGAAAACTGCATTTTCACCACTGTACTTTAAAGGTTGCCGGCCCCCCAATGGCCTTCAGTGGCCTGGGGGCCCCAAGGAGTTGCCTGTGCTTCCTTTTGGCTTGCTTCACCTCTGATGGGACCTCCAGGAATCGCTCTCTGAGGTGCTAGTACGAGCCTGCTGCATTCTCAGCTTTTCCAACTGCACTGATGAGAAAATGCCACCGTCATGGTGCATGTAAAAATAGGAACTGCAGGTTACATTCATCAGGAAATGAATCAGCGTAAGTGCCATGTCTTGCCAAGTAAAACAAGGACACTTTTGGGGACAGGTAATGTTAATACGCAGCATTAACTGAGGCATACAAATCACATCAATAACAGAGTGTAGCATATCAGCACATCAGGCTCAGTTTTTTGAAACAGCTGGCAGTGTTCTGTAATTCTATGGTTTTCTGTTTCATAATGATGTACACATTGGGTCTGAATAGCACTCCACAAACATACTTAATGTAGTACATGTGGTAAAATGGCAATACTGGCTTTTACCCCTGGTCATGTGATGTGGGTGAGACTTTCTCATGTATTACAATGCGGAAAGTAACTCAGGAAAGAAAATATGCAATTAAAATAACTTTTATTACAACAGGGCAAGTGACCCCAGAGTTGGGTTATCATTTAGGTAAGCAGTGCTTGCCTGACAGTGTCTTGGGTTTCAGTAGTTTTGACCTTAAACTCAGTGCATCATTTAGATGTATCGCATGTATTATGAATGAACCACAGCCCAGACCATTTTCTCTCACCAACAACCATAACACTAAATGACAATATACGCAGGTACAGCTAAAGAGGGAGTCCAGTCGACATGAAATAGATCCTGAGCAGCACCGTGGATGGGTGTGTGGTAAAGGAAAGACAGAAAGAGAAAGGGAGAGGGAGAGGGATGGGGGGGTGATGCATGAAGCATCTTTGGAGGTTCTGCCTAGAACAGCTGAATCATGCATTCTCTGGACTTTCCCACGCCGATCCACTTGACTGTAGGAAAAGAGGAAAGGCATAAAGCTAGGGCAGTGCATTTAACTCTTTCACTGCTAAAGGTCATAATTGTAGCTCTGCTGTGTACAGTTTAAGACCATGACCACATGTGCAATACCACTCATATAGTCATATATAATGAATAACATCACATAATAACATTCATATTATTATATATTCAATTACAGAGCAACATTCAAATATGTCACAGCGAAACAGATGAGTATGATCATTGGGAAAATAATCAACTGATGATTTATTACAGCGGATATTTTCAGCGTGATCTTTTCCATTCCTACATGCCTTTTTTGGTCATTTCTAAAAAACTGGGCATATTTCCAACTCGCATAAATCACCAAACCCCCACACAGACTGGTTGTTGTTTAAATTGCCATCTACTGTAACTGGTTCTTGGATTTTCTTGCGAACGGTCGGTCGACTTACTCGGAACGCCCACGTGGTTTTCCACAAAGCGAATGTAGTTCTGGGCCTTGGGCGGCAGGTCATCCCACTTCCTGCATGGCGAGGTGTCGCTGTTCCACCCTGACAGTGTCTCGTACTCCACCTCCACTTTCTGAAGAACCTCCATGTTGGCTGGGTGTGAAGGAGGGAAGAGAGCATCACTGGCACGGTGCTATCACAGTGGGCAATTCACAATTCAGTCACTGATTTAGGATGGGTACATTAAACTGAGAGAGGGGAAGGATGCATGTTGTAGTCTAAGCATTCATGATAAACAATACATTCCAGATGTCAGCACCTGACAGCTTCTCCACCACTACAGTCTGTGGAGGAGGGAGGAGTGCTTCATGACACGGGGCCATCACAGTTTACAGTTCAAAGGAGTATATAGCAGCAGGCCTTACTCTGTCTGTTTTCATTATTTTTGAGAATGCTGGCTAAACATATAGTCATTAAGAAAACATGACTATGTAAAAAGAAAGTTTTAAAGGACCCTATTTCATAGTTTCTCATAGTTTTTTCTGTGACAATTGTAACAATTATGTTACATGACAATTGGGTCACTGATCTCTTGTGTAGCTAACATGCATGAAGGACATGTAACTGTTGGTTGTGTAAGTGGCCAGAAAATCAGACCTTTTTTGCATATAGATGGGAGGAAAAGGCAGCTTAACGGTAATGGGATATGCACCCCTATTAAGAATATATTTTCAATTTGTCAGATTCAGTAACTCTGGTATAGACTTCAAGGAGAGATGGCCAACATCAGGATGATACTATGTACTCTACCTCGAAGCCATCACTGTTTTGTTCATTGTGTGAGATGGTACCTGGAAAATATGGGATTCGTTTGCCATTTAGTTTGTATGCCACTCCAACTTTGATCTCGTCCATCACGTCAAGGATATCAAGTTTGGTTAAAGCCAGCCTGAAAAAGGGAGTAATACAAATTCACAAACAAACAAGAAGAAGAAAAACAAGAAAAAAATATGTAAGTTGACAGTGGAATTTCATATGATGCCATATTCTATAGTGGTGCATTATGTATTTCATCACGACTGGTCTAGTGTAGTCTACTACGGTGAGGTGAGGATGAAATGAAGTGAATATCTGCATGCTGCACTGACGCGGTGAAGCCGTTGATCATGTGGGCGTATCGCAGGATGACCAGATCCAGCCAACCACAGCGCCTCTTCCTCCCCGTGGTCACGCCCACCTCGTGGCCCCTCGTCTGCAGCAGCTCCCCGATGTCCTGCAACGAATCAAGCAAGAGACAAACCCGACAGGCTCACATTAACAAACATACACACACACACATACACACAGCACAACACACACCACTGTTCTTAGATCAGCATCTGTTTACAAGGTGCTAAGATATGAGCAGACTCTACAGCAGGGGCCCCTTTAAAGAGACTTACACACCGGCGTGTGAATACTAGCTCTGTGTGCCCACTGCTAAAACTGAGTCGTGACAGAAGAGGCATTCGCAGCTCTGTCACCTGACTTGTCATGGGATGGCGTAGGATTTGAGTGACAGCTGGAAATGCCCTGAGGACGGGGGGCTTTGGTGTGTGTGGGGGGGTTGGGGCGGTTTGGGGATGGATGTGTGTCTGAACAAATGTGTCACTATCTACTACTAGAGTTGGCAGGCCATTCTGACCTGTGACGACTCTAAGCTTTTAGGGGGAGGCCACATGACTGAGTCTCACATCTCAAATGGTTCACAGTGTCATGATCTCTGTGTATTTTGGATCTTGGTGGCCATGAACAAGCCACATGCTAACACTGATGGGTAGTGTCAGTCAGTGGAATGGTGTGAGACAGTACTATGTTGTGTCAAGCTCCAGTTACAGTTTGTATATACAGAATGTATATACAAATAAAACACATCAAATTGGTCCCTCTGCAAGAACAATGTAAGGAAATATGCGGAAGCATAGATACTGCATATATTAACTGTACTAAAAAACACTAAAAAATATCTCTATCTAAATATTGATATGTGTTCCTTTTCCTTTCATTGTGACAGAGTGACATAAGCACAATTAATGAAATGTAAAGATATGTAACACACTCACGTTGAGTTGTTCTGTGGGAAAAGCCCCGATGCCCACTCGCGTGGTGTAGGCCTTCACAACCCCGTAAACATCACCAACGTTCTGCGGGGGGATGCCCAGCCCTGTGCACACGCCCCCAACGGTGCAGTTTGAGGATGTCACAAAGGGATATGTACCTTTACATTGGGAATAAAAACGTGTTTTTTTTTTTAAATCATATAAAACGACAACATCTTTCCTTCTTCCAGATTGAAACAGTGGTATGAATGGACTTACTTTTGGTGTTAGTTTTGCAATCAAAGTTGTTTTAATCAGAGTTGTTTTAATGTCATCCGAAAATACTGGAGACGAGTTTTTGCGCTACTTTTTATGTGTAATGCCACTCATGCACACACACACAAACACACACATGCACACATACACACACGCACACATACACACACACACACACACACACACATGGCCTGTGCTTAAAGTAGCAACAGTACAGGACCTTCAAAGGGACTTTGTTGTGGAACCAAGACAGAAGTGTCGCCTTACCAAAGTCAATGTCAAGCAGGGCTGCGTTTGCTCCCTCTACCAGGATCTTCTTGGGCGAGCCCTGCAGAGCATCATACATGAAGTAGACGCCATCCTGCACCATCGGCCGGATCCGCTCTGCGTACTCCTGCAGGTTTCGCATATGAAAAAGACATGGATGAACTGTACAAAATTTGAATACATTTTATCTTGTATACAAATTATTGTTATTATATTTATCTTGCAAGTAAAATATTTGACAGTAAACCAAAGATAATTTATATTACCTACAGTATATATATAATATATAATTACCTATATATACTCCTCATTTGTTGCTCGTTTGTTGTTAGAGAAATATGTGAAAGTGGCCATAATCATGAGCAGGTCATATATGAGGCAGTGAACATTCTTGTAAGGTTTTTCTATTTCTTTTTTAAATGGGCTGTAGAGGACGGGGGCAATTATTTGCCCTTAATACTGGGATGCAGCCTACAAAGGTGGACTCACGTCTGGAACATGCTAAATAAACTGGCACACGAGCAGACAAAGTCAGAAGATGCAAGAGGACAAGGAATTCACACCTCATGGTCAACAATGGCCAGCAACATCATGCTGCAGCAGTGTACTTCGAAATGCATAGTACATCTCAGTCAGCAAGTTAATATTTGTTGTTCTTGACAAATACATGCATCAAGTTTTCCAAACTAATCTAGCTTCTGTTATTTACAGATGAATGATTTTAAAAACAAATGCACAATATTTAAGACAATATCAAAACACCAGTATGTGACTAGTAGCAGTAGCAGCTAAGACACATCTGTTCACCCAGTGCAAACCCATAAATCACAGGTCTTTGCCAAGTATGGCCTTAAATCTGCAAATGAGCTGTTAATTGACCGATTATGGATGTCATCTTATAAAGAGCTTGATCTCTTTTATAACCCCAGAGGAATGTCTAGGCCTGCACACAGAGAGATTTGATCACTGCTATATTTAGAGTGAAAGGATCACTGAAGAAGACCAGGCACTGCCAAGGACACTAGGCAGCTCCTAGGGCACATTTTAAGGCTACGCCACTTACTTACCTGGAGTTTCTTCAGCTGGCCATCGGTGTCCACCTCCAGAGAAGGGAACATGGACTGGTACTGCTGGGCAAGCAGTTTAAATCTAAAAATCACCATAAAAATATGTTGTTAAGTATCACATTGTTAAATATTAATTAATGTTCATTTCACTGATAATAAAGAGGCAACAAGGAAAAGTGTGTAATTTAACTGAGTAAATGTACACTCAGTCCAACCTGGCAGAAAACTCTTTGAAGTCAGACAACAGGTCACAGATTCTCAAGCCAGTCCGAGAAGCTTTGCTGGAGTATGTCGGTCCAATTCCTTTTTTCGTGGTTCCAATGCTATGAGATGACAAGTACGATATTCTCAGTGAATCTCAGAGAATCAATTATCAAGTCCCAAAACATTTTGTATGTACGCAGCTTAAAGCAACACTAAGTAGTTTTTCCCTCTTCGGTTGCCCTACAGGTTGAAAGCAGAATTTGTCTTTTGTCTCTCATTTGAACTACAGAAAGACCGCCCGCTCCTCCAAACTTGCTTAGTGCAGTTATAGCTAATGGAGGGTGGCAAAAACAATTCAGAAGTGTTGTTCACCCTGTTACAAGTTGATGAACCACTGAAACAATTTGGAAACATTATTTTATAGTTGAAAAAACTACTTTGAAAGTAGTTTGAAAGTATATTTGCAAGTTTCCAGCATGGCAATGATCCAAGCTTTTTACCAGTTTGAAGATTACATTTAAATTAAAAGCTATCTTGAAAAATAATTAATAGCCAATTTCAATAATTTACACTCAACCGATGACGGACCGTGCTCCTTACTTTTTCCCTTCCTGGGCTTGCCTCTGCACCTCCTGTAGTCCATCAACTGCCTGGTGAAAGTCAAACACTGTCCACAAAGTAGAAGCGAGCATCTTAGCACTAAATTTGTTACCGTGGTTAATAATAAACCTTCGTTGCAACTTAAAAGATGAGACCCTCACCTATGTGAGCCCTGTCAGAAATAACCAGTCTCTTCTCCCAGTCTTTCAGACCTGTGCAGATTATCACACAGATATGTTCCCATATTAATGTAAGACCATCAGCAGAAAAGGACAATAATCTGTATTTCATTTCATGCTCTGTGATGTTAATAAAAAATAATCTCTCTATCTGTGTGTTTCCTTTGATCCAGTGTCAGTTTTTTTTTTTACGGTGGCACACTTCTCTTCCCAGTTGTAAAGTCATGCTGTTTTTACCTTTCTTTTCATTTTTATCCCCCTCCTCAAATAATCCAGGAAGATGAATGACAACTCCATTACCTAGAAGCAACACAGAGTTTCAGCATCAAAGAGCAGAACATGCAGACACATTGCAGCCTGCTGTTTGGCTAGTATCCCTGACAACCTCACTGCATTAGGCGTTAGCTGAATGAAGTGCTGACTCGAGAAACCCACCGATGAAAGAGGTGGCTTTGGAGTTGATAATGCCACTGGGGAGGAGGTGGAAGTCGTATTCCTTCCCCTCTACCACTACAGTGTGGCCTGCATTGTTGCCTCCCTGCAACACAGAAGACAGGTAAGAGACAGACCATTTAAAAAGAAATTGAGACTGGTAAGCTCAACACTCAGTGTTTGGAAATATCACATTTTAAGTGTGCTTTGTAGATTTTGAAGTTAAAATGCTTCCAGACCTTGAAGTCCAGATGATTCTGAATTGGCCTATCATGGTTGGTAAAGCATTACTTTGACATGCATTCACTTTAATTAAAAAGTATATAGGTGTGTTAATAGGTATTAATGGCATAGGTAATAGCTGCTTTCTGGGCCAGAGAACAATTGGGCAGAACTGGAAAGACCTGGCTTTAGAATGTGACAGTCCTACCATGTAAGATTTGTAGAGTTAAGTTTTCCTCGGGCACTTAAACCAGATAATTGAGTTCATCTATCTGGGGGAAGAGCTGTGATCATAAAAATAGCTTATTTAGTTAATGGCTGTAATAAACACACAAGAGGACATGAGACTTCAACTTTTAGAGGCCGGTTTTGCCACCTCTGCAATTAGGAATGCACCTCATGACGCACCTACGGTTTGCAAACATCCCAGCATTCCTAGTGAACACACAGGCTCTTTGTCAGCTTGGAAACAGAATGATCAGAATGCTTCTAAAATGTCCTCCCTCTATATTTTTGCAAGAGTATTTCCTACAGTAATACAATCCGCCAAAATTGCATGTGGTTGCACAAGCCAGTGTTTGATGGCAAGCACCAGCAAGCGTGACAGGCGTGAAAATCAACTTGGCAAAATGAAAACCTTCACCAGCCACTGACACAACATCCTCCAGTCACTAAACAGTAAATTATTATTTTGTGTCCGAAATCTACCAGCCACTTCCATATTTCACCAGCATTTGGCTGGTGGCAGCTGTGAATTTCCATCCCTGATGTGAGATATTAACCATGGCATGTATCCTATTGGCCGAGCCACTCGCACATGCCATATGACCCGAGCATGTCGGAGAGCGCAGTACCATAACACATCCTCATTGACAGCAGACTAAAGCTGCAAGCGATAGTTATGGTAAATGGTAATTGGACTGCATTTATATAGCGCCTTGTCACACTCAGCAGAGTGAACCACATTATTGGAGTTGCTGCGAAATTTTTCCCTTTTTTTTTTATTTTTAATTTTTTTTTTTTTCCCCACCGATTTTTCATCAACGATTCCCGGGACACTGAAACTCGCGGGGACATGAATGTTTGTAGACATGTAGCCCTAGAAGTTTGTGAGCGAATAACGCCTTTTGGTCCCCCAGGGCCACCCCCCCACTGTGCCAGTGTCCGTTAAAGGGGGGGAGACCGGAAAAAGTTTTTGCTGAATAACTCAATGAACGTTTCACCCAACAACATGACATTTTTGTGATATGTCGGTGTTACAGAGACATATCGACCCAGCCCATAAACGCTCACTTGAAGCATAGCGCCACCTAGTGATATGGGTAAATGCAAAAATTGGGATTTTGAGTTGCCAATATCTTGGACCGAGAAGGTGGAAACTGCGGAAAATACGTCATGCACGATCACCACAAAGACCTCTAACACCACAGCACATGCCATAAAAGTTGGTCCATAGGGGGCGCTGTAATTGTAGAAAATGTCATTTTGTCTATTATCTAGAGAATGCTTACGTTTACAACATTTTTTTTTATCGTGAAATCTATTGACCCTCACGCATTGAAAACACTGGTCAACACCCACTTCCAACGAGAACAATTTCCGTGAAATTTTAATATTGCGAAAACAAATCTGAACGAACTCGTCATAGGCCGTTCATGTGAATCTTACCAAAGTTGATATATGCCATCTACACACAATGCTGACAAAAAGTTATCAAAGGATTTATCTTGAGATAAACCGTTTCGAAGTTACACGTCAATGAACATTTAACAGGTAGCTTAAATTCTTCCATGTTAAATTCTTCCATGGTCAAAGTTGACATGCCATCTCTAATCAGCTTTCTTTTCATGTGTACTAAATTTTGTGACATTTTGTGATATGTCTAGTTATTATTCAATTATTTTTATTGACTTTCAAAAAAAACCACTACATGCATCGACATAACGGAAAATTCCAGCCTTACTTTGAGTACAATTCAGTCAGACATTTATCAGTAAATGATAGAAAAGAGTGATCAATGTCACTTCACATCTAAACTAAGCCAAACATTGGAGTTTGCAAAGATTATTATGCATCTAGAGTGGTAGTCCTTTAAAAAGGCAAAGCAAAAACATTGGTGGCTTAAACAGGTCAGTTATTTAAAAAAAAGATTTGAAGTAGTGTTGTGTTTGTTTCTTTTACAGTAAATTGTGGACAAACAGAAGTGGGCACAGTAATGGAGAAGACAATAAACATTAATGATTGTAGGGACAAAAAAGCTTTTAATTTAAATTTTATTGGTTATTTTTTGGCTAAAGGCAGACAACTGTCCTTCGTTTTGTAATCTAAGTCAGACAAACTGCTTTAGTTTCAGACACCCACAGTTCTACACAAACTACCCCATACCTACCCCCCTCCCCCCTTTTATGCCAGTGGCTAGTCTAGCTATGTGGATGCACTTCATGATACACTAGAGAAAGAGCTATTTTAATGAGGTGGACAACGTGAAGCCAGACAGCAAGGGGATCTTGGTCTGGCCGTCTCATGTATCCTGACTGGCCCCTTCTGCGCTTATTTCCCCCATGCCACCCTACTTGTTCCACACCTCCCACACCCGACAGACAGAAGGGTGGGCCAGGAATCCCCCCCCACCCCCACTCCCCGCGCACATACAATGTCTGTGCCAGCCTGGTTATATAATGACCAAGCAATGACTGAGTGGCTGCCCTCCATACTGATTAAAGGGGTGTTCTTTGGCTGTTTGAATTAACCTAGAACATGCCTGGACTACTGTGCTGCTTAACCACTTTTTTATATGTCAAAGTAACTTATTATTAGTCTTGTGTTGTTTATTCTGCCATCATATATGTGAAAGTTAGTTTGGAAAGACTAAATGTAAGGCAACAATGTAACATTTGCATCAGTAAGCAAAGCACCAGTAAAATACAGTTGCATTCACACATAGGTGCATCTTGATCAAAATTAAGATGAGTTATTATGAGTTACAACTATATGAGCTGCACTTGAGAATTCATTAATTCATTCACACCAAGAAAACACAGTGCATCAACAGTGGTGATACAGCTCCCTCTGAAGGCACACTTCGTTTTTCTTTTTTGTTTCTTTAACTGACACATTTCTCAGGGGTGTTGTGTCAGTGATGTACACATATGCATGTATTAGTCTAATAAAATATTTTGACATATTTTATGGGTAGCCTAGAGAAGGATCCCAGTGTTAACTGTATGGGTATGATATTCCATTCTCAAACATTTTGAACATTGACAACGCGTGACGTCTAACACACTAGTTTGTGCTCAGTCTGTGCTCACAGAGCTCAGTTGCTAATGTAGGCTAAAGCGTTGACCTTCCCTTTTAAAAACATGACTGGAACCCCTAAGAGTGAAGAGATATAATTTTCTTCTTTCTCTAGCACTGACAATCATATGCTACACTGAGGATTTTACAGTCATGAGACACAGCTCTTTCACATACCGATACCCACACACACATATAGGCTACACACTTTTAAATAGCATGAAAGCTACTGAAGCCATTAATACTATATTAAAGGATGGGGGAAAGTCTTAAATATTGTTTAACTTTAGAGAGTTTTGGCCTTAATGGAATTACTTTAAAGCAACGATGAGTATTTTTTCAGCTATCACTGTAGGCCCCCACAGCAAACAACTTTTGGCGTCGGACGCTTGCAGTCTGAAAAGATGCCACTAGGGACAGAGCTGTGTAAAGAAAGCCGATAGGCTACCGTTACAATTTCATTGACTGAACAGCCTATTGATAGCCAACGCTCAAATGTCATTGGTCAATAGTTATAGAACACAACCCTTGGAAAATAGTCTCTGCATTGTGATGTGGAAATAGGCTAGCTTTTCCAGCGACAGATAGGCTGCACAAATTAACTGTAGGCTACCAGACTATTTATTCTCCAGTCTCTAATGGCACAGTCCAAAGTTCCATGACATTCGAAAAGTTAGAGAATTCATTCATTGCCTGCATCCTTTTCTGACAAACATAACTTGAAAAAGAAATGCAAATGCGCTAAAGACCCACGCGAAAGGTCTGATTGTGTATTCTCATAGTCTTAAATCATTTTGAAAAAAAAAATCAAAAAGAAGTTTACAGTATGCTGATGTTAGAATTACGTCAAGTTACCTGACATCTGCAGACAATGTCCGACTCAGTCGCAAGGAGATCGACTACTTTTCCCTTGCCTTCATCGCCCCACTGTCCTCCGAGAACAACCGTCACCTTGTTCCCCACATCATTCCGAAGCCGTTTCTTTCCCCCGTTGGAACTTTTCTGATCTTTTGCCGACATGTTTACCAGCCTAGGGGCGAGCGCCTCCGGACTGACACGGGACAGAGAGAGTGCGGTCAGTCTCCAAGTCTGAAGAGACAGACCCTCCTAATATGGCTTGGACCTCCGTGATGTCAGAGGAAGCAGCACAAAGTGACCTTCACATGACATGACCACCGCACCGTGCGCTCGACTAATTGTGCAATTGTTTAAGCCACGCTATGTCTGTCTTAAAACCACAAAGGACAGTGGTCTACTCATGAAAATACAGTATGAACATTCTTAAAAAATCAGGTCGCATAAACACAAACAAAAATAAACACACACGCACACATGTACACGCAAACAGCCTGAAAAGACTCCAACGAAGCAGCCACTTTATTTTCTACCATATTTTTTAATATATTGCATCAGGCGCTATAAGGGTAAACCCAAGTGTAACAGTTCTCGGTGTAAACAAAACTCTTTTCAGTAAGAAAATATGGTGGTTTGACAAGACAAAATGTATTTTCTAATTTAAGCTAAGTTGGTCTGATCTATGTGCAAAGAAACCATTGTTAACAGTATGCGTATATGTACCGTTGACACATTTCTTTGAAAAGGAGTGAATTCCGGAGATACCTAATTTGCATACAGTCAGTCATTCATTTCTGTCCGATGATGATAGACTCCATACATGTATTCCCTCTTGGTCAGGGAACAGTAGGCCTACATTGCTTCTGATATCCCAGCTGTCAGTCAGGTCAACGTTTCCTTTCTTTCTTTTCTTTCTTATTTTGTCCATTGAGCAAAGTCTATTTTTTCAGGTTTGACATTTGGACTTTGGATTTTGGTTTTGTTTTGTTTCTCTTCTGAGTACCACCTGTGGAGAGAACACAGCAAAAGTAAGGCAGATATAAAAAGCTTAAACAATGAACCATTTGAAAATGATAACATTATTAAAGATTATTCCCATTGTTTTAAACACCGAACTCAGAGGACGAGGGACAGTAGAGCTTACTGAAATTAACCATATAGGCAGAGCCGAGATGAAACATGATTAGTGATGGAAAGTAGCATGTCAGCAATTACGATAACAATAATGATTCAGCAGACTTCATACAACACACCAAACAGAGAGGGCATTTACAATGTTATCACAGGCATATTACATAGACAGTCATGTGGTTTTAATACCACAAGAATCAGAGATGTGAAGAGCGTTTGGCATCATTGGTCTTTAGTTTATTCTTGTCTTTATAAAGAATTTGTTTTGGGTTGTAGGAGTGTGAAAACGTCATGGCCCTCTTGCCAGAAAATCTGACCTATGTCACAAGTCACTTTATTGCAGGGTGATAAACATTAAAAAAAAAAGTGACAGGAGGATTCAAAGTTAAAAATGCATGAAGCAATAAAAACACTTCAAAAGGTTACACAACAGAATAACTACAGTTGTAAATAAAAGAATCAAACTGATGAACCCTGCAAAATCAGTGTGGTTAGTCAGGGATCCAGTGGATAATAGACCAACCACATCAGCAGTGACTGAGACCTAATCACAGTTAATCAATAATGAAGGCCTGCAGGCGTCAAATGAATGTGTGCCGTCTCCATGGCCAAAACAGCACAAACAAGAGCCACAAAGATAGGCTATTACCCCCAAAATGCACTGAAATGCACTGCATGCAACTGGATTATGTAATCATTGAAAAGCTAGCAGCCCCTGAGGGTGTGTGATTGTGTCTGTGTGGATGTGTGGTGTGTGTCTGTGAGAGTAGGGGACTGGCAAAAGTGAGAGGGTGGAGCAGGGGGGGCTGCCAGGGTGGGGGTAGCGGAGTAGGGACTGTGGCAGGGGAAGGGCAGGGGAGGGGTGGGGGTGGCGTAGGGGTTAAGGTCACGTCAACTGGTGTTCAGCTGGTTGCTATGTGCTCTCCAGTAGGGGACTTGTGTCTCCTAAATAAGCTCAGCTGGAGAGAGAGAGAGAGAGAGAGAGAGAGAGAGAGAGAGAGAGAGAGGTAGATCAAGATGGACACAGAAGACAGACAGACAGACAGCCACACAGACAGACAGACAGACAGACAGATAGACAGACAGACAGACAGACAGACAGACAGATAGATAGATAGATAGATAGATAGATAGATAGATAGATAGATAGATAGATAGATAGATAGATAGATAGATAGATAGATAGATAGATAGATAGATCAAGGTGACCTTTGTGACTGAATAAGATGAGATTGTGTGAGTGTGTGTGCCTAGACAGGAGTGAGAGATGGCATACAAACAAAAGACAGACACAGTGTGTGACAGACAGACACAGACATTGCTTCCCAGAAGTCCCACATTGCCAGACAAAGAGTGACACAGGATGACCCGCAGCAGAGCTAGTGAAAGAGAAGCATTTAATGAGCGGTCCCAAAAGAGGCAGACCGGGCCCCACCACCGACGCGAAGGCTTTTAGTGCGAAATGACGAGAGTTAACTGCCCTTCACCACGCGGCAAGGACACCTGCAGGACTGAACATACCTCACTGCACAACACAACTCTTTTTGCGCGGTTTGCTGCGCTTGTCCCCCGTACCCCGATCTGTGTTGAGGAGAAGCACCCCTCCAAAAAAGAGAGGTAGACATTCTATGTTTTAGGTTTTACATGTTTTTCATCTATATAAAATAATGACTGATTAGTCACAAAAACTGCTGTCTATGTTTTTGACAGACCTTATCAGCAGGCAAGCAAGCAATCAAGCAAGCACTGCACTTTACAAAGGGCTGTTCAAATACTGATAATTATATTAAAGGGCTTGTATTTATGATTCACCATAAAAAAGGCACCCAGGCTAACATGGGTGACATTACCTTGGCTTTTCCTGTGTGAATCCTTTTTAGCGAGCCCACGCTTTTTCTTCCTTGTATCACCTTCTCCTGTCGAGGCAAGCACCTCTGCCGAGCCATTCCTCTCCTCGGCTGCCGCCCCATCTGGAACCTTCTCCTCATTCCCATTCGCTGATGTCCGCCCTGCTGCTCCCTCAGCAAGGTCATTCCCATGAACGTCCGGCTGGTCTACATCCACAGCCCCTACGCTACCCCCATGCCCCTCTGTAGTCCTGTTGAGCAGGTCATGAACCTCAGCCTGGGGCTCCCCAGCCTTGGACTGACCAGGGGGGCTCAGAGAGTCTAGGGGTACCACCAGTGGGGGTGGTCCCGTTACGGCTGTGCTTGGCTGGGGTGACGGCTCGGCGGTGGCCAGGGTCACCTGGGGATCGCCCTTTGAAGTTGTGGCCTCACTGGACTCCTGAGGGATGCCAGCCTGACCTGCAGGCTCACCGCTCGCTGGGGCTGGTGCAGGAACATCAAGGGTGATGGAGGTGGACGCATCGTCAGGCTTCTTGGTCTGATCTGTTAACATACCTACACACGGACATATATAAACATCAATACAACAATTCCCACACCAATGTAGCAATACACACACACAAACACACACACTAAAACAATGAACAAAGAAAAATCTGTCACACACAACCAACAATGTGACAGTACCAAGGCACACATGCAACAACATGCTACCTTTATCTTCTTACTTACTACTTACTGAAGTATAAATAGCACTAAACTAATTCCTGTAAAATAATTGTCTTCCTGTAAAAGATTTATCATTTGCTCAAGAGGGATTGTCCAAGAACCTCTTGAAGCCAAAGCCTATCTGCAGCCTCTGATGTTGCTCATACCGGCCTGCATGCTATCCCTGTTTCTGCCACCAGGGGACAGCCTGTCCCTGTCTGTCCGTGGCCTGGTCTTCCTCAGCGGGAAACCCTTCCTGATGTCGGCCAGCAGGTGGTCGATTATGCAGCCCTCCTCCTGAATCACGGGGGTTTTCAGTACTGAAGCAAAGGTTTGATGACAATACATGAGAGAGAGAGAGAGAGTAAGGAAGAGAGAGAAAGAAAATTAGAGAGAGACAATGTTACATTAATGTTGCATTTATGTTTAGTTTATGATATTTGACAGACACATTTTAAGGTGTATACCAGTAGCCTGGGTGTGCCCATACTGCTTGTGACGCTGCATTTGCATTTCGCGAGCAACAGCATTGACAAGTCGTGATAGCCAGACTAGTATACCAGTAGTGTGATGTGAAAATAGAAGTGATTTGATTTAATCTGATTTGAACTGATGCAGTGCTTGCAAAACAGTAGATGGAACAAAAAGACTCAAATTTTGAGAAAAATGAAAAAAGCTTGAAAATCAAATTAGTTCATCATCATAATTGAATTTTGAGCTGCACTGAACAATTCAAAACCTAAACTGAGAACATAAGAAGTTTTTAAATCAAAAAGTAAAAATAAACAGAGAAAGGAAATAAATAAATGTGAACACTGATAATTCAGAGGTTAAAGGTTAAAGATTAAACCCACTGAGCTTTCCGTCTTCCCCTCTCTCTCGCTTCGCCTCCTCCTCAGCCAGTCGTTTCCTCCTCTTCTCTGCTTTAATGGCCAGCTCCTTCCTGTTCTTGTTGTCCTGACAACGACAGCAACACCACATTAGACAACACCAGAGAGCAGTGGAAAAAACACTAGTCTGGCTTCAAGACTTGTAAGAAATTATAAACCCTTCAAGGTGGTATATCTGTTGGCAGTTATGTACTACAAACCATTTTATTAGAATGTTGTAAGAGCTCATATATCGGAGATCCTAAAATTATATACCTTTTAAGGTGGTATCACTTGTAAAAGTTATATGCTACTCAGCTGTCAGTAAGTGGTCTGTGAGCAGTACTGTTATGGATGTGTAGACTTATATGTGTAGAATAACAATGATTTTCAACCAATCTTTCCAGTGCTTACAACACTTTTTCAGCAAATCACTGAATGTTTGTCAGATACACCCTAAAAGCTAATTTCCTGTCTTTGTTGTGTAATGAAGCACATATCTGCTTCTCCTCCTTCTAACATTACTTTTCTCTGACAGTCACATTTCGTAAAGGAGAAGTTTGGACAATCCATATCCAATCCACTTTGGTCAATCCATATCCCTGTTCTTTGAGGTCACAGAGTGTTGTGGGTAGGAAAAAGACTGTAATTTGATGCAGCATAGACCAAATAATGAACTGGCATTTAACTGGTATTTGCATTAACTTGTCTCATTCTTTTTCCTACCAACAGCACTCTGTGACCTTGAACACCTCCTTTAATTCCCACCCTAGCGTGACAAACTAAATGTCACAGTGGCAAGGAAATACATACCACTAGCAATTACGCCATACAAGTCACTTCCAGTTAAAAGGTTAAAGATAATTATATAGTTGAACATGAGTGATGAGCACAGCATAGTGTTGTGGTCAGTAAGATGAAGGTACAGAAATAGGATTGTGAATACGTGAAAGGTACAGATACTGAATAAATACTGCGAGCAGGACTAAAGGACAGTCAACATATGTACAAAAGAAAAAGTCTGCTCAACCAAGTTCACGCTCCCATTTTTTCCCCCATATTTTAAACCATGTGATGTTTTGGGCTTACTCACCCTTCCTCAGATGTGAGTAAGCCCGAAATGTCAGATGGTTTAAAATAAAAAACTTGGGAGCATAAAGCTGCTTGAGCAGACTTTTTCTTTTCTACATACATTCCAAATATACACTGTAAATGTACAATATATCATCTCCGTACTTTTATGGCTTTGAGGAAGAGGCCACGAAACATCTTCAGGGTTCCAAAAAGCTCCTCAAGTGAGAAGCGGGACACGTCTTCACAGAAGTACACGGCTAGGTCCTCCTTCTTCTTCTCAATAGAAGCCAAGCGCTCCTCCAGATCTCTGCAGTGGTCCAAGCAGCCCTGTTAAAGGGGAAGCATCTCTGGTGTGACTCATTTATGGTACAGATAGGAACACCAAAAGATGTAGATGTAGAGAAAAGATGTAGTGTATCTGCACTGAAAGCACTGTTCCAGCAGTAGTGGCTAAGTAAAGGAAGAGTGCACCTACCCTAATGTCATTGAGATACTGTTCCCTGATGTCCTCTATTGATGAGGAAGAAACTTTCTTTTCTGAATTCATCAAACCTTTCATGAGGGTGTTGGTCTCTGACTGGACAGAATCCAGGCTAAGGCTGTGTGGACGAGGATGATATTACAGGTAAGCCGAGAGGCATTGGCTGATATCTGAGACATAAAGCATGCTAAAACAGACAACATGGAGCATGCCACAGCTAGGAGAAAGAACGCAATTAGATATATTAGTGTTTTCATCAAAAAATGAAAAAGACATGCAAACCTTCACACTTCCATTTCTTACCCTGCAGCCTTTTCGCAGATCTCCAGGTCGTCAGGAAGTTTCAGCAGGTCGGGATGGTTCTGTTCAGCCTCCTGTAGTGACATAAAAAGGAAGTTACATTTCCCCCTAGTATCAGTTCTGACATACTAACTGCAGCACATGCCACTTAGAGACTAAAGAATGCTTAATTGTACAACTGCAAGGTCTCTTTTCCTGGCGATGTTGCCATGACATAATGCTTACTATAAATGCCTCTGAAATGATTTTTTCCAGTCTAAAAGGCAAAGAAAGCATCTGCAGGAGAATAAAAAAACTGGGATAAAAGATAAGCTAAGCAGCAATTATTCAAGACTGTTTGTGTGGAATATCAACAATATAAGCTGCAACAAGTTATTTAGCAGCTGGACACTTAAACATCCTATTTCCTCAATTAACTACTTTTAGCAGCGGAAGTCATGAAGCGGCAACAGAATATTTAAAATATGATTTTTTTTGTCTGGGTCCTGCATCACTCTGTCAGGGCTTATTCCACAAGAATGACTGCCTTTGGATAAGATGTAGCTGTAAATTTTAGTCATAAATAACTCTTCACCGTGAATGCCAACAAGGATACAAGGATATGTATTTGTCACATGCATAGACATAATCGGTAGTAGGACATGCAGTGAAACTGTTGATTGTGAGTTTAGACTGCATGGGGAGTGGGGAGTAAAGTGTGTAGAATGCAGTTGGGGGGATGACTATCCAGATGAAGGGCAGAGGTAGAAAAGGTGATGGGGGACTGGCTGTGGTGGCAGATGATGGGGGTGGGACTGTGTGTGCAGCTGACAGCGCTGAGGTGGGGTTGGACAAACGTGTGGAAATTGCTGAGGGTGGCAGGGAGCAAACATGCACAATGTTGCAACCTGACCTTTATTTGGGCAGTCTCCATGTCCCATTTATTCTTATCAAGCCTCCAAAAACAAATCTGTTTTTCATGGCACTGAACTGCAGGCATTGGGCTCTCCTACAGCACACAGTGGAAGCCCAAATGTCTCACCTCAACTATGTGATGGAGCAGTGTGATGTGGGATTTGTTGGCCTTCGTCTCGGTGAGTTTCAGCAAGGTGCTTATCTTGAAGCCTTCAGCATTGCCTGTATGGCTCCCCTTTATAAAACACACACACACACACACACACAAGAGGATGACAGCAATTTGCACTTATGCTGATAAAACTTAACAGGAGTGACATCTTTGATGCACAGTTCTTGCTTGTGTGTATGTGTGACAGTTATGGTTCGTGAGCAGGGCAGCCTACTTAGTCTCTACACCCATACTTGGTCTGATTAACTACTCTACCAAAATAAAAGTATATAAAAAATCTGATATCTATATCATAGCAATTGCATGTTAAAACTTAAAATTCTCTCAGACTAGTATATCAACAGTTTTAAGAATTAGATATCGAATCTACTGTTAAACTATCCAATGGTGTCTTTTTACTACCTCAATTCCGATGAAGTTGGGACGTTGTGTTAAATGTAAATAAAAAATAAATGCTATAATTCTCAAATCATACAAGCAATATATGTGTTTGAGAATAGTCCAAGGACAACATATCAGTTATTGAAGCTGGATTTTTTATTGTTTTGTTTTGTTGTCCTTGGACTATTCTCAAACACATATATTGCTTGTATGACTTGACAATTATTTTTTATTTACATTTAACACAACGTCACAACTTCATCGGAATTGGGGTTATAGATAAATAATGCAAAACTGTCAGAAATCCATCCATCTGAAAGGTATAGGTAGCTATATGACTTAATTTAGAGGAGGAACAAAATCATACTAAAGTTTTAAAAACTTTACACATTTGGAGATCAATACACATATTTTACCAAATCTACAAGTATCCTTGCACAACAACCTTGAATTTCAGGTTTAATGAAATTCCACATATAAATTCCAGAAATTCCAAAAATAAGTGTTTATTGAAGCACGTCCACCTTAAGTGTGTGATTATTGGAGTATAGCTTTTGCTGTGGTTGCAAATTGGTACACAATGCCTGAAATTACTGCGTGAAGGGGCCTTTTGAACAGATATAGCTTCAGGCCCCTTTTGTTTTAGCTGACTCTGTCAATAGTACCGGCTTATTATCTTGCGTCAATCATAACACTAATCTGACTGGGTGTTTGTTACTTGAGTAGTGTACAAAATACTCTCTAATCAGTCCTAACAACATAACTTTGAAGACATATACACATATTGGAAATCCATTTAAATTCTTTTTTTTCATTAAAGACATATTTATCACACTGATCCTGACACTGACAGCAGAAGTATAACATGAAAACATCATGATTAATTATAAAACATGTTACTGTAAGAATCAAACCTGTCCGTACATAGTTAAGGAAGTTGCCAACATCCAGAATAAGTTTGCAGAAGCTTGGCAACCGAGGGCTTTCTTTCAGACCTAAGAAGACACAGAAGGCACAGATTTCAGTGCTGCAAATGCATTAACAATAACACAATGAAATTCTATGAAAAGGTTTACTTCTCTTCCAAGACTCAACACTATGCTTTCTAACATCTAAGAAAGCTCCAGAGAGAGTGCCCTATAAACACTCTGTGGTGTTGTAAATGTACAATGTGTATGATGAAGTCATTTAAACTAGAGGGGCATTATGACACAATGGCATTGCAGCACATTGAAATATCGAAGTGCACAGGCAGGCCTTATGTTAGCCTGGTAAACTAGCCCAGAGGGTCTGGCAGTGCTGCATTGAGAAACGATTTCTTCCTGGAGGTGTGGACTCTGCTGAAGTTTAAAACAAGTGGCTCTGCCTTTACCCAATCGCTAACGTCTGGTCATCACATATGCAATTAGCCTGCCTATGCACTACAATTCAAATGTAGCACACAAAGTCAACGTCATCGCTCACACACACTCCCTCTGTTCACTGACTGGCTAGGTAAAATTTCTCCCTAATACAGCAATGTCAATGAAAGCACTGCCTGACCCTCTGGTGGCTGGTTTACCAGGCTAACATTATGACACAATGGCTTTGCAGAACACTGAAATATCAAAGTGCACAGGCCGGCCTTAGGTACTCACAGGCCACAAAAATGGGCAAACAAAACAGGCCATAGGAAAATAGCCACCATATGACAGAGTGGCATTAGAGCACACTGAGGCCTGGTGTACTCACTGTCACAGGCTGCATCCAGCATCTCTGCTTTGGGTTTTAGCATCTCCAGCACAGTGCTGGTCTCCTCACACAGCTGCATGCATTCGATACGCAAAGGGTAGCTGCATTTAAATCAACCACAGGTAGGGTCACGTCTTCATTGTTACTTGTCATGATGCATGCATGCTATGCCATAGGTGCTCCATAAACTGTCATACATGTTAACATGAAACTATTTTAGGGACCTTGCATACCATTCTGTGTTTCCCCTTTCTTCAGCTTGTGATAATTTTATAGCTGTTGGTTTAATAATTAACATACAAAGTCACAAAAATGTATGCTTAATATGAAAATACTTACTGACAAGTATGTCAGATGTAGCAACTGTATTCCACAGTAACCCCTTTTCTACCTAGTCTAAAAATGTCTTACCAGCCATCACCTTGTACTACAAGCCTTATTCGGTGTGGGAAACATTTTTACAGTTCAAGACTTAACACAAAGGAGTTGTATGATAAAGCATGCCTAGCAGGAGGCCACTACTGCTTTCAGAAACAACCTGAGAAAAACAAGTTGACCACTGACAGCACCAATCAGACAAGGCCGACAAAGCCCCAATAGAAATGTAACATATAATAACACATAATAATATAATAATACAGTATCTCACAAAAGTGAGTACACCCTTCACAATTCAGCAAAAAATGGACCATATCTTTTCAAGAGACAATACTACAGAAATGAAATTTAAATATGTTTTTTCAGAAGTCAGTGTGCAGCTTGTGTAGCAGTATTAATTTACTGTCCTCTGAAAACAACTTTACACACAGGCATTATTGTGTACATAGCAGGCCACAAGAGTGAGTACACCCCACAGTGACCATGTCCAAATTGTGTCAAAATTGTATATTTTGAGTGAGCACCATTGTTATCTACCACTGCCTTAATATGAAATTCACCGGAGCTGTACAGGTTGTTTTTGTGATCCTTTTCTTCATGTTCTACTTCAGAATGCCACGGCACATGTTGCAATCCATGATTCCTTGTGAACTGCAGTTGCCCAGTGCTGGCAGCATTGAAGCAGCCCCAAACCATGATGCTACCACTACTAGGCTTGATTGTAGGCAAGGCACAATTATAATGGTACTGTTAAGCAGGCCACTGCCACAGATGACTGACATCATTTAAGCCAAAAAATGTTTATTTAAATCTCGTCAGAGCACAGGATATGGTTTCAGGAATTCATGCTTTTGGACCGCATATCTTTAGCAAACGGTTTTCTGGCTTTTTTTTAAATCAAATTTTAAAAGAGGTTTTCATCTGGACGGACGACCGTGAAGACCGAGTTGTTGCACTATGTCCCATATTATTTTAGCTCTGTCAGTCTGACCTCCCACCTCTGCAACATCTGCAGCAATGTTGGCTGCACTCATGCATTTATTTTTTGAAGCCAACTTTTGCATCTGACAAGTGTGTGGACCCAACTTCTTTGACTGAGCCTGTTCTGACAATGCACCCGTTTTGGAAAACCACCTAATGACTCAAGCCATGATGGTGTAGCTCAGTTTCATGGTGTTGCTGATCTTTTATAGTATAGGCCATCATTCTGTAAAACAACAATTCATTTTCTCAAGTCCTGAGTTTTCTTTTTTGCCATGAGGAGCCATGTTGGTCATCCAGTGGATAGTATGACAGAATTATAGCCAAAACAATAAAATGAATAGCTCTAATACATGACACACGAATTTGAATGGTCCAGTTGAGCAGACCAAAACACAAAAATGATAAATAGGACAAGTGAGTTTTTATGGTTGAATGATATGTACCGTTATCATTCAGGGTGTACTCACTTTTGTGGCCTGCTATTTATACAAAAATGCCTGTGTGTAAAATTGTTTTCAGAGGACAGCCAATTAATACTGGTACACAAGCTGTACACTGACAACTCAAAAACATATTAAAGGTGTACTTCCATCGTGTTTTCATTAATTTTGTGGTGTTCTCTAGTATTAATAATTGCCCTGTGCGCTGGTTTTAATGAAAAAAATGTTCTAGTGCTTCTGTTTCAGGCTGTTTTAATTTGGTGGAGGGGGTGGGGCCAGGAGAACGACACGATTTCACCAGAGGCACGCTCCCTGCAGCTTCCTTTGCCCCACAGTCAACTTGATAGCAGAGTAAGGTAAAGGGGACAAGTCAATTGACAGTGCTAAAACTGCACACAGAATGTCTACGGAGATACAGCCTTATGTGTTTGATCCTGAATCCGAAGAGGAAGGAGAGATGGCACAAGCACAGTCGCTTCCTGACCGTTTGTCAATGAACGTTTCAGAATGGTAATATTTGCATGACAAAACAGTGCAAGTGCCCGGCTAAATGCAGTTCAGTCATTCAACTAGCCTGCTAATCTTATGCGAGTCAGTCACAGGCTAACATTATTTATTTAAAGCCCATTCGGTCAGTTTCTCTGATATGTATTTCCACGTCTACGTCACGCCAAAGGCCCTTTTCGCATTGGGTCGTTTTTCCGCCTATTGTCTTCTTTTGACTGATATAGAAAACGGGGATAGAAAAACATTTTGATATGCAGCATGCATATGCAACTCGGGGTGACCTATCATATTTCAAAAGAGCAAGTACTAAACGGTTTCTCGTGGAAGTACACCTTTAAAGTTTCATTTGTGTAGTATTGTCCCTTAAAAAGATATAGCAATTTTTTTGGTAAAATGTCAAGGGTGTACTCACTTTTGTGACATACTGTATAAGAATGTGCACACATGTTAGAAAAGTGAAGTAAGTTAATCTATTTAAGAATGCTTCAAACAACAAACACTCTGGTCAGTGAAAAGAAGCATACAAGACCCCCTTTACGGACATATGTGTTAATACAGGCAGTATGTATTTCCTAATGCTAACACGCTAAATGCTTTCCTTAGGGTAGAAATTCGAGTTACCCCGGTACAGACAGCAGCAGCAGGTAAAACTGATCGACACCTGCTAGTTTTTCTCTCTCGCCATCATATGATTTCAGGTTCTCAATCTGTGGAAACAAAAAAGTGCAAACAATGTAAGCTTTTGGGTAAAACACTTGTGCAATACACACAACTGTGATGGATTGTGATTTTTCTATTTCGCACGCCCCAGGGATGAATCACTGATGCTATGTCGTAATTTAGCTGGCAGCTGCATTGTAGCATGTACAGACTGGGAAGAAACATTATCAAAAAATCTAGGTGTGTAAGGTGTGGTAAAAATGCCCTGATGACACCTACCTCGTGCTTCTCTGGAAGTAGTTTTTGCAGCTGTTTGAGCACCTCCACATCAAACTTGGAGCGATCTCCATTGCGAATCATTGCAACAAAGTCCTCATTGGAGCTGTGGAATTTTTGATGATGCAAAAAGTTCAAACGTTTTCATCGATAACAGTACACAAGGCTCAACTGGAGACACATGAACAAATTAACACATACACTTACCACCTAAACTGCTTCAAAAATATGTTCAAGTTGAGATTTTTCTTGGCATCAATGAAGGATATCTATTAAAAAAACGACATGATGTATGTGTTAACTTTACTGCAAGACAACAGCAGCATTATGGTATAGAAAATCTGATTAATTCCATAGCAAAGTAGAGTAAGAAGAAGAGTAAGAAAAAATTTCATTTTTTTTAAATTATGTACTTTGTAATGCACTTTGCAAAAGAAGAACTATCAGCACCCTATGTCTGTGTAGACTCTCATTCATCCAGGTCATGGTAGTGAAAGGAGCTAAGTTGTAAGCAACTGGACTTCTTCTTAGAGCTTTCATTAGCACCCTAATTTCTGTCTTTCACTAGGACTCTGGCATGCCTCACCTCTTTGGGTTCTTTCTTCACCACTGAGGTGGTGGTTTTGGCCTTGGCCTCTACCACGGGCATGGAGAAGAGCTCTTCAATGCTGGAGTAGTCCGGCTCTGTCGAGTCAGACTGCACGGACGTCCATATGGAATGACTGACTGCATATGGACATAAGAAAAGCATTAACATGGCTGAGTATCTACAAAAACATTTTGGCAAACACGTTTATTCCAAAACACATTTAAATAATATCTGGTAGTACAGATATTTATATTTAGAAATATATCCCAAGTCAAGACCCTAAAGTACGCAATTTAAAGGTGCATTTCAATTTTTTATTAATTTCCTGACAGTATGACTTAAAACTGAAAGACCAAACTTCTAAATGTGTGAAAGAAATAATGCTAGAGTGCATTGGTAGACAAAGGTGTATTACCAGACACTACGTTTGAGGGCAACTTCTGCCAGTTGAGCTTCTTCATGCGTAGAGTGGGGTAGTGGCCAGGCTTTGGTGGAGGAGCATAAGAGCGACCCAGAGTCTGAACAGTGTGGGCCACGATGATGTCCCCACCCATACCTGGAGGAGGTGGGGGAGGAGGTGCCATGCCAGGCAGAGGAGGTGGGGGTGGAGGGCCCATTCCAGGTAAAGGGGGTGGGGGTGGAGGGCCCATGCCAGGTAAAGGGGGTGGAGGTGGTGGTCCAGGCATCCCTGGGAGAGGTGGAGGGGGAGGAGGAGGTGCTGGAGGAACACCACATGCAGCTCCAGGCAGGGGAGGTGGTGGTGGAGGAGTTGCAGCAAATCCCATGCCAGGAAGAGGGGGTGCAGGTGGGGGAGGTGGTGGAGGTGCTGGTGGCGGCTGGGCCCCTGTTTTTTGTCCCTCTTGTGAAGCTACCTCTGCTTCGACCTTCTTCTCCATCATCTTCCTCTCCCCCAGCTCCTCTACAGGCAAGGTCTGCACACCTCTGTCTCTCATTCTGAGTGATTTTCTCACATCCTCAGTGTCCCGGTGACCGGATCTGCCCTTGCTGGCCAGCAAGCGGGCCATGACCTTCTCAGTTGAGTGAACTTCCTCTGGAAACCACAGCAGGGATACATTACACAATGCTAAGGTGAAATATGGGAATACATTGGAGACATTTGATCTGACTGCTGTTTTTGTTCCTCAAGCTGAAACACTACTGAAAATATGAACTGAAATATGGCATTAAACTACTGCAATTCAAGTTCTCATTTCAATCACAGAAAAGTACATGCAATTGTATTCTACATGTTGTACCTAAATTAATAAAATACATTAAAAACTAAATAAAACCTGTGTGTGTGTGTGTGTGTTGTAATAATCACCCTCTGATGAGGTCACTTTTGGTTGCCCCCTCTTCTCTCTCTTCTGATACACCTTACAGCGTGATAGCGTGTGATTATGCTCTTGCTACATTTTTGGTCAAGTACTACAGACTATGTCCGCCCTATGCAGTTTGGTAGTATCCTTCTTTATAATAAACGAAGAACAGCACTTTTCTTATGTCTCTGGCTTATATTTCAAGTTATATCAAGCTCTCTGGGGAAAATCGTGGCGATCTATGGCCAGATCCTTACAGTGTGTATGTGTGTGTGTGTCAATCCACCACCACCACCCCCACCCACACAAACTCGTGTCCATGTCCTCACCGTCTTGTGCCAGTAGTGTGGCTCGGTCAGCCAGGGCCTCCAGGGCCAGCCAGACGTCCCCCCTCTCTGGGCCCACCAGCAGCAGCGCCTGCAGGATGGTGAGCAGCTGTACAGAGGTGGGGGACGCACTCACCTGGGGACGGAGATGAAGGTGCGGGTAGGGGGTTGAGTACAGAGGAGAGAAGAGAAGGGTCTGGCTGCAGAACATGCATCCTCTCTGCCACATACACTCTCTCTCTCTGCCACATGCATTTTCACTCACATACACTCTCTGCCACATACACTCTCTCTCTCTGCCACATACACTCTCTCTCTCTGCCACATACACTCTCTGCCACATACACTCTCTGTCTGCCACATACACTCTCTCTCTCTGCCACATGCACTCTCTCTCTCTGCCACATGCACTCTCTCTCTCTGCCACATGCACTCTCTCTCTCTGCCACATGCACTCTCTCTCTCTGCCACATGCACTCTCTCTCTCTGCCACATACACTCTCTGTCTGCCACATGCACTCTCTCTCTCTGCCACATGCACTCTCTCTCTCTGCCACATACACTCTCTGCCACATACACTCTCTGTCTGCCACATACACTCTCTCTGTCTGCCACATACACTCTCTGTCTGCCACATACACTCTCTGTCTGCATCATACACTCTCTGTCTGCATCATACACTCTCTGTCTGCCACATACACTCTCTGCCTGTGATGTCACATGTCACAGTGCATTCTCTGTCACAACATATCACGAAGTTGCTTCTGACAGCTGTTTGGCAACAGCTGCATGCATTCACATTTAGTAACGATATGAAGTTATATTTGAAATTAGATCAAAGTAAAAACAGTGCCACAACACAATTTATCTGTAAATGATATGAAATATTATTTTAAGTACATGTCACTAAAACAGACTGCCGTCTCTGTCCGATCCTCACAGCAATTAACACTAACCAATGTGCATGGACACCCACCAGGACATGCTGCTTGCTTGAAATTATTGTAATGAAGTGTGTCCCAAGCAAGTATCCCACTGCTTTAAAGGAGAACTTCGGTGTAAAATGAAAATTGGCATGTTAAAACATCATACCGAGTTGGTATGTGTTGGTTGTGTACTGAGGAGCAAAATTGATTTAGCCTGTTGCATTCAGAGTTTAACTATTTTTTATCGTTTGTCCCAGAAGGCTAACAATAGAAGTGGTAGGTGCCCTTAGACGAAGCATGAAGACTACACTATTTTTAAACCATTAAAACAGCTCGAAGAAACTCCACACTCCATCGGTAGTAAAACAAAGGCTCTGGCATTCAAAACAAAGCACTGAGAATATTGTAAATGTACACAACGTTTATTTAAAAAACTGTTTTTACATGCAGTAGTTTGCAGTTGTTTCTCGTCGCCGCCATGATGAAAGTCCAAACAAGTCGATTGTACTACCTCTCCTCCTATTCTTCCTGCTGGTTCGTGTTCTTGTGTGGACTTTCATCACGGCGGCGACGAGAAACTACAGCAAGATACTGCCTGTCAAAACTGTTTTATTAATAAATGTTGTGTACACTTACAAAGTTCTCAGTGCCTCGTTTTTAATGCCAGGGCCTTTGTTGTACTACCAATGGAGTGTGGAGTTTCTTCTAGCTGTTTTAATGGTTTAAAAAAAGCGTAGTCGTCACTTCGTCATGGCATCTACCACTTCCTTTTTTAGCCTTCTGGGTCAAACGATAAAAAATAGTTAAACTCTGAATACAACAGACTAAATCAATTTTGCTCCTCAGTACACATACCAAAAATGGTATGATTGTTTTAACTTGTTTAAGCCAATTTTCATTTTACACCGAAGTTCTCCTTTAATGGCATTTGGTCCCTTATGCAAAAATAAAATTATTACCAGTAGGTCTTCCACTACAGATTAATACAAAGGTCTAAGACTAGTTGCTGTGTCTGCTATGTCTAGCTATATCTGAAAGAGCCAAGAATGATAAAGACTGTCCTGTACCAAGGCCACCTAGTTGTGTTTGTGTAGTTGTCTAGGTCGCCTTGCCTGCACTGAGGCTATGATAGACATGACTAAGGAGCGTTGCTGTCTAGGCATGTCAAAATGTGCCAAATCAGATGTTGTGTACAGTTAAACCCAGACAGAGAACGCTAATCACTTATAGCTTTTTTTCACACTTGGGTATCACCCTGTAGTTATCCCAAAGGTCCTGAAGTTTATTGGGCTGATTGGGTGTCGCTTTTTATGTTTTACAGAAGCCTATTCATAGTTGTTTTTGTTTATTTTTGCTTATGTTTTTTGTGTTTATGTTCTTAAAAATATGTAGTAGGAAATCAGCCCACATTTCTCACAATTTGTGCTCACATTTCATTTCTGATCATATCACTTCAGCTACTAAAGGTCTTCTAATTGTGGACACATTAGGAGGCATTAGCATGCACCACAATCGACATGCAGTGAAGTACATCCCACAAAACCTTGCTAAGTGCTTTTAAAGATCAGATCAGAGTGCATCTCTGTGGTAACTTCAAGTACACATGACATGCACTTCATAAAGTGTGTGCATGCTTGTTGGTGTGTGTATGTGTGTCTATGTATGTCTGTGTGTTTGTGTATCTGACTGTGTGTGTGTGTGTGTGTGTGTTCTGAGGGGCTGTCGTATAGAAACCCTCTCTGGTCCTCACTTGTGTGAAGAGTGCTGTGAAGACTTCGTGATGGTTGCTCATGTCAATGCCCCCAAACACCCTCTGCAGCTCCTCCTCGTCCTCCGCCATCGTCTCCTCAAAGGCCTCGCACTGGATGAGCAGGTCATCATCCTCCTGTTCCCTACAGAGCAGCAGAGGGCTCAGAGGTCTCAGAGATAGCAGACCTTTGGTAGAGATCATCAAATATCAGGCACTTGAAGATGTAATGTGTACTGGTGCGTGTGTGTGTGTGTGTGTGTGTGTGTGTGTGTGTGTTTGTGTGTGTATGTGTGTGTGTATGTGTGTGTGTGTATGTATGTGTGTGTGATGGAAAGCATTACCTACCGTAACTTTGGCAGGATATCAAGAATCTGTAAACCTACAGGATAATGAAGGCAACAATTAGGCACTGACAGCTAAACCACTACCAACATATGAGGTTCATGACATACATAAAACATTACATTACATTATATAATTTTGTTTTTGAAAAGCACAACAACTTAATGTGAGAACATGTTTTGAGGATAGTAGGCAGTTAGCTATGTTAACACAAGGGGTGCATTCATTCCCATAAACCTGACTGCAACACCGCGGTTCTATTTGCTTCACCAATGAAGTCTTTGTTCATTGACTACTGCCTCACCAATAAACTCTTGTTTATTGAGTATTGCCTCACCAATGAATTCTTTGCGTATCTTGTCCCTGGCTCGGAGCTCCTCGGTGCTGAAGAGCAATGCGTTGACCACACTGAGCAGCGTCACCATGTAAGGCACATTGTCCGTGGCCTGCAGCTCGTTCATGATCACGCTGAAGCGATACTGCTGGCTTTTCACATTCTAGGAGCAAAATTGCACAGTTTTTCTTAGCTTCAGCAATCAACATTTACCTACTTAAGGGTTATTAGCTTTTTTGCTGTTTAAAGAAACAGACAGCTACAGTCTCAGTGACTATGCAGAAATTGTTAAGAAGAATTCCACAGCCTGAGGTCAATAAGCAGTGGAAAGCAGAGTCAGATATGCCTGCAGGACGTGAATGCCATGCTGTATTTTCCAAAAGTTAATTTAATGGGTTTAATAGTGTATTATGCATTTAATTTGACATGGTGCCCTTCCAATAGTCAAATAAAAATAAGGTGCATCAAGCCAGCCAGAAAGAATGAGAACTTATTTGCATTTGAGACCGAAACTTCTCACAGAAAGCAGCAGTTCAAAGGTCAGGAATGTGTGGATCTCAGGGGACCTTAACCCTGTTGCTGCTCCCTGTGGCTATTTCTTGTGCCAGGCGAGGTCCTGTAGTTCCAGGGGAGAACTAACCTAACCTAAGTTGTAAGCAACTGGACTTCTTTTTCAAGCTTGAAGACTCCTGGTTTCCCGTCATCAGGCCAGAACTGAAGAAGCATTTTGGATGGAAGGTGACACATTTTCAAGCTCCAAGAAGAAGTACAGTTGCTTACAACTGAGCTCCGTTGACTACCATGACCTGGATGAATGCGAACCTACACAGACAACTGACCTTATAGTTCTGCAGTGCGTCCAGTGCAAGCTCTCGGCCTTTGGGGGAGAATATAGTCAGAGCTGCCAGCAGCTCCGCCACCTGCATCTTCACCATGGTGTTGGACGTATCCAGTGCTGGGGGAGGAAAATAATAACAACAACAACAACAACAATAATAATAATAATAATAATAACAGCACATTATATTTTAAGACTCTTTTAATTTACCCAAAGACACAAATAAACAAATCAAATGAGAGTCATAAAAACAAAATATAATTAATATGTAGAGATAATGAACACCTAATAAAAGACACTAAAGTAAGTAGAGACAAGAGATAAACAAGATAAACTGCAGAATACTTGAGTAGCCAAGAGGAGAAGAATATTTAAATGTCAATTTTTAAATAACTGGATTTATGAGTGCTCATGTTACAAAATATTGCCCTCTATAACTGTGGCATCCACCATGCAATTACATTTCTCTATACTATAACTATAACAGGAGGGGGATCTGCAATAGAAGTTTGCAATGAGACTCCTGAAGTGAGATGTGAAAATTGAGTGTGAAACAGTTAAGGGATAACAGCCGCCGAGGTGTGCATTTAATATAATTAATCAACGCTGGTGTTATAAATAGTTTCCGTCAATAACACTCCTTGAAGGATGTTATCCCGCTTATGGCCCGGTTACCACACTTGAGGATTTAGGAAACATTTACAACGTTATGCCAGAACATTTAAATGATTTTATAATTTCTTTACAATTACAAATCATTGTCTGTTGTTTAATGCAACCGGTTGTTAAA